>OX457050.1:28495694-28545694 GCA_949752735.1 Lumbricus terrestris
CGCCATAGGTTGTCAGACATGCATCTGATGTATAGTAGGGAACCAGTCAGTTGGAATAATAGAGTAGGGAAACAGCTGGAGTCAGAGGAACATTCAGTGATGCGCTGATGCCACAGCTGAGTATTTTTTCCATTAGATCTGTTTTTGCCTTTGTCTGGGTTTCTTTGGTTTTGGGGACAAAATCTGGGTTTATTTTGGTGAGGCTCCAAAATAAGCAGGCTCCAGAAAGCAGCTGTAAGAATTATTACCTATTCCAGCTACCTTTCTCATTCAAATCCCTTGTTTTATAAGCTGAAAATATTAAAAATTTATGAATTATCCCATTTATCGAAACTTGTGTTCATGTTCAAGTCTGTACACAACTTGTTACCTAATCAATTTTGTAATTATTTTATGACAGTTGATCAAACCCATTCTTACAATACCAGGACCGCGTCCAATTATGTTGTACCTTATGCACGAACTGCCTCCAGAGCACATAACCTCCAGGTCCTGGGTCCTCGTTTATGGAATTCCCTATCTGATGACCTTAAACGAGAATTTTTTTTACCTGCATTTAAAAGGGAAGTGAAATCAGGCTTTTTACTGAAATATACTGAATGCTAAACAGGTCTTTCTAAACAATTCATCGGTTAACTTTGTACCGTTTATCTTGCTGTTATGCATGCCTCAGCACCTTTTCTTTTTAGTTTCGCTTCTTGTTTTCTTAATTTTGTTTTCATATCTCCTTTTTTACTAGGCTAGGTACTGCACCTGTGTTTCAATTTAATTTTGTTTTATAATTTTGTACTGATTGTGTTGCTATTTTGCTGTATAATATTGGTCATATGGTCTCAACAGAACTTTTTTGTTTACAACTGTGCGGCATGTAGCCTATCGTTGACTGAAATGTAAATGTAATTTAGGGGCCAGGTTGATATAAGCTTTTAGCTTTTTCCGGGCTTCCTGTTGCTCAGAGACCGTTTCTGTATCTACTACTTGTACACATGTTCTTTTTGTCTCTTTGGCAATAAATAAATAAATAAATAAATAAATAAAAATAAAATAAAGTTGACATTTTGTATTTACAGCAATGAATATTCTGTGAAATTCAATGTAAATGGCTGTGATACATACTTTGTTCCACTAATTTCAATTTTAAACTCCACAATCAAGATCTCACGTTATCAATTCACAAATAATTTATAACCTGAAGAATAACTCTGCACAGAAATAAACTATTTTGACATCTCAAAATAGGTCAGGTCACTCCTCTCTCCTTATTTGGTGTTTATTGTCAAGGTTATGCAGTGCTTAAGGTGTAAAAAAGAAGAGTTTGGACGCACCCTCATCTGTTCGTGTGCGCTGACCATAGAAGTGGCAGGACGGCATACAGATTTTAAAATAAGTGCATGGACGCCGTCCATGACCGTCCTGCCACACTTGTCATGATTATACCTCACGCACACATGTTTAATGGCGTCTTCAACTGGATTTTAATAACTGCACAACCTCTTCTTTCCCTTCCCATGATCCTCCATTGTAAATCACTCTCAATCGGACGATAACGACCTTCTTCACTAGTCTTAGCTACACAGAAGTGCTCCTGCAACTGCACAAATCCATTTAGAACTGCACCTTTCGTGTAGGGCTACACGCTGAATGTTCCATGTAAGTTAGACGTATACACCGTGGGCGGAGAAGCAAACACTCTTGACCGTAAGAGCCGCGCACCAAATGGTTCCTACCCCCGCTCATCTCATTAGGAAGATTGCAGAGGTTGTCACGAACTGCTCCGCCTCCCTCACAACATCCGGACGCCAGCAAACAGACGTCGGACGGCGGCGGGTCCTCTCCTGTATATATATATAGATAGTCGAATACCATATGTATATATTATATATATATATATATATAGTGAGTCGAATACCATGTGTATTTATATATATAGTGAGTCGAATGCCATGCATATATATATAGATCTATATACAGGGTGGGCCAACATAAATGTCCCGACTTTGCAGGCGTATAACTTCGCCAATTTTTAACATTTATTTATACTTGATGCATCAAATTAAAGGTATTACACTCTAGTATTAACTCTAAAAAAGTCGAACTGATACTAGTTTAGGTTTTAATTATATACTTGGATCAGCGCTAGCTACCGTTTTTTGTCATTACTGACGCATTATGACGCCGTTTCCCGGGAAAATTCTATCGTTTTTTGCTAAAACGCGCGTAGACACAATCATTTTGAGTGTTTGTAGGGTCCCTACCATGAATATATTCTAATCGCAAAACCGCGTCCTTTCAATTTTGCCAACAGCCGTGCACTGCCATGCGCTACTTCAGACGCTTTCACGCTGCCAGTCGTTTCTTTGCGTAAGAGCTGGAGAGTTCGTGGGACTTCTCGTCGACAAATTACTTTAACTTTAGGTCTATAATCTTTTCCAATACGCTATTCAGTGCTTCTAAGACGGCCTGTTTTGCGCTGAATTTGCATGCAGGGCCTGCCCTGGTCATTGTCTTGACTGCAAATGTACGCGGACACACGAGCAATGTTAGCGGATGTAAGCGCCGTGCGCTCCGATTCCCATGGTTTGCAAGTAGAAAGTCCTGTTTTATTAATTTTCCGTAGCAGATAATACAAGGTATTGTTTATTCCATCCTCTGTTAGAATATTCGTTAATCATTTCAAACGAATTAAATCCCTTACCAGTTCGTAAAATTAAGATCGAAACGCGATCATCGTCTGTCAACGGCGCCAGGTTGCGTCACTAATGACAGCAAAATATGGTAGCTAGCGCTGTTCCGGGCATATAATTAAAACCGAGACTAGTATCAGTTCGACCTTTTTAGAGATAATACTAGAGTGAAATACCTTTAATTTGATGCATAAAGTATAAATAAATGTTAAAAATTGGCGAAGTTATACGCGTGCAAAGTCGGGACATTTATGCTGGCCCACCCTGTATATTATATATACACCGTGATTCAAAAAAAAGTAAGCCAAATTATTTTTCATATATCTCCTATGCCTGATAACATATCACGCTAAAAGTTTCCAAATATTTAGAGAATTGGACCAAGAATATGATTCCAAAATTTCATGAGATAAAGTTGAACGGATAAAAAGATATGCATCTGTCAACTTTATGTACCGAAGTTTCAGTTTACAAGCAATTTTCTGTTTGATTTAATATGTTGTAAGTCAAACTGTTTATCTTATATCTCTAATGTCTGACGATTAATCATACTAAAATCTTCCTAATATATTGATAATTTAACCAACAATATGATTCCAAAATTTCATATTATAAATTTGAACGGATAGAAAGATATGAAAATATCAACTTCATCTCCCGAAATTTCAGTTTTCAGCATGTCTGTTATGGTGTTCTTTGCGGTTTCGACGCTTGATAGTTCCCAATTTTGGTCTTCAGTGACCCTGGAATAAAAATTAATGGATCCTATTATCGCGACGTTCTGCTGTCACAACATCTTCTATCTGTAATCAGAAATCTAGCCCCCAGAAGGCTGTTGTTTTTCAACAGGACAGTGCCCCAGCCCACAGAGCCAAGGAAATCATTGAAATGCTGACAAGAGAGACGCCAAACTTCATTTCTCCCACATTATGGCCTCCGAACAGCCCAGATTTGAATCCTGTCGACCACAAAGTGTAGAGCTTGATGCAAGACCGAGTAGACAACAATCCAAGGTATAAACAATCTGAAGTAGCGCTTGATGGAAATGTGAGATGACCTGAACCAGCGGATAATCGACGATGCTGTTGCCCAATGGCGCCAGCGCTTTCAGGCTTGCGTGCAAGCAGGAAGAGGACATTTTGAGCATCTTATTTAATTAAATAATCAAACCAAACTGTTGGAATCATATTGTTATTCAATTCTCTACATATCTGGAAAATTTTAGCATGATTAATCATCAGGCACTAGAGATATAAGAAAATCAGTTTGACTTACATTTTATTGAATCTAACAGAAAATTGCTTGTAAACTGAAATTTCGGCATATAAAGTTGAAAGATACATATCTTTTTATCCGTTCAACTTTGCCTCATGAAATTTTGGAATCATATTCTTGGTCCACTTCTCTAAATATTTGGAAAATTTTAGCGTGATATGTTATCAGGCACTAGAGATATATGAAAAATAATTTGGCTTACTTTTTTTTGAATCACGGTGTATATGGTGAGTCGAATACCATGTGTATATATATAGTGAGTCGACTGTCATGCATATATATATATATAGTGAGTCGAATACCATGCATATATATACAGTCGAATGCCATATATATATATATATAAAATTATATATATATAAATATATATGGTGAGTCGAATACCATGTATATATATATATATATATAGTGAGTTGAATACCATGCGATGGCACGGACGATTCCAAAGCCGCTCTGACGAACGGAACATGCACGCTCTTCAGATCAGTGATGCTAGAGCCACAGCATCATCTTCACCGTTGCCATCATCATCAGCAGCAGCAGCAACAGCAGCATCAGAAGCAGCAGCATCAGCAACTCGAGTGTACGGCGTTGACAGGAGCGCCTCCTAAAAATGGATTATTTGTGACGGTTGCAGAGGCTGGAGAGGACGAGGAGGATTGGAGGAGGAGGATTGGAGGAGGAGGATTGGAGGAGGAGGATTGGAGGAGGAGGATTGGAGGAGGAGGATTGGAGGAGGTGGATTGGAGGAGGTGGAGGAGGAGGAAGGGAAGAGAAGGAAGGGAAGAGGAGGAGGATTGGAGGAAGGGAGGAGGAGAAGGAGGAAGAGAGGGGAGGAGGAGGATTGGAGGACGAGGATTGGGGGGAGAGGAAGGAAGAAGGAAGAGGAGGAAGAGAGGGAAGGAGGAGGATTGGAGAATTAGGGAGCAGGATGAGGATTGGAAGAAGAGGAGAACTGGAGGAGGAGGAGCATGGGTGGAGGCTTAGGGGACAGGGAACGATCCCCCAATGTTTGCGGTGGGGGCCGTCCATGGTCACGTTCCCTCAATATTTAAGAAAACAAATATTCCTAAATAGCATTAAAAAAGTTACAGTGGTTAATTGGTCAATTCCGGTAACATTATACCCGGTAACATTATACTACAAGAAGTACAGACTTTAAAGACTAGAATATCAGCTATTTTGGCAGGGAAAACTGAAATGGTATCACTAAAAAAGGTCGTCAGAAATTTTGGTCGGCGAAAATGGAAAATTTCATCGGCGACTCAGCCGTCCGTCCGTCCGTCCGTCCGTCCGTCCGTCCAAAATGACAAAATGTCATGTCGCGCCTCGGCAATCGTCCTTCGGTCACTCAGTCTACCTGGGCAAGGGCGGATACAGAAATTTTCGAAGGGGGGGCCAAAGTCCTACGGAACTACTCATGGGGGGCCACGTCTACTTTCTGAGCAAAATAGCTGGTCAAAAATAAAGAAATTTCTAAATGGGGGGGCCATGGCCGGATTGGCCCCCCCTGGATCCGCCCTTGTACCTGGGGGGGGCACGAATTGCTCTCGTCAGCCCTGAGTATAGATGCATAGCGATCAGAAGGAGAACTAATATAGGGAATAATGCGGCGGAAGAATGACAAATAATGAGGACACGAATGGAGAATTGTAAAGGATTAAAGTAGTAAAAGAATAATAACAGCAAGGAAAGGAATGTAATGTAATCGCAAATTTATATAGCGGCTGTGTTATGGCTTCGACCCTGAGGGTGATATCCTTCACCACCGCTACTCCACGTTTATATTGCGACCGAGCCACCCGCAGTAAAGATCCGAGAAATTAATCTCTGACCGACTGGGAATCGAACCCGGGCCGCCGGCGCGGCGAGCGGGCTACCAACCCACTCGTCTATAGGATTACTTCAACGTTCTTATGAGAAAGAGTTGAAGCATGCGTGCTCAGATTTGCTATACACGGTTCAATACTGTCCTACCCAGGGCAGGTTATCCGCCTGCTTCCTAGGTCGCACTCTCTAACACATTCTATAAGCACATTCAAATGATTCAATTGTGTTTTTGACCGTGCTGGAGTCGGGAGCATAGAACCTCTGAGTAGTTTCCTTGGAGAGGTGTCAATATTATAAATAAATACTTGAATGAATCACGAAGAAATGATGTTGCCTTGGTCCTATACAAGGCCTACATGCATTGGCACCAAGAAGAAGAATTTGATACCAGGTTCAACAAGGTACAATATTTGTTTAATGGTAACAAAAACTGATAGACATGTGCACACAGCTGTCAGGCATACAAAAAGCGGTTGATGAAATGGAACATAGTACCCAAGAATGTCTTAATCACGTCTATTGGATTTATCTTAGGATGAGTGTAGAAACTTACAGAAATTACAAAAAGACAGATTCTGTGTTTATTTAGATAATTTGTCATCATTGATGTGCACAATTATGTTGGCTTTCTGCATACAAAACGCGTGGCATGACTAAATGAGTTAGCGACTGACTTGTCGAGCTAGTCCACTGGCTACTTATAAACACTGAAACCAAGGTTTTTTCGACGCGACTTTTTCTGTACGAACAGCATTTGAAGCTTTGTTAAGCAAGAGCACGTGTCTTTCTGTCAAGGCCGCAGCTAGGGGGTGTTTTGGGTGTTAGAACACCCCCGAAATGGAATAATATTACATCTTACTTTTACGTGAAGTGAGGGAAGAAATTGGAGAGGCGTTCGCCCAGACCTTCAACAAATCAACGCAGACTGGAGATGTTAAAAAAAATGAAGAGATACCCTTATAGTGCCATTGTTCAAAAAGGGAAATAGAAGTGAGCCTGGTAGCTACAGACCAGTCAGGTCAGCCAGTGATGCAAGGTCATAGATATAATTATTAGCCAGAGGTCGTTCGAGTTGAACAAAGCTTAAGGCGCTTCTCCAAACCTTTTAGTCAATTGATTCGGTTTCTGGGGGGTGTGTTTGTTCAAGATCGAGTAAACACCCCCCCCCCCCCAAGAAACAAAATCCTGGCTAAGGCCTTGTCCATTCAGACCTTTTCACACTTGCCTTACTCCAACTCACCTTCAATTCGTCATTGCCCTCTTGACCTCTCCTGCTTCATTCCTCTCCATCTCCCGTGTGTATACCCTTGTGCCCCCCCCTATCCGTCATAATTTACCACACCCATACACCATGGCTACCACGAGTCACACAACCCTCCTTCTCTCTTTCTCTCTCGTGTCCCCCTTAACATCCGAACACTCTTTCTCTTTCGGCTGACAAATAAATCCCTTTGGGTCCCCGGATACCTTTGCCGATCGGAGTGTCGCGTGTTTGACAGCAGTTGCAAATGAACACGAGAGAGAGAGAGAGAGAGAGAGAGAGAGAGAGAGAGAGAGAGAGAGAGAGAGAGAGAGAGAGACAGAGACAGAGACAGAGACAGAGACAGAGACAGAGACAGAGACAGAGACAGCGGCAGAGACAGAGACAGAGACAAAGACAGAGGCAGAAAGACCTACAGACACAGAGAGAGACATACATAGACAGACACAGACGTATTTAGACACCAAGAGAGTCAAAGACAGAAATTCAGGGAGAGAGACAGAGACAGACAGATAGGCAGACAGAGACAGAGCCAGAGCCATAGCTAAAGACAGAGCCACTCAGCCAAAGACAGAGCCAGAGCCAAAGACAGAGCCAGAGACAGAGACAGAAACAGAGAAAGAGGCATAGACAAATAGACAGAGACAGAGGCAGAGAGATAGTCGTAAATTATACAAGACGACATTTTCTCGTCCACTTGCATGAAATCACCGAAGACTCGTTTATAAGGCGCGGCGTTGTCAGCACTCAAGAACGAGTCGCCGCCATTTGCATCGTTCTGTAGCGCCTTTTCCTGCTCCTCTCGTTGACCTCCATGGACCATGATGCAACGTTGGATCTAGGATTTCTATCGTAGAACAAAAATATCGCTAAAACCCCTTTGGTCGCACACTAAGTACATCGGGGACGCCTCCGTGCCATTCCTCGACTCAGCCAGGTCGTGTTTCTTAACCCGTGGGGACTTTTCCGCCCCGTGTATCCGCCCTTCGTTACCATAAACGAATGCAGGCAGCCACATCACAGTTCCCGGAGCAAGTCCCGGAGCAAGTCCCTATGGAATTATCGACTAACTAATGAGTTGGCCTGCTGGCTGTATACTTGAATAGTCGTTAAAATCAACGTCTTTTCAACGCGACTTTTTCTGTACGAACAGCCCTTGACACCTTGTTAAGCTATGGGAAATTAATGAGATTTTCATTGTAATAAGTTCGTAATCGTATACTCGTAATCGTAATCTCGAAAATTCAAAAGTGCTACTCGAAAGCCAAGCGCGGAGCACCAGTTTATTCACGAGCACTGCGTTGAGTCCAAAGAGTTGTCCGTAAGGGTACGGTATTCCAAAGGTGGCCCGGGTCGAGTTACCAGAGAGTCAGAGGGGTGAAACACAGTTTATAAACGAGTGGAGATTGATAGATTGATTGATTTATTGATTGGATTTTCTCATAAAAATGGTTGTGTGAATTCAAGCAATATAACTGCACATGCCTTTCCCCTCCACCTACAATGCTCCCACCACTGCATATTATCTTTCTAGGCTTATTATAGGCCTACCGCTCCTACAATCTACATGTACAATAGAACAAGATTTTCACTTCAAGACAGTTTTCAAAAAGCCTCGACAATGATATCGAAATCGAGATCGAGACCAAGACAATAAGTTTCGAGACCAAGACAATAAGTTTCGAGACCAAGACAATTGGTTTCGAGACCACGACAATATAGGTTTCGAGGCCAAGACAATAGGTTTTGAGGTCAAGACAATATGCTTCGTGACAAAGACGATAGGTTTCGAGTTTCGACTCTTTCGAGACCACGACAAAAGGTTTCGATACCAAGACAATAGGTTTAAAGACCAGGACAATAGGTTTCGAGACCAAGACAATAAATAGGTTTAAAGACCAAGACAACAGGTTTAGAGACGAAGACTGATAGAGATCATAAAAAACAGTCTCGAGACGTTACGATCACGAGATGTCCCGAGATGTCACGAGATGTCACGAGATGTCACGAGATGTCACGAGATGTCACGAGATGTCCCGAGATGTCACGAGATGTCACGAGATGTCACGAGATGTCACGAGATGTCACGAGATGTCACGAGATGTCACGAGATGTCCCGAGATGTCCCGAGATGTCACGAGATGTCCCGAGATGTCACGAGATGTCACGAGATGTCACGAGATGTCTCGAGATGTCACGAGATGTCACGAGATGTCACGAGATGTCACGAGATGTCACGAGATGTCACGATCGAGATGTCACGAGATGTCTCGTGAAAGGGACATCGTGTCGAAACCATACAGCTCTGCTATTTACAGCCCATGATACTGGTTCACAATCATTGGAAATTTGAGAACCTCTCAACCAATGTCATTACTGGCGTTGATTAGTGCAGCTACACATGTAAGTGCTGTTATTGCAGAAAGAAAGTGACCAAGCTTGCTTCACTTGCACACTTATACTCTAGCAGATGCTGAGTAAACGCGTTTTTCATGCCCATCTTCATTTCGCGTGCATCTGGCCTCTGAGCGATAATAGAGTCCGGCTAATGATGCGACTGAAGAGCACAATTATAGGTCTAATTATAATTAGACCAGGTCGAACAAGCCATTAGACAAACGCTTATTGGTCCGTGAAGTCCAAACGAGGAAAGGATTTACCCTTCGCAGTTCCGTCTCCTCCTCCTCCTCCTCTTCCTACTCCTCTTCTTCCTACTCCTTCTTTTCCTCTCCCTCCTTCCCACCTTGGCCTCCTCTCAGCCAGACCGCGGGTGTGGTTCCAGACTGGTTCGTGAGCAAACGCGGTTCCCACTCCGTCCGTTCACTTCTGTGGCTAAAGCGAACGTATTAAGTGAAACTCACATTTCAAGCATCCGTTTTGCATTCAAATGAAATTAGATAACTCCGTCACAGCTTGCACAGCGCCAGTCCAAAGCCTGAGCGAAAAAGGAGGGCGACTCTATAGTGGTCTTTGTTATTATACAGTGGCGTTAGACTGGAGCTATAGCAATTTAAGTCATAAATAACATTAGATGGGTGGAAATATATATATATATATATATATATATATAAAGAGAGAGAGAGAGAGAGAGAGAGAGAGAGAGAGAGAGAGAGAGAGAGAGAGAGAGACTCCCAAGTAGTCGTCTAAGGAGCCTATGGGGATTGTTCTGAACCGACTACCGTATAGTTCGAATCGTCTATCTGCTAGGTTGCATCTGCCTATCTATCTATATGAAATTCAGTCTTCTTTATGCAAGTCTTTACTGCAATCCTCTGCGAATGTCACTTGACGAGTTTACAGTTTCACTGATCAACCAATTTATACACTGACGATTATGAGATACGCAGTTACGAACAGGGCTTAAAGTGTGCCTGGACGGTCATGGACGGCGTCCATGCACTTGTTTAAAAATATGAACGCCGTCCAGCCACTTATTGGCGAGCACAGACTGGAAAGGTAAGGGGCGTCCAGGCACTTCTTTTGGAGAGGTGATGGGCGTCCAGGCACTTATTTTTTCACACTTTAGGCACTGGTTACGAACAATACAGCACTCCCAGAAACGACCATTCAAGACTTCTCACGCTAGCTAAACACCTAGTGTCTGCTGAACACTAGACATGACTTTGCATTTTAGGACGACGCATACATCTTCAGATTACAATTACTTTAGGCTGTCGTCTTAACAAAATTGTTCATTATGTGGATAAAACTGCAGTCCTCCATCATCGCTCATCCACCACCATCTATTCAGACGGAAGAAGCAACAAAAAATGATCTCATTGCATCATAATAACAATAATAAAAACCTATATCTGTTCCGGAACTCCTTTCGCCTTTGTCACTAACCGTCGTCACACCACCGGTGTTCGAATACACGCTATCCGCAGATCGACCCGGACTCACTCGCCCACCGAAGGAGGAAGGCCTCGCACCGCCGCCACCGCCGCTGAGTCCGGCCTAAGGCGGCGCCCAGCCACCGTTGGAGGCGCCGCCGTCGCCGGTGATGCAGCGCCACTAACACGACCGCAGACAAATCGCCGTTTGTACTCTAATTTCAGCGGCGATGGATCGCGCGTTGGCGTACAGCTGCAGCAGAGACGCCATGTTCATGTCAAGCGTCGGTCGTTCTGTGTGTGTATGTGTGTGTAGTACTGTGTACATAAAGCAGGAACGCTGTACGCTGCGAGCAGACGACGGTTGTTTTAGGATGCTTGTGGCGCGAAATGTGAATGCATTGACAATCGGTGTTTTTGATCTAGACGTCTCTGGCAGACTCTGGGGGAGGGGAGTGGGTGAGGTGGGAAAGGGAGAGTTCCCCATGAATGACATTTCTCCCAGAAAATTTTAGAGGCGTTATTTACATTGTAAATACGTACCATTTGCCCCTCCCCTCCAGAAAAATTATGCACGTAACATCCCCCAAAGAAAAATTCGATAGCTCTTGTTTACGCATGTATACATTATGCAAAAAAAAGGTCGTCAGAAAAATTACCGGTTAAAGGGTAGTGGTGGTGGTATTTGCAGCTTAACGTCACTGTGTGGTAACAAGCAAAGATCATTAGCGACGCCCTCCTTCTTTATCCAGGCTTGGGACTGGCACTGGCAGAGTGCAAGCAGTGGCGGAGTTCTACCGGTTAAAGGATGGCGTCGGTTTCTGGCTCACCGGTTGCCGTTCTCCCAAAACGGGCATTCCCCCCCCTTTCTCTCCCCCCTCCCCATAAACCTGAGTTCCCCAAAGCAGAAGGGCTAGATTAAACACTGATTTACAATTGTGGGAGGAAGGCAATGATGTAGGATGGCAATGATGTATATGATGGCAATGATGTATAGGATGGCCATGATGTATGATGGCAATGATTTAGTATATGTCACTGATGTATTGGATGGCATTGTTGTATAGGATGGCAATGATGCATAGGATGGCAATGATGTATTGGATGACAATGTTGTAGCCTATTGGATAGCAATAATGTATATGATGGCAACGATCTATACATTGTATAGGATGACAATGAAGATGCAGCAATGATGTATAGGATGGCAATGATGTAGGATGGCAATGATGTATTGGATGGCAATGTTGTATAGGATGGCAATGATGCAGGATCTATAGATCTACCTGTGGCGCGATTTATATGCTCCTACATAAATAGACGGGCAGACGATTTTTGTGTCCTTAAACGCCGCCAATGTTTGCACTCTGCTGACAGTGCCAGTCCCATCCCTGGATAAAGGAGGAGGGCGACACTACTGATCTTTGTTATCAGGGCCGGATTTAAGCATGGGCTACACGGGCTCCAGCCCAGGGGCCCCCACCACTTAGGGGCCCCCACCAGTTGCAGCTTTATTTTTTGTCCCTTCAGTGCGTACCAAATAATTTTGATTAAGGAATGGATTTTAAGAGTCTTGCAACTGGATCTTAAGCAGTGAGTAGCATAGTCTTCTGATTTGACCACTATACTCGTTAATATTGTTCACCGTAGCGCTTTGAGCCTGACATATCCAGCAGCAGCTGCTGTTGACAGGTTATCTTTCTTTTAACTCAAACTGAGTTAGCCTATGCTGATGTATAGGGCCTATAGGCAGATACAGTGTCAGAGGTGTTCCCTCGACTGGGTCCGCATGCAGCATGCAGACAACGAACAGATTGTGCGGTGGTCAGCGTCCTGTGCTATAATGGCCCTCACCACGAATATCATGTTACGGAGTGAAAGCTAGGTCCTGCTGCAGACAAACTCCAGCGTTTGGCTGGCGCTTTTGACCTTGGGTGACCCAATCATCCCAATGTCCACATCTGTGGTAGCGCACAGCTGCTGTTTGCTGTCATTTCTGTGCTGTCAGAGTGCTTGAGACTACAGTCCTATAGGACTCTACGTTTAAGCCTATAATATGCAAGGCATAGAACGGCTCTCAGCAGCCGCAAGTTAAGTAAAGAAAAAGTATCTCAAAATGAGAAAGTAGGCTACTGCAAAGACAACTTGTATTACTTCAGGCAGCAGCTCTAAGTACACCTGCTGTCATCGTGGATGACAAAAAGATTAGCATCAAAGAACTTCTCTGCTCAAGGTTTGGTTTTCTTTCGAAGCTTGAATTTTGTAGCTAGCGATGAAGAAATACTCAAGTCTACGAAAAACCATGCAGGTGTATGGCAGGATATATAATAATTCATTCATTCGAGTATTTATATAGCGCCTCTTCAATGAAACTACTCAGAGGCGCTCCAATAATGGTGATGACTCGATGAAAGTTTTGGCAATGAGGCTGCAGGGCTGAAAGTGGTTTGGAAAAGTTGCCGGATCTGACTTTTGTGGACGAGCCGACGCCTTTGACCCGAAAATTTCTTACCTTTTTTAGTAATTTGTCCAAAATACATATAGGCCTGTCCGGCTCACTTTCAGCCATGTCTGTGTGTTTATTAGACCTATATATGCCAGCGACTTATAGGCCTACTAAAAACACACTAAGAAGCCTAACGCTTATCTTTTAACTTTGTATTTGAAAAATTATTTAATATATACCATGCAATTAGAATAATAGCAGTCTTTATCAGCAATAATTAGGCCTATGATCGATCTCCTCATGTTTTCTTCATAATAATGTATTTTTTTATTAACAATAAGTCAACAATTTAAACATTGCTTTTAGCACCTTTGTCTGTGACATTTATGATTGCATGGGGCTTGTCCCACAAAACAAAATATCTATTGCAGGAAAGGGCCCCACCGTAATGAGCGCCCATGGGCCCCCACCACCCTAAATCCGGCCCTGTTTGTTATTACACAGTGCCGATTATATCCAATATGCCTATACTATGATTTGTGTGTCGCGGCTTGTGTATTAATAATAAATAATAGACAATGAATAATAGACAATGTGCATGTGTGCATACGCAAATGTCACGATATGTGCAGCATAAGAATCATAGAAAAATAACTATAGCATATATAGGGTGGGCAAGAGAATACATTACGTTGATTTATGTGGGGTTCCGATGTGTAGTGAGGAATTTACTGAGGGTCATAGTGAAGACTATGGGGGTTGAACCAATATCCTCAGGCAATTCTTACCCTGGACCTGTGTACTCCCAGCCATTGACTGGAAAGAGAGTTTGTGTGTATATAGGGCCTATATACGCTACCTGCAGCTGTATTTCGCGCCTTGTCAATCCATCGACAATGCATGGGTATTATAGATGCTTTTTGTGTATAAGTCTAATTATGGAGCCGCACGTGAATCCATAAACAATGGAAACCGGACAATAATGTATTAATTCATTAATTTATTTATTTATTTATTCATTCATTCATTCATCCATTCATTCATTCATTCATCCATTCATTCATTCATTCATTCAATGGACTTATATAGCGCCCTTTCAAGAAAACTACTCAGGAGCGCTCCCAGCTACTCAGGAGCGCTCCCAGCTCAGCCACTGCGAAAGAAAAAACTTGAGAGATATTTACGAAACACAATTTAATTGTTCAGATGTAATAAAAGCAGCTATATGAATGAAAGGAAGTCATTCCAGATAGACATACGAGTACAACAACAGAGAATGGCGCAACTTCTGTCGCATAGCCTAGCCTAATAACACGTGCATAGGCCTGTATAATACGTTGATCAGCTGACTTACGGAATAGACCATTTTATCGGCTGACCTGCATGTAGTCGTATACGCTGTCGGACTCGACTAAAATGGCGGTCGCTTCACGATTAATATACAGTAAGTCCACCATCGCTTAGAATCAGAATTGGCTCCGATGGAAAGATAACCCAACGAACACGACACAACATTCGAACTGTATACACATCACTTCGCGCACTCTGCCACACACACCGACGCAACAACACACGCCATCGCCAAACCTCCTCCTCTCTCCATGATTCGTGCACGACCTGCAGCTGAACAAGGCACAGCAAATTGCACGTACGTTTAGGTTTACCTATAATACCGATGGAACATCGAGTGCGTGTAGCTGACGGTTCTAAGGCGGCTTCGGTCTTGACGTCGTCGTCGTAGTGTTGTGTGCGGTTCGTGCCGTCCGCCCGTCCCTAGTCCGTCCGTCCGTCCGTTCGTCCGCCGTCTAATGCCACCGTCGTTGCCTCCGCTGCTACTGACTCCCTCCTGGAACTGATGAGAGGAGGAGTAGGCTGGACGTCGTCGGTTGATCCACGCCGAGGCATGTCGTCGTCGTCGTCGTCGTCGTCGCCACCGCGTGTTGGCTTACGTGCGACATGTACTGCAATCTGTTGCAGAGACGCGTCTGCGGAATTGCGAGATGGAGAGACAGACGGACGGATGGAAGGACGGACGGATGGATGGATGGACGGACGGACCGGAGATGCGAGGAGAGTAGAGGACAGGAGAGAAGAGGAGAGCAGAGGAGAGTAGAGGAGAGTAGAGGATAGGAGAAGATAGGAGAGGAGCGGAGAGTAGAGGAGAGGAGAGGACAGGAGAGGAGAGGAGAGGACAGGACAGGAGAGAAGAGGAGAAGAGAGGACAGGAGAGGAGAGGACAGGAGAGGAGAGGACAGAACAGGAGAGAAGAGAGGACAGGAGAGGAGAGGACAGGACAGGAGAGGAGAGGACAGGACAGGAGAGAAGAGGACAGGAGAGAAGAGGAGAGGAGAGGAGAGGAGAGGAGAGGAGAGGAGAGGAGAGGAGAGGAGAGGAGAGGAGAGGAGAGGAGAGGAGAGGAGAGGAGAGGAGAGGAGAGGAGAGGAGAGGAGAGGAGAGGAGAGGAGAGGAGAAGAGAGGAGAGGAGACGAGAGGAGAGGAGAGGACAGGACAGGAGAGAGTGGAGAGGAGAGGACAGGTGAGGACAAGAGAGGACAGGAGAGAAGAGCAGAGAAGAGCAGAGAAGAGTTAAGAAAATTTAATGTGTCGGAGAGGTGGAGTTGGAAGAGGAAAAGGGAAGAAGAAAGAAGAGGAAGAGAAGATGGAGGAGGAAGAGAAAATGAGGAGGAGGTAGAAGAAAATGAAGAAATGAAAGGTCAAGAAAGGGATGGGCGGAGTAGATTGAGCAGAAAACAGGAAGATGCGGATGAATGACGAAGGAAATTAAAGACAAGTTGATCGAGAGAAGAAGTCAAGCAATTGAGAGAGGAAACATCCGATGAAGTAAACACACGGAAGAAAAGCGTTGGTAGGGAAAATGCTCTTCATGAAAGAGGAAGTGGAAGAGGTAGAGGAAGAGGGAGAGGGAGAGGGAGAAAGATAGGGAGAAAGAGAGGGAGAGGGAGATGGAGAGGGAGATGGAGAGGGAGAGGGAGAGGGAGAGGGAGAGGGAGAGGGAGAGGGAGAGGGAGAGGGAGAGGGAGAGGGAAATGGAGAGGGAGAGGGAGAGGGAAAGGGAGAGGGAGAGGGAGAGGGAGAGGGAGAGGGAGAGGGAGAGGGAGAGGGAGAGGGAGAGGGAGAGGGAGAGGGAGAGGGAGAGGGAGAGGGAGAGGGAGAGGGAGAGGGAGAGGGAGAGGGAGAGGGAGAGGGAGAGGGAGAGGGAGAGGGAAAGGGTGACGGAGAGGGAGAGGGAGACGGAGAGGGAGAGGGAGAGGGAGAAAGAGATGTGTGGAGGAAGGAAAGAACTGGAAGTAAACAAAGTAGACGAGGAGATATAGAAAAAGAAAAAGGGAAGTGCGGATTTAAGAGGAGGAGTAGGAGAAACAGGTGGAAAAAGAGGACGAGGAGCAGAAAAAGGCGGAAATGAGGAGTGTGAGAAGATCGGGAAAAGAGGCAGAGGAGAGCAGATGAAAATACAGGCAGCAATCGTGGGTTAAAGAAGAATAGAGGAGGATGGAATAATGAGAAACTGGTAAGCACAGCAGGAAACGAATTGAGCGAGAGGTGGAATATGTTGAAGTACGTGGAAATAGGCAGTAGTGAGAAGAGGAAGCACGTTAATCATCATCATCATCATTATCATTATCATCGTCATCATCATCATCATCATCGTCGTCGTCGTCATCGTCATCGCCATCGCCATCGCCATCGTCATCGTCATCATCATCATCATCATCATCATCATCATCGTCAAATTTCCACCAATCTTAACCCATTAGTGCCTGACTTTTTGTTTTTCAATGAAAGTGCGAAAATAGTGTCACTTCGACTTATTGAACATCAGTGCCAAACACCATTTTGCCTTAAATTTGCTTTTTCAATTTATTACCATTTTTTCCTACCGTCCCCGTTTTGGGGACGCTAGGCACAAATGCCCCCGTCAACTTTTACGAGGTTTCCAGGCTGGCATAAATCAACTGTGAAGGTTTCATATATGTTTCATATATTTAATCATGAAAATAAGCATTGCTGCAGCTAAAGAAATCAAGTTGCAAAAGTAAAACTCATTGTCTACTATAATTATTATGAAAGATTTCAAAATAATCAAAGAAAACATGCAAATTTATGGTTTTCGAGCCTCGCTATTAGACAGCAGCTACCCAGCAACGCTGTATTATACTAGACTGAAAGGATTGATTTTTTCCATATGAAATCTGATGGCAATAGATCTTAAACAGCTTTTTGTTTACCAGGAGGATGGTAAATAGCCGAACATTTACCATCTTACTACTAGTGGAACCAGCGGTGCCGCCAGGATTTTTTTTCTGTACGCACTTTTTTCTGTACGCACAACTTCTGTACGCACTTTTATTCTGTACGCACAACTTGCACAAAATAAGAATACGCGAAATGAAGTTATGAACTGTTATGACGACCTTTAATGGGCATGCAGTGAGTGAGAAGTGTACGTGGTCCACTACTAAAGTAGATTCAATAGAATTTCATCGCTTATAATATTTCACGCTTTAATTTACAATTTGTTATTTTTTTGCCTTTCCGCGCTGTACGCACTTGCGTAAGTGCGTACGCCTAACGGCGCCCCTGAGTGGAACACATGGCAGTGGGTAGGCTAATGTAACGAAGTCCCGGGTAGCTGTTGAATATAGTAGCCTATTCCCAGCACTTTCAATTTCCACATCCAGTTTATAAGCAACATCAGGAGCCTAGTGTGACAGTAGTGTCACCATTTTCTGGATGTGACCGAGACGATGTATGTGTGTGTGCTGATGTTTTGATCCATCTCATCAAGCCTCCACGTGTCTGTTGCTGTGGTCGATAGCGTATGGTTGAGCGATGTTCCCAGATATTCTTTTGGACAGTAAGGACTTTCTTGCAGTGCTCAGTGTTTCAATGCCATGGCAGCTAGGAGTGTCACCAGCCTATTGTCATTCCAACGAGTCAACGCTATACCTGACTCTGAATCCAGTCTATAGTCAAATTCATCACGGTCTGTCTTCTTGACCTTGACATAGGCTAAACAGGACACTGCAGCAGCAGTCCTATATGTTGATTGGTTCTAGCTGTCTAGGTAGACCTGGGAGTCGACCCCAATAAGTCGACCCCAGTCGACTTGGTCATCCCAAGTCGGGTCGGGTCGATTCTGCTCACCGCAACTGACCCCAAGTCGAATTTTGTTGAGAGAAGTCACTTGAAGTTGTTTTTACCACAAGTCGACTTAAACCGACTTGAAACACAAACATAGTTAAATTTGTCACTTCAAACCAATGATCGTGAGACCAGGACAACATTTAAGCAGTTTTTTGTAGTGTGTTTACAAGAATGAATGAGGCCTTTGCTAAACAGAGACTTGGCTTACTGATTATTATTTTACCGGTAGGCTATCCGCTATCGTGCAGACTGCCGTCTACCATTGAGATGCATAATATTATATATAATATACACGCTAGAGAGAGTATCACGTCTCAATATTGAAGTCGAGTCTAATAGTGCCGACCAATCACATCATATCTGTCCAATAGTGCTGACCAATCACATCATATCTGTCCAATAGTGCCGACCAATCACAAGCGATTCTCATACCGACCAATCACAGTCTTACAGCATCGATTTGAAAAATAAATAAAACGACATCAACATTTTCATAATAAGACGAACTTGTCGATGTTTACTTGTCAATATTGCAAGAAACTGCAAAATTAACAAACAAGCATCGACATGTTCGTTTTATTATAAAAATGCTGATGTCGTTTTATTTATTTTTCAAATTGATGCTGTAAGACTGTGTGATTGGTCTGTATAAGAACTCGCCTATGATTGGTCGGAACGATACGACCGTTGTAGGCTAATTTTTTGACTTCAAATCTTATTGCAGGGCAGATACGTACGTCATACTCTCTCTAGCGTGTATATTATATATATTATGCATCTCAATGCCGTCTACCGATCTATTCATATAATTTGTAATTTTATGCTAAAACGCCATGCTTAGGCATGCGCTTAATTAAAATGGTGAAACAAAATGTTACTAAATATTAGCACGTGTGCTTATCAAGACATGAACATGAGCAAATCAGTGAATTTCTAGTAGTCAGTGAATTCGGCGCAAAGAAAGTTGGATCTACAATTAAGGCCTATAATAAATCGATAAGTCTGGCACTACTTTGGTACGCTGCATCTGCAGTTGTCTGCAGACGGAAAAAACTATTGTATACGGGTCAAATGGACAATGAAAGACTTTACTGTCAGTGAGTAGGCCTAGGTTACTATAGTAATAGCCTGCTGCTGGATGATGCGTTTGCAATGCCATTTGCTAAGTTGTGGAATGATGATAATAATCTAGTGGCCGAATAATTAAGACAACAGACTTGCAAATTGTGTTAGCATCATAACACACCATTCAGTGCAACCAGTCCGCGGTCCCCCATTTTATCTTAGACCTTGCGCATTTTACAAATTTGTTCACTATTAAAATTAATTATAAATAATAATAATAATGAGTGCAATCTGAGTAATCACAGACAATGGGCAAGCTAAAATTCGTAGGCCTAGTAATTTGCCGACGCATTGTCTAGGCTAGGCCTACTAGATGGCCCAAAACATCATAAAACTATTCAAACTGAAACTCAAACAGCCTGAAAAGGGTTTAACAAAAACTTTAACAAATTCATGCTTCAATTAAGTGTTGAGGCCTCATTACTCATTGGTAAGCCTATATTCTGAAATTAATGCTTGGCAGGAAAATTGGCTTGACTTCTTGCATTAGTAGCCGTGCGTAGACCTAGACAAATGGCTATTACCATGTCAGAAGTCGACTGCAAGTCGGAAGTCGGTTGTTTTTCTGCCAAGTCGGGTCAAGTCGTTTTGACTCCAAGAAGTCGACTGCAAGTCGACCTCAAGTCACTTCAGGGTCAAGTGGGGTCAGATTAGCCGACCAAAGTCACTCCCAGGTCTATGTCTAGGTATCTGGGTGTTCATGCTGCTCAGAATTCAATCTTATTTAGCACGGTAAACAAGTTTGTCAAAATACAGTGTAGGCTATAATTTTGTCATCAGCTGGAGACAAGCAGTCTGAAAGCTTGCCAACGACAGGTCAAACTTACCAAGTTGGTTGTCAGTAACTCCAACCCACTCCTTGACATGGATCCATCTGAAATCTGAATTCCTCAGAACTATCTGGATCATTTGGAGGACATGACATTGTGTAAATTTCTCCAGAAGTTCTTTCACCCTCTAGCATTGCGACAATGTCACTTACAGTTAGTGGTCTTCCTTTCCAGCATTTGCATGGGGTATTAGATGGACTCCATATGGGTTTCCCACATGGGAATATGGGTTCTGCATGAGTTTCACGCTTGCTTGCAGTCAGGGTTGGGCTTGTCATGCTAAGAAAGCTCGTTTGCATATATATCACTGTAGTTGCAAACATAGCGAGAGTCATCTATTGCTGCGTAAAAGTTGACGGGGGCACTTGTGCCTAGCGTCCCCGAAATGGGGACGGTTTTTCGGGCATAATAAAAGTATTAACCAACAATGAATCAATGCTGTAAAATTTATACAGGCAGCTAACAGCACAAATAACATCGGTATGTACTCACATTTTCGATTGCAACAGGTTTTTCCCCCGATAATATAAATTTATATTGATAAATTTTAAAAATTAAAAATTTCGAAAAATCGAAATAAAAATCTCTCTGGCATACGCAAAAACAAACAAAAATCAGCCTTATTATACCTCATTTGAAAGATAATTTAGTAGACCGTCGGACACGATAACTAGCAATACGGAGTATTGCTTGATATTAAAAATAACTCTATCCAAAGAAGCGTCCCCGTTTTGGGGACGCTAGGCACTAAAGGGTTAATAACTTTTGGTAGGTAGGCGGCAAAATGGCTGAAAATTTATGCTATATAAATTTTCCACCTCACCTGACTCATATCACAGCAATTCCTTGTTAAACGCAGATGTACCTATTATATGAAAAATTTGCACACCTGTGTTTAACAAGGAAGTGCGGTGAAATGAGTCAGGTGAGGTGGAAAATATATATTTAGCATAAAATGTCATCCATTTTGCCGTCTATTTACCAAAAGGTAGTGAAATTGGTGGAAATTTGACGAAGTTCTGACAGAAACAATTTTGCACAGTTTTTTTAGACACGGTGTAGATAGTATAGATGTGTATATACTAAATATATTTATAATAATTGTACTTAAAATGGTTGGTTATTATAGTTATAGGGTCTAGACTCTAGACCTATGAAGTTTTGAGTTCTATATAAAAAACTCATAAATTTCATTTCTTGTATAGGGATTTAATACAGAACAACATGTATTTCTTGTAGGGACCTACTACAATACTATACTTGTCTTTCTCAAATGATAACGTTAAGCAATTAAACAATGACATTTTAGTTAGCTGAATCCTAGACGGTGAAAAAGCAAGGAATGTCAGAAAAAGTAAAATTAAGGAAAATAATAGCAGACAGTAAATAAATAAATAAAGTTACATAAAGATAAAAATGGAATTAAACGACATAAAAAACACACGAAAAAGGCCTTTTCTTTAAAAACGAAAAGAGTTTTGAACAATTATGGTGTGCAGGTAGGCCTATGTAGTCTGCGTGTGTGTAGGTGTGTGTGTGTGTGTGTGTGTGTGTGTGTGTGTGTGTGTGTGTGTGTATGTATGTGTGTGTGTTTGTGCGATTGATGCATACGCTTGTAGTTGAAGCGCTGTCTCTCTCTAGTCTCTCTATAATTATGTCTGCGATCGATGGCGGATGACATAGAACGAATGCATTGCATATCAGAATCATATCAGCATTTTCTACTTCAGAGGATGAAGAAATGTATGTGGAATAAATCGGACTGACCACTAGGATGCAAGAAGAAATAGGCCTACTCATATACACGCTGGTAACTTTTGTGGAATTTAGACTTGCACAGTGACTGTGCTAGTCGAAATTGTGTAATTATGTAACTTTATTAACACATTATTCTGTGGATGTCTGCCATAGACAGACCGAGGACCGGTTCATCAACTACGTTTCACACATTATTGTGCAGTTTTGGGTGAAGAGGAACTCCAGCGTCTATCGGGCGGGTGAAAGAATCCTATAGCGTGACTCACCAGATACTCAGAATTTCCTCGGCCTCTTAACCTTTCTCGACCCCAGAAAACCCATAATAACAGTGTCGCAGTTAACCGAACAGAGACAGACACACAGAAAGTCAAACATCTGGACTGACAGACAGGCAAACAAACGGAAAGACAGACAGAAGTAAGACAAACAGACAGAGAAAACGAACACAGGCAGACACGCATGCAAACAGACAGGCAGACACACAGATGGACAGAAAGGAAGACAGGTAGACAAGCATGCAAACAGACAGGCAAGCAGACAGTCAGACACACAGATGGACAGAAAGGAAGACAGGCAGACAAGCATGCAAACAGACAGGCAAGCAGACAGTCAGACACACAGATGGACAGAAAGGAAGACAGGTAGACAAGCATGCAAACAGACAGGCAAGCAGACAGTCAGACACACAGATGGACAGAAAGGAAGACAGGCAGACAAGCATGCAAACAGTCAGGCAATCAGACATTCAGACACGCAGATGGACAGAAAGGAAGACAGGCAGACAAGCATGCAAACAGACAGGCAAGCAGACAGTCAGACACACAGATAGACAGAAGGGAAGACAGGCAGACAAGCATGCAAACAGACAGGCAAGCAGACAGTCAGACACACAGATGGACAGAAAGGAAGACAGGCAGACAAGCACGCAAACAGTCAGGCAAGCAGACATTCAGACACGCAGATGGACAGAAAGGAAGACAGGCAGACAAGCATGCAAACAGACAGGCAAGCAGACAGTCAGACACACAGATGGACAGAAGGGAAGACAGGCAGACAAGCATGCAAACAGACAGGCAAGCAGACAGTCAGACACACAGATGGACAGAAAGGAAGACAGGCAGACACGCATGCAAACAGACATACGGGAAGACAGGCAGACACACAGATGGACAGAAAGGAAGACAGGCAGACAAGCATGCAAACAGACAGGCAAGCAGACAGTCAGACACACAGATGGACAGAAAGGAAGACAGACAGACAAGCATGCAAACAGACAGGCAAGCAGACAGTCAGACACACAGATGGACAGAAGGGAAGACAGGCAGACAAGCATGCAAACAGACAGGCAAGCAGACAGTCAGACACACAGATGGACAGAAAGGAAGACAGGCAGACAAGCACGCAAACAGTCAGGCAAGCAGACATTCAGACACGCAGATGGACAGAAAGGAAGACAGGCAGACAAGCATGCAAACAGACAGGCAAGCAGACAGTCAGACACACAGATGGACAGAAGGGAAGACAGGCAGACAAGCATGCAAACAGACAGGCAAGCAGACAGTCAGACACACAGATGGACAGAAAGGAAGACAGGCAGACAAGCATGCAAACAGACAGGCAAGCAGACAGTCAGACACACAGATGGACAGAAAGGAAGACAGGCAGACAAGCATGCAAACAGACAGGCAAGCAGACAGTCAGACACACAGATGGACAGAAAGGAAGACAGACAGACAAGCATGCAAACAGACAGGCAAGCAGACAGTCAGACACACAGATGGACAGAAAGGAAGACAGGCAGACAAGCATGCAAACAGACAGGCAAGCAGACAGTAGGACACACAGATGGACAGAAAGGAAGACAGGCAGACAAGCATGCAAACAGACAGGCAAGCAGACAGTCAGACACACAGATGGACAGAAAGGAAGACAGGCAGACAAGCATGCAAACAGACAGGCAAGCAGACAGTCAGACACACAGATGGACAGAAAAGAAGACAGGCAGACAAGCATGCAAACAGACAGGCAAGCAGACAGTCAGACACACAGATGGACAGAAAGGAAGACAGGCAGACAAGCATGCAAACAGACAGGCAAGCAGACAGTCAGACACACAGATGGACAGAAAGGAAGACAGGCAGACAAGCATGCAAACAGACAGGCAAGCAGACAGTCAGACACACAGATGGACAGAAAGGAAGACAGGCAGACAAGCATGCAAACAGACAGGCAAGCAGACAGTCAGACACACAGATGGACAGAAAGGAAGACAGGCAGACAAGCATGCAAACAGACAGGCAAGCAGACAGTCAGACACACAGATGGACAGAAAGGAAGACAGGTAGACAAGCATGCAAACAGACAGGCAAGCAGACAGTCAGACACACAGATGGACAGAAAGGAAGACAGGCAGACAAGCATGCAAACAGTCAGGCAATCAGACATTCAGACACGCAGATGGACAGAAAGGAAGACAGGCAGACAAGCATGCAAACAGACAGGCAAGCAGACAGTCAGACACACAGATAGACAGAAGGGAAGACAGGCAGACAAGCATGCAAACAGACAGGCAAGCAGACAGTCAGACACACAGATGGACAGAAAGGAAGACAGGCAGACAAGCACGCAAACAGTCAGGCAAGCAGACATTCAGATAGGAATGAAGACAGGAAGACACGCATGCAACCAGACAGACAGACAAGCAGACAGACTGACACAAAGGAAGACAGGCAGTCAAGCATTCAAACATTCAAACGGAACATTTCTTTAACAACGTTTTCACGCTATAGGGTCTGGTTATTAAATTCCCGCGCGAAGCCTCGTGGTTTATGCTGCAGTCTGCAGCTCTCATTGTCTTTCGGACAGATCACCAGTTATGTCTCTGCACTGGGTCTGCACTCTGCCGGCTATGTATTGTACAGTCATCCTTCTCCGTCTCCCACCGAAGCAGCTCTACGGTGGCCCGGTGGGCTTGGGCCATATAGAGCACCGGTCAAAGATCACCGTTATCTGAACCCCACTATGATACACAGCTATTAGGGCAATTAGGCATTAGTTAGTGTGTAGCAGTGGCGTAGGCAAGGGAGGGTTTCGGGGGTTAACCCCCCCCCCCCCATTGGCTCCGAAAAAAATATTTTTAAAGGTTATTTTTTCATTTAAGTAAGAAAAATAGCAAAAAACAGGGTTTCCGGCCATAAAACCCCCCATGAAAAATTCCTGGCTACGCCACTGGTGTGTAGGGCTATATTAGCAATTTAGCATGTGCGTGTCTGTACATGTATGCATGCATGCATGTATGCGTGCCTGAATGTGTATTCCTGCCCATAAATTCGTCAGCCTCTAAATCCTTCAACCATCTATGCAGCCATCCGTCCGTCCGTCCATTTTTCTTCCATCCATCCATTTATCCATCCATTTATCAATCAATCAATCAATCAATCAATCAATCAATCAATCAATCAATTAAATCAGTTAACCAACCAACAGATCAAACAACAATCGACCAATCAATCAATCAACCAACCAAATAACCAACAGATCAAACAACAATCGATCAATCGATCAATCAACCAACCAAATAACCAACAGATCAAACAACAATCGATCAATCAATCAACCAACCAAATAACCAACAGATCAAACAACAATCGATCAATCATTCAGTCAACTAACCGACCAACCAGCCAACCTAACAATCAATCAACCAACACAACAAACAATCAATCGATCAATCAATCAACCAACCAAATAACCAACAGATCAAACAACAATCGATCAATCAATCAGTCAACTAACCGACCAACCAACCAACCTAATAATCAATCAACCAACACAACAAACAATCAATCGATCAATCAACCAACCAAATGACCAACTAGCCAAACAGTCAATCGATCAATCGATCAGTCAACCAACTGTCCCGTCCAGCCAACCAACACACCCGGCAATCAATCAACCAACCAACAAACCCAAACAATCAATCAACCAACCAACAAATAAAGCAATTAATCAGTCAATCAATCAATCAACAAATCAACCAACGAAATAACAACCAACCAATCAATAGACCAACCAATCAACGAAATAACAACCAACCAATCAAAAGACCAACCAATCAATCAGCCAATCAACCAGCCAATAAACGAACCAAGCAATCAATCGATCGATCGACCAACCGACCGGAGATACGGAGATATTATAATTCTCCAGAACGTGGCTTTTAAAAGTGTAGGCTATCAAAGGCGCTTATTATTATCAAAAGTCTTCGTTCATAATACTGTCGTATTATCGTATATAGCGAATTAATTAGACTTTAGATCTTAAGTCCTTCCTGTGCAGATCTGCACTCGGGCGACGCATCTCATCCACTCCTCTCTATCCATTGCCAGTCTCTCCGCTTCATCCCATGTCAGCTACAAACGTCTTTGATCGTCCTTGACTGTCTCTGGCCAGTTCTTTCTTGACTGCGTCCCAGTTCATCATTTGCTTCGCTCTCCTTTTGTCGTCCACGCGAATTAATTACTATCGTTTTAACTAATAGCCTATTAGTTATAGGCTAGGTGCCACGCTATTCTTTATCAGTCTGCAATGGGCCTAGCATCAGGTTTAGATAAGACAGGCCTCCCTTTATTCTCTATTGTTATTTACTCCACGTTTTCTTAATTTATATTAGATCTGCTCCTGATGTAACTTATTTTAACATAATTATATGTAATGCTTTTATTACTATGTAGTGTATAGCCTATGAACTGGTCAGATGAAAATAAAGGCTACTTACTTACCAAATTACTTATATGATTTAAATTTTGTTTCCGTGAGCCTGCAGTACGGAAGCCCATAAGGAAGTGCAATATTTTTCTTTATCTAGGGCGCACAAGTTATTATCTAGTGCGCACTAGATACTTATCTAGTGCGACCAAGAGAAATAATAATAAATAATAATAATAAACTATCCAGATCGCACAAGATATTATCTAGTGCACATTAGAAACTATCTGGTGCGCACTAGATAAATAAAACTTGCATGTCCCCTATGAGCTTCCGTACTGCAGACCAGCTCCAGCCTCTCTTCCTAGTCACAGCCTGCAGCCAACGACCTCATGCCTGCAGCCAGCCAGGCATCGTGCTTCATAGTGGTGCGCTGAGCCAAGATGAGACGCACGTGACTCGCCGCATCCAATCACAGGTTGGAATGAAAAAATCAAATATTGTCGGCGGGCGCCGGGCGGTGTAAATTCAAGGCGTAAACATTTCAATTTACAGTTAAAACGGACGAGTTATTTTAATCGATTCGAAAGCGATTTGAAAAGGGTTTATGGTAGATTAACAATTCGGATGAAAATGATCGAACGCCTGCATAAATGCTGGATCACACGGAAGTAGGCCTACTCCGACCGTCCGACAGGTATGCAAGTTATGGGCGTGAAGTTCGTTTCATATTGATATTAGGCTACTGGGTCATTCCATGTCAACTCAACCAGTAACATGACAATTTGCCACCACACCCATTTGGATTTTTCTGAATTTTTTTCACATTACTACATGCAATATAATGAATAACAGTGAAAATCTGAGCAGAATATCTCAAATTTTGACCCAGATATTAATGATCAAAAAACGTACCGCAAGAAAACGGCATGATTCACCAAGTTTGGACTGTTATACCTCGGCCAAGAAACGAGCTAGAGGGCTGAAATAGGTTTTGTGCAATCAGTTTTTTGTGCTCTTTCCAAATATGCAAGAACCTAAATAGAGTTGTTTTTTGTTTTTAATATAAAAATTAGTAAATATAGCACAGACGCCAATTCTCGCTGAAGTTTTGGACATCATGTCCGCAGGCAGGAATGAGATATAATAATACTTGTACTGGTTTCATATTGAGGCGCATTGGTGCTAATCAGACATATAGTCAGTACCTGATTAGTTTAATTATTAGTGTGTTTTCCACCGACGTTTTCCTTATCATGATCGTGAAAATGGAGTCCAAAGCTCATCAAAAAAAGTGACAATGTTTATCTTTTGAAATTGATGAAAATTTGCACAGATATTGTGGACGTGCAGATCCTTCATTGGTGCAAAATTCAGGAGGGTGTGTGCAGCTCGGTTTCTGGAAAATTATTTTTTGAAGTCGACAAATATTACTGTGTCGCGAGCAAATGGCATGATCTACAATGTTTGGACTGTCATATCTAGACCAGGAAATGAACCAGAGGACTGATATTGTTGTCATGTAATCACTTTCTTGTGCTCTTTTCATGTATTTAAGAATGTTGGTTGTATTCCTAGTGATTTTTAGTTTATGAGTTTGTAAATATTGCACAACTGCCAATTTACATTTATTCGGACATGAAATTTTTCTATGATCCACAACGTTTGGACTGTCATATACAGGCCAGGGAATGAACCAGAGGACTGATATTGTTCTCATGTAATCAGTTTCTTGTGCCTTTCCCAGTCATGTAAGAATGTTGGTTGTATTTCTTGCGATTTTTAATTTATAAGTTTGTAAGTATTGCGCAAATGCCAATACCACCACGCCCCAACAAGTTCGTTTGATATTGATATTCGGCTACCGCACATTTCATGTGGTATGGATTCCGACGAGCAAGTGTGTTAATGTAGGTCAAGTTCGTTTGATATTGATATTTTGCTACTGCATGTTACATTCGGTATGTTTGATATTGATATTTTGCTACTGCAGGTTACATTCGGTATGGATTCCGATGGGTAAACGTGTAATGTAAGTCAAGTTCATTTGATATTGATATTAGGCTACTATGCATTCAGTATGGATTCCAACGGGTGTGTTAATGTAAGACAAGTTCGTTTGATGTCAATTGATATTTTGCTACTGCAGGTTTCATACAGGATTGATATCGACACGTGTGTTTAGTAAGTCAGGTTAGTTTGATATCGATATTTGGCTACTGCAGGTTACATTCGGTAGGGAAAGCCTGTTTGGAAAAATAATACACTGACTTTGAACATACATTCTCATTTTATTTTATTGTTTACGGGATTAACTGAGGCGCTCAAGCCGCAGCTCTTGAAAAAATTGACCTCAGCTGATCGGGTCAACATTAGCAGAGGTTGTCGACTTATGAATATGTTGCAGTATATAAACAGGGTTGGCCATAAAAAGTATCCTCCTAAGGTATTTGCCAATATCTTGGCCAGAAGTAGGAATTTCGGAATGAAACTTTACAGGATTTTAAACATCATATTTACACATAAAATCCAGATTTCATAGAAACAATTCAAACAGAACAAAAGTTAAATCACTTTTAGTGAGGCCACCCACTTTTTTGACGATTCAAAAACGTGAGGCAACAAAAAATTAGCAAATAACTAATTTTCTTAAGTTTCATTCCAAATAATTGATATCAAATACCCTTAATATTATCAGATGATAAACATTATTGGCTTCATTTGAAGTTGGAACCTGCCGAGGGGCAGAGAACTTAAATAAGAAGAAGAGACATTATTATTATTTAAAGCAGAAACAGGGTGCCAACGTAGCTGCACGTCACTGTGATGCCACTTAGCAAGATGACAATCCAGTTAGTAAATAAGGAATCTGTTAGATTAATAATATTGCTTCTAAAGGAAGGAAATTCGAATATCTTAAAAAATTGAAAATGGCCAAGGTGTCAATGACGGACAAAATGTATATTCAGACACTTCATAAGCAAGGTCTCGGAGATATAAAGCTACATGCAGTGGTTACTCTTATAAACAGTAATTAAGAGTTAAGCTGAGAGTTAAGATATTTGCCATCGATGAGAGCAGATGGGCTCAATGTCAATTGTTCTGGTGTTATTATAGCCCCAAATCTCCGGATTTGATCTCGATGGATTGATGATCAATTGCGGACTGCTATTCTAGAGAAATGCCACAATCTACAACTAAAACCAAGAGCGGTAAGAGAATTGATGAGTTGATATGGGAATATTTACTTTTGTAACACATCAACAAGGCCATAGAGGACTTTGCAAAGAGACCCATTACAAGTTTGTACATTGGTGGTGGACAAACTGAACACAAGTTGTGAAACACTATCAAGTGCATTTGAAAACAGTTATTTGCAAGATGTCTTTATGAAATCGTTTTTTGCTACTTTTTGATGCATTACGTTTTTGAATTGTCAGAAACCAGTGGGTGTTCTAACTAGAAGTGATATAACTTTTGTTCTTTTGAAATATTTTGATGAAATCTGGCCATCATGTGTAAATATGAATTGTCTTTAAGCCTGTAAACTTTCATTTAAAAATTCTTACTTCTGGACAAAATATCGGCAAAAAAAGTAAGGGCTACAGTTTGATAGCCCAAACTGTATAGGCCTACAAGGGACAGTGAGGAGTTTATATGCAGCTTACGAGGGGTGTGACGCATATGGTAAGAACATGGCTTTCCAGTTTTTAGATCCGCATTTGTCTCACTTCCACTCATGATGAATACAGTTTAAGATTTTCTTATTTCCTAGGTGTATAGCTCGTGTCGCGCAACCACAAGAATCCCAGACATATGAGGCCGTTGATCTCCGAAGCTTGTTGGCAGGACATTTCGTTCCACTGAATCACCTGCATTCACTGCAAGTGAACTTCCAGAGGTACTGGCAATAAAGATTGACTGCCTTCGTGCTTCAACTGGTGGCGCACCTCCAACGTTTACCTCGACTTCGACTGTCTTCGATGATTTTGTACCTGTCACTGACTTGGATCTTTGGCTTGTTTTGCAATGTCTAGCGTAAACTCATATGAACTTGATCCACTACCCCATTTGTTATTAATTACATTTTGGATGACTTTAGCCCTTTTGCTTTGTCTGTTTAATAAGTCCATCTCTGAATTTTGCATCCCTCTCTCACAGAAACATTTGTTTTTCCTTCCCTCAAAAACTTAACCTTGACATCAACCTTGAACATGGCTTTTTTCCTGCCAAAATTATTGGCCTGTCTAAAACCTCTGCTTTCTGCTGTTTCTATCTTACCTTGAGGAATCTGGTCTCTTTCCTGCAAATGAGTCTGTTTTTTTAGCCCATCATTCCACTGAGACTGTCCTCCTTTCTCTACCATCTGAAATCTATTCTGCTGTTGAAAGGTCTGGGCTGTATTGGCCCTCTATGATGTCTCTTCAGCCTTTGATGTGGTTGATCATGATATTCTTCTCAAGCGTCTCGAGATCTTCTATTGTGTTAAAATAAGTCCCACCTATGTTGGTTCCGGTCGTACCTTTCTAAAAGAACCCAAATGATTAATTATATCTAGTGATTCTCGAACAAACCTGGTGTTCCTCAAAGTTTAGTTCTTGGGCCTATCCTATTTCTTCTTTACATGGTGGACATATCTTCTCTTTTCACAATCTATAGAGCTGCTGGCCATCTCTTTGCTGATGATGTCCACTTTTGTCTGCAGGCATATTTCCATGGCCCTCCCCCCCATATTCCTAGTTGCTTGTAGTTGGGTTTATTGAATCACCTACTAATCATCTCCACTCCTGAATGTCTTCTAATCACCTTTCGCTTAATACTTCGAGGACTGAAGTTAACAGGTTAGGTACTCCCCAGCAGCTCCAGAAGCTTGATCTAATTCTGCTCTCTGAAAATCTTCACTGTTTTCCTTCTCTTAAAGTGCGTGGCATCCAGATATTGTACTTGATAGCTCACCTTTACTGAGCATATTTCAAATCTGATGTGCTCGTCATATTTTCATTTAACCCATGTCAGGGTCATTCTTTGCTCTGCCTGTCCTCCATCTTCATTACCTTAATTCATACTTTTATAATGTTCTCGAATTGACTACTGCAGTGCTCTCCTCATTGGCCTTCCTAAAGTTCGTCTATCATCGATTCAGTCGGTGCTCAACGCAACTGCTAGACTGATTGCCTGTCTTCCCAAGTACTGTTGCAGCTCTATTGACTTCCTCTCCGTCTTCGCACACAATTTAAGATCCTCGCTCTGGTCCTAAAGGCTCAGTGGGGTCTTGCGCAAAAGTATCTGGCTAACGCTATACTTCGTCCTCACTCAGCTTCCTCCCACCGTTGACTTTGTTCATCCAGCAGACCTGACCTCCCGGCTCCTCGCTTTAGAACTGCTCTAGCTCAATCTAAATCATTTACCTCATTTGGTCCTTCTCTTTGGAATGCTCTTTCAACTTCCGTTGTCTCTACACTTCTGTGTGGCAGTTTCTCTTCTGCCTTACCTCTTCTCAAAACCTGCTTTTTCTCGTGGACCTTGCACACTGGGAGTGCCTCTGAACAGTTCACCATATTTGAAGCGCTTTATAAATGTTTAAACACAATACAATACATAAGAAAAATTAAACTTATAAGAAACACAAACGATGTGACATATACTGAGCACTGTGAAATTTACCTTCCCCTTGTTTAGGCCCACATAATTTGGCCCTCTTGCTGCTTCCGATAATCCGGTACTTACTTGGTCCCTCAAAAGCATTATGGCCTTGTCAAGGCATAGTGTGCATTGGACTTGATGTTTCTGTGTATTTTGAATTTTTTAATTCTCGGACTTGGGACTCCGAGTCCATCATAACACCTTTAAAAAATCTTTAGTTAATCGGACTGGAGCTCTTTTACACTCGGACTCGAATTATTTAGACACAAACTTAGCTTAGGTGGGTGTGACTCCATTACTGAACTAACTGAGTTATAGTGATACCAGATCTATGAATATATCTATCTTTGTGTAGATACTATAATTAAAATAATTTTGATGATATACTCAGTTGTGTAAATACTATAATTAAAATAATTTAAATGATATACTCAGTTTTGAATTGTGTTTTAACTCAGGATTTTATGGGATGACTGGTGTTGAAATTTTCCTGTGCATCGATGGAATTGCGGAATGTTGATTATGCTGAAGAATAGCCCAGGTGAAGTTAAAATTTGATTATTTCTCAGCGTAGCTCAGGGTATTCGTTGCAGCTGGTTTGATATGAGATGCAGATGGAGCAGAAATCTGTTCCGCCTGCCAGGACCGCTTGTCGAGTCCTAGTGACATATTTCCAAAGCGCACAGACCTTTCAGCCATTCACAAGTCAAGATATATGTTTGCTGCCAGCGTCCTGCAACCAACTTTTCAAAATTGTCTGCTTATCGGAAATAGATTCATTTTTACTATTATTTGATGAATTTTTGCCATTTTTCGCTAGTATTTATAAGATTTTGTGTGTCTACAGAGGCAGCAAAACTTGATTGTCGATTAATAAATCAATAAATGATTTCTAAGTCAACTTTCATGTCAGTTTATATAATCTCCTTTTACTCCCATGCAATCTGTACACAACTATTGGTAAACCTGCATTTTTGTGTATTTTATTATTGAATTGAACCGATCCTGTATTTTAGCACAAATCTATGTTATTATTTCTCTTATCTGACTGTACAATGAATATGAATCTCTGCATAAATTGAATTTGGAGTGATGAAAATAAGTCCTGTGCAAGTAAAAGTTGGATTAATGAAGGCAGTATTGTGAAGCTTGCAGTTGGATTGATGTAAATGTCACTTGCTCAAATAGAAGTAGAATTTATGACAGTTATCATGAAAAGCATTTGCGTAATTAAATATGCTAAATGTTAAATATATTCAATAGCCTAATTAAATAAGCTTAAATATTATTGTTGTTTCTGGCATAAAACTACACTTTTAATTTTCGATCTTAAATATCAATTTCATACCTCTGCAATGGAATAATTCTTAACAAGAAATTGCTGTTAAAAGCATTGACCTCTTATTTATATATATATATATATTAATTGAAATTATATTTTTTACTGCACATGTCTATTTGATGACTACAAAAAAGTGTGATTAGTAATTGCTTTATAAAGGTTGTACTTACTTGATGACAGGTCCATAAGGTAGCTGAATGGACAGAATGCTGAGTCTGTCACACTATGAAGCACGTGTTCAAAATTTCACTCGAAGAGCCAGTGAGTATGGACCGTGTTAATTTCTTTCGTTAGTAATTGTTTAGTGGCATTATTTTCTGTTCTGCGATCATGTGTGCTGATTGCTGATATGCTCTTGAAGCTTACATGGTTTTATTACTATCCTCTCTACTTGGTGCGCTACCTGTTTCTTATCTCATATTTATGTTGTATTATTATAATTATATATTATAATTATAGGAAATGTGAAGATTGAAGTTCCATGTTTTTATTGACCCTCATGCTAACAAGCTTTTTTGTGACATGGACTACCAAGGAGGTTTCTACCACCAACCCTGGATTTTGGTTTTCGTTTGAGACAGCTAATCGGGTAATACAGCAATGGATTAAGCATTTATTTATGAACAGGATGGTTTATGTAGGTTTAAATCTATGAATGCGCCTCGAAAATTTGAGATTTTATTAGAACGATTGAAAGTTTCGTTTGGTCTGACTGGTAACTTTCTTGAATGGATAACCTCTTTTCTATATGACCGCTCTCTCTGTGTGGTCCATGGTTCTACCAGGTCCGCATGGGTCCCTGCCCAACATGGCCTGCCGCAGGGATCTGTCCTTGGTCCAATTTTGTACATAATTCATACTTCTGATCTTGCATCTCTTCTTGCAACACATGCAGTTTTGGGTCAGCTTTATGCTGATGATGTACAAGCGTACAAGCATTGCCTATCGTCTAGCCGCTCTAGCGCCATATCAGTGGTCCGGGACATGAGTGAGACCTTAACTGCCTTAGAAACATGGATGTCATCTAACCGACTGCGCCTAAACCCAACTAAGACTAAATTTATCTGGCTGGGCAATCGTAAGCAACTTGCTAAAATTGACTTCAATGCACTTGTGACTGAATTCCCCACTTACACTTTCTCAAATACGGTCCGTGACCTTGGTGTCCTTTTGGACCAAGAGCTCACATTTGCTCCTCACATTCACCGACTTGCTCGAGACTGCTACTATCAATTGCGTCAGCTTCGCACAATTGCTCGTTCACTGACATCTAGTGCTGTCACCACTCTGGTCCATTCCTTCATTACTTCCCGTCTTGACTATTGTTCGTCACTCTACTCTGGCCTCCCATCCGATCGATTAATTTGCTTTAACAGAGTCTTACGCTCTGCAGCACGTTTAATTGGACATATGCCTAAATTTGATCTTGTGTCCAGCTATATGCTGGAGACATTACACTGGCTTCCTACTCGGCAGCGCATTGAATTTAGGATCGCTGCCCTAGTTAGGCAATGCCAGCTTGGAATCGCCCCACAGTACTTGCAAGAGCTTTGTTGCTCCACTAGTATCCTAGACCACCGCCCCCTCCGTTCTGCACAGAAGGGATTGCTATTGGTCCCTTTTGCACGAACTGCAACGATGCAGCATAGAGCCTTTTCTGTGAACGGCCCAGTTGTGTGGAATGGGCTTCCACAGGAACTACGTCTACTTGCTGGGGTTATTACTGGAACATTTTTTACTAAACTCAAAACTGTCCTTTTTTGTCGTGCTAGAGTCGGGAGCGCTTCTGAGTAGTCGCCAAGAAGAAGCGCTATATAAATTCTTGAATGAATGAATGAAATGATGCAATTTTAACACGGCAAACTGTCCATTCCACAAAGCGTGTACTTATTGCATAAACAAATATAAGATTTTAGTGTTTTTTAAATTATGTGTGCAAGAATGTGGGGCGTAGTGGTGTAGTGGGTATTCTCGTCGCCTTGCAGCCAAAGGGTTGCAGGTTTGAATCCACCTCAAGTCACCGCGTAGGGACCTTGGGCAAGTTCTTCACTCGCAATTGCTCAGCGCTTTGGCGTGAAAATCTGATGCAGTGTCCGCTCTGTAGTCGGGAGCGCCTCTGAGTATAGAGCTTGTAAGGGTGCTATAACAAGTGCGCATTCAAACAACATACAAACAACAATAGTAGATATGCAAGAAAACCTATTGTACAAGAATACACACTGGTAATAAGTTGGTGGTATGTATGATCAGCATCGAAAGGCATGTACATTATTTCAACATTCAATATGAAACTAGATACTATGTCATTGTTCCCGGAAGTCAAATGGTTATTTTCTAGCACACATCACAGCATTGCTATATAGGTCTACTTTGTTAACATTTTGCTTCAAGAGTTTATACGGGCCTTCCTATACCCAACCTGTATACAGCACAATTTCATACTCTGCTGCCAGCAGCTGCAGTGTATTGACGTAGATGGTTAAGATTGCCAATTGAACTTTGACTATTGTTGTTGTCAGATCATTCTGTGATATCAATCCTCCACAAAGATCAAAAGCAACAGACTCCATGAAAAGAAAATCCAAGGCAGGCATCCACCATCCTTCACCAATCCTCTACAGATTTGATGTATCATCGGTGAAAGGTTAGTTAACTGCGTTGATCACTTTTAATCGTAACCATCCCTTGTGTCTGTTGCATATATGATATGTGAGTTGCTGAGAATAGTTATATTGGGGCGTGGTAGCAAATGAATTGAGTGCTCAACCTGTATTAAGAAGACTAGTTTCAAACTTCCACACGTGCCAACGATGAAGCCTCATCATGGCATCTAAAAATGGCTCTCTTTCTCTTTTTATAAACCGCACCCCTTATTTCCCTTTTCGCCCTCATATCCATGTTCTTCTCCCGCATATCCATGTTCTCCGGCTCCCATCCTTCTTTATATCGCCCATCCAGGTTTTTGTTGCCTTACTCAGGACTTTGTTATCTCAAGTGTCCATACAGACCTGTAGTTAGAAGTATTTTTTGTCCATTCACGTCATACATTAGAACCAAATGATCATTCTTTCCTGGTCTTGCTCACCTCTGTCTCTCTTTGTCTCAGTTCATCTCGGGTCATATTTCAGATTTTGCTCCTGCTTCTACCCAATATTCTCTAGAGCAGTCTCTAGTCATCTCTGTATCTATATTAGCAGCACCGAGATGACAATGCTGTGCTGCTTCATCTTCGTTCTTATCAATACGCTGCTTTTTCCCTGATCTTGTTCAATCTTCAGCCTGCACATGCCAACCTAATCCTCCGTTTAATGTCTTTCGTGCATAAACAATCTTCTATCTTCAGACCTCCCAATTACACAAACTGTCAATTGTTTCACAGCATACCTTCCAGCTCCGCATGCTGTTTTCCAATAGTCATTGTTTTCAAGTTTGGCTCCTGCAGTTGCTACGTTGACTCTGCAACAGATCGATATTGTCAGCAAATTGCAGAAGGCGGTTCAACCTTGCATTTGCTGTGACTCAACAGCAGCCGTGGATCTCAGTGTGAGACTTTTCAATACCTACGCGATCAAGTGAAGGAGGTTTGGCAAAGTCGACACGTATTTCTTGCACCCACCACAGTCTTGGACTAATCTAGAAATTCGCCACCCACCCTTACTGAACTCAATAATTGCTGTGCAGATGTTTCCAACAGTGCCATCAATTTCCTGGCGCTTCGTAATTCTCAGCACCTGCCAGAGATCCTGTTAATACATGATGCCGAACACCTACTTGAAGTCTATGAAGCTGTCATACAGGTTCTGTTCTTTTGAAATTATTTCTCTGACATTTGCCTGACTACATAATTATAGTTGATATATAGCACCTCTTCCACCCATGATGCCCGTCTGTTTATTGGCTGCCACCCCTCCACATATATCTGGTGCTGCTGCAGACTGCAGTATCTTGGACCATCATCTATATGCTGATGACACCCAATTATTCATCTCTTTCTCTCCAAGCAGATTCTCTGACTCCATAGATACTCTTCTCTGTGTGGTCACCCAAATCACCTCTTGGATGACCTCAAATCTCCTCTGCCCTAACCCCTCCAAGACAGAATTTATACTAATAGGCCTCAGAGAACAACTCAAAAAATTCCAGACCCCTCTATTTTCTTCAACAATGACTCTTCTTCCAACCACACTTTCTCCGCAAATTCTCCTGTCCGAAACCTAGGTTCATCTTTGACCAGCATCTTAGCTTCTCCGACCACATAGCCCAACTTTCCCGCACTTGTTTCATGCACTTACGAGATCTCCGTAGAATCCGACCTATGCTCGACTTTAAAACTGCATCCACAATAGGCACATCCATAGTTCATGCGAAACTTGATTACTGCAACTCTCTCTTCCTAAACATTGATATAACCCAAATTAACCGCCTCCAAGCTATCCGAATGCCCTCGCCCGTGCAGTGACGAAAACCCCCAAACGTCACCACATCACTCCTTTCCTGAAATCACTTCACTGGCTCAAAATACCTGAACGCATCGAATACAAAGTCCTCTCACTCACTTACAATGCACTTCAATCATCCCAGCCGTTCTACCTTCGTTAGTTGTTCACCATCCAGCCACCTCGTTCAACACACTCCTCATCCTCCATTACACTGCTTTGCCCTCCCATCACTTCATCACTGAAATTCGCAAACCGCTCCATAGCCATTGCCGTTCCACCTCTCTGGAACAAACTTCCGCCAGCACTTCGGCAAACTTCCGACCCATCATACGAACTCACCAAAACTCCACCTCTCGCTATCTCTCCACAGGTCTTTCACTCAAAACTGAAAACATTGCTCTTTCACAAATCCTATCCTGATTCCTCCTCTTCTTATCACGTAACTCGTCATTTCAATTCTAAGCATCACCCACCTGAGCCGTCCATCTATCTGCCTGCCTGACTCTCCGGACTTGACCCGCTGCCTATCGATTTTGTTTTGATTGAGCGCCTGTGAATAAGCTGGTTCCCGCGACTTGGCTTTTGTGGGCGCTGTAGAAGTCTCGAGATTACGATTACGATTGGTGCACTGTATACCTACCCAGGAATGTTCAACGGACTGATTCCTCTGCAACGACTGCATTCCGTTCTGTCGCCCTTCTTTATGGCTAGTACCATCATGTCCTTTCCCTGTACGCCAGGCATTACTTTCTTTGGTAGATCTTGTTGCACAACGTATGCAATATCTACTAATCTCTCTCCTGCTTGTATGAAATCTGACATGTTATCTTCTCCGGGCACCTTCCCCTTTTTAGGCTCCCTATAGGTAGCTAGCTGTACTTCATGGCTGAGTATATTCTGTAGCCGCTCTTAACTGTTACTTGCTGGCACCTCAGTTGGCATAGTACTATCCACCAGATTTTTCATTATAGATCTCTTCGTAGCACTGTTTCTAGCTTTGTTTAATCTTGTCTTTGTTTCCTAATGGTTTCCAGCTTCGCCGTCTACTGTTGGCTTTCCTGGTTTAACCGTATCTCAGTTTTCTTCCACAACTTGGAATACTTTCTAGTCCTTTATGCGCCATGAAGTCCCGTATGCGAAATGGTATTGGGAGAATATCTCACTTCCAATCAGTCAGTGGGTTCTTAGACGTGAAAAATTACTGAGGTGCTTGTCCAGGATGACGCCATGAATGACATTCAACTGCGTGTTTATGGTGACCGTGCAGCAACATATAAGAGTTTACAATTGGCATCTTACATTTAGTAAAGTTATAATCAACATAATTGATGCAGCAAAATGAATTTGAACATGACCTCTTAAGCTTAAGATGACCCCGGATGGCAACAGCATTATCAGAAATGAATTCCACATACCCAAATCAGTAACATAATTAGGGGTATCATAATTGCTTTTTAGATAGCCTAGTTAGCTACACCGGTAAGCGCGCACTGCATTCGTCTGTTGGTTGCAACGGACTGCGGTTCAAGCCCCGGGCTGGGAGTTGACATTCAGAGATTTAGATATCTCGGGCTAGCACGTGTGGGACGAAGGGGCGCAAGCTCCTGCGGAGCGACCTTGGGCAAGTTGCTTACCCATCATTGTCTGTGAGGAAGGCAACGGGAAACCACCGCACTCATCTCATCCCCAGGGGCGTCAAGCCAATGAACCTGCCTTCGGGCAGAGCACCATCATCATCATCATCATCAATTGCTTTTAGTGTAACAAATAAGAAGATGAAGTTTCTTAGTTTTCAATTGTGTAATTCGTGGTGTCATGCCAGACAAGCATCTCGGTGATTTTTCATGTCCACCCATTAACTGATTGAAAGTGAGAAACTCCTCAACACCATTTTGCATACGAGGCACCATGGCACATAATGAACTAACTTCTCTGCATTTCTCCTCCAGCCACTGTTCTTTACATATCTGTTCCTATTTCTTTTATTTCTATAGCTATCTTTTACTTTTTCCTGTTTTCCTTGCTATATGTGCTTTGTTGATTGCATGTCTCTTATCTGGCCACTCATTTCTAGTACTTGCCATGGTTTCTTCTTCTGTTTTTTCCTGTACCCCGTGACTGTTGTGCCGCCTTCTTATAAGTGGTTCAAACATCGTATGATGATTACAAGATAATTTAGGTGCTCTCCTGAGGGGATTGCCTTGAATTGTTTTGTCCATTTCATGCATCAATGCTACTGGGAGATAGAGTGCGAATACTTGGAGCGGCTGACTACTTCCGATGTTGAGATCTCTCGACGTCTATGGACCACCTTCATCTATGTAGCTCGGTGGTTTGGTTCGAAACCCGTAGCCTACGGGCCAAAAATGGTCCGCCGGGTCTAAAAATTGCCCCTCAACCTCTTAAGGAATTAACAAAAATATATGCAGAAATTGACAATTTGGACAGGACATAATACATAATTATTTTCTATTACAAATTATTTTTGGACAACAATAACTAACAGCAAATTTTCTACTATGGTTCGATTTTAATAATTTTTAGATAAAATTATTATATCTTCCCATCATGCCAACTGCAGCCACTATGATATCATTTTTGCGGGCTGCTTCCAGTAAATGAATTGGAACATTTGGGATCTTTTGATCGATGTTATGTTTGTTTTGGTTACACATACACAAAATGGTCATGACTTAGTGGAAAGGCATTTTCTGCCATGAAATTTATTAAGAGTAAAAATCGTTCATGGTTTGTTTATTCAAACTTGAATGGACTGATAATTCTGGCTGCAACAAATCTTCTACCTGGCACTAAAATATAATATTCAGCAACAAAATCGCATTAGACGTAAACTTAGTTTCTATAACCATATAAAAATTATTCTTCGTCTCTCCACTTTTCATTAATTTTATTTCTTCATGTGATAAGTTGCTGTATGTCAAAAAATTCTTGAATAATCGAAATTATAGATATTATGCATGACTGTATCAGTGCATCTGTTGATAATTAAATTTAAAATAACTGTTGACCTAGTGGCTTCTCGTGACCTCCAACTGGCACTAAAGTTAAAAAAAAGGTTTCAAACCACTGTTGTAGCTGATGGCCGCAACTAAGAAAAAGTGGCCCTAAAGTTAAAAAAAGGGTTTTCAACCACTGTTGTAGCTGATGGATGAATCACGTGGCTATTCTCTGCATCTCCTTTCTGGTCCTTGTACTATATTCTTATGGCCACACATTTAGTTCTTACGAAAGCTCGTCCACGACACTCCAACGTGCCTCGGATCTACTCGCAGATTACTTTATTAACCGTCCTATATTGTCTGCCTATTCCTACAAACCATCAGTCTTTCTTGATTAATCTGTTTACTTCCTCTCACTTTCTTCCTCTACTCAAATGAATTCTTGCTCACTGGCGATTCCAATATTCATGTCGACAATAGTTCTAACTTTCTTGCATCTTACTTTCTGAACCATAGGTAATCCATTTCAATAGTCGACTTCCCAACTCATTGAGAATCACATCCTGTGCCTTTAAATTACTTTCGCCACCTCCCTTTTATCTTGCAATCTATAATACTCTGTTCTGAAAATAAATGGCCATTACCTTTTCAGGGTTGACCTTGAAATTAGACCCTTTGCTCTTTCCCCCTCGTTCCACTCATTCCTTCTGTTGCACCGAGTGCATTGACCATCAGTCTTTCGTCAGATATACTGTCAACTTGTTCTAAATCCTTCCTCTTCTTTGATGACCTTCTGTATTGCTACAATTCCCTCTTTCCGACCTTGATATCCTAGCACCACTCACCACCAGCTCATGAACACAACTTCTTGTACCTCCATGCTTTTAATGTCATCTGCAGGCGCCTTGCGCTACCACAAACTCATCGCTCTGCCATAAAGAAATACAATACTACTCACTCATCCACTCCAGCTCCTCCAACCCTTGACATCTTGGTTGCTCTATTATGCACTCTTGTCGTCTAGAGCGAGACTTCGGAGCACGCTATTCACCATAATGTAAGAGATATCGCTGTTAATCTCTTAAATTGTGCCATTTACCTATAATTATTCTTATGTGTTTTATCGCACCCTGTGGTGGGCATAATGTTCAGCTCATTTACCTATAGGCCTAATTATGCCCTGCGTATGCCTACATTGTATACACAGATATATATTTCCCATTCAACACAGCGCTCCTGAATAAACTGGTTCCAAAAGCTTGGAAGGTGTGCACTGAGCCTAGCCTGAGAGTTCAGGTTCGATATGGGGGGGGCATATTCGTACCTTGCAAAGGCCAGCTTGTAATGAATTATGGTAATCAATGAGACATTAGATGAAGGATGGACTATGGCTGTAAAACAGAGGAGATAGATCCTCCAATGGCGTCGCTTCAGCTGGTAGTAGCAAGAACGCAGTGTGGTTTGAAGATGTGCATAGAGCGTTAAATTGCTGTTAAGTGTTGCACATAAACCTGGAAAGCATTATTATAAAGTCTGCAGAGTTCAAAGGGGATTACAAAGGTAATTGTAAAATGAGTTAGAGCCACTTTGGTGTGCACTCCTATGATGAGTCGTCACCCATACCCTGGAGATCACACAACTTATCCCTCTACAGGTGATGTTACATTATAATAATATTATCAGTGATGTTAAAAATTAAGCTAACTGTTTGTAGTAGCAATTTCAATCAAACTTTGGCCTTTTTTCAGGTCTTCCTGTGGCGTTGAACCTTATCAAGGAGGCCGACTTCATTGGAAAGAGCATCTGAAGCATTCCCCAAAATTCTGTCTCGCAGCTGCTGTGTCAATGAACATTGTAGTCTAGTGTGGACTTCATAAGACTGACATTTCAAGTTTTGTGTTGTTTTCAGATTTTGATTATGCAATAATATGAATATCAATTATGAATATTGTGGTCCATTCTTATAATAGATTGTGATAATGTAGCATATTTAATTATTTATGGTTTATCATTTTATGTATGAACCAGAATAGTAAATTACTCTAAATGAAAGCAAAATCAGGATATCACATGTTCACACAGCTAATAATACTTGCAATATATCCACTATTTATGTGCAGTTCAAGTACACATTCCGATGGACTTCAGCACACAATGCTGTACTTTTAAAATGAACTTCGGGTGCAAAATATAGTAATGTTTAATGCACATTTAGTGTGTTGCCAAAGTCACACAATCAGTGTGAAGGAAATATGCACCTTATTGTGTATGTTTTAATGGCACAATACTGTGCATGTATGGTGCACACTTAGTGTGTAGCTATAGTGCACATTTAATGTGTAGTTATGGTCCACATTTAATGTGTATTAATGGTGCACACTTAGTGTGTAGCTATAGTGCACATTTAGTGTGTAGTTACGGTGCACACTTAGTGTGTAGCTATGGTCCACATTTAGTGTGTAGTAATGGTGCACACTTAGTGTGTAGCTGTAGTGCACATTTAGTGTATAGTTATGGTGCACACTTAGTGTGTAGCTATAGTGCACAATTAATGTGTAGTTATGTAGTTATGGTGCACACTTAGTGTGCAGCTATGAGTGCACACTTAGTGTGTAGCTAAGATGCACACCTAGTGTGTAACAATAGTGCACTACTGCACACCTATTGTGTAGTTATAAGTGCACTCTTAGTGTGTAGTTACGGTACACATTTAGTGTGCAGTGGAAAAACTCCACACTAAATTGCACATTTCCGTGGAAGAGTGAGAGCTACACACAGTTGTGGAGGTAAATGTGTAGTAAAACTCCACACTTTGCGAGAGTGTAGGTCTATACATATTTATACATATATATATATATATATATAGTTATATACATATGTGTATCTATGTGAGTCTGCGTGTGTGTATGTGTGCAATTATATATATACATATATATATATATACACGCGTAGTGCATACATACGTACTTACTTACTTACTTACATACATGTCTATAGGTACATATGTACTTACATGTACATCATGCACTTTCATAAACAGACATTTAAGCAAGCATACATATATTCAGCCATACCTTCATGCACATATACATACAAACGTACATACATATGTATGCATACATAATACATACATACATTACGTACGTACACACGTACACACTACACACGTACATACATACAGCTTGAAGGGGCGCTATAACAAGTGCACATATATACAAACAAACAAACATACATACATACACACATGCATACAGACTTTATTATGGGGCTTGGGGTTGAAACCCCAACCCACCGGCAATTCTCACCCTGCCCTAGAGTATAGCTCAATCCAGGGACGGATCCAGGGGGATTTCCGGCCATGCCCCCTAATTTGGATTTTTTAAATTTCTCACCAGATATATTGAGGCGTGGAAAGTGGACGTGACCCTCCATCAGTTTTGTAGGCCCCTCCCCCATGAGGTTCGTATAGCGTTTCAGCAATACAGTGGCAAAGTTGACAGAGAAAACATGTAGATGGTATAAGGGAAAAAAGTACTGTATCAGTCTGTATGACTAAAGAAAAAAAGGTTATCACTTATTTTGGTGGGGAAATGGTATGCTTTTTCTGGGAAATGGTATCATTTTGCCCGAGATTTCGACCAGACGATTAAAAAAGTCATCAGCTCTTTTGGCGGATAAAATGGTATCTTTTTCCGAGAATTCGACAAATAACTAAAAAGTCATCAGATTTTTCGGCGACGACCAAAGACAATTTTTTTCTACCAGTCCCAAGATTTAAAATTTTGGCCCCGGGTCCCTTTCAAAAATATCTGTATCCGCCCCTGACCCATACATAATCCGGTCATTCGTAATGCAGTTCAAACGTCTGATGATGTCCTTGGTATGTCGATCAGTGGCCTAATCGACATCAAACAATAGGCTCTAGACTTGGCAGCAAAGCCACCGGCAAAGTGGTCCGATGCAGACACAACAGAAGAGATAAAGCATCTATAGACCACCTTTTGGATGACCTCCGGGCCACCTATATGGGACCACCTCGGGGTCACCTATAATAGTAGGTTATATCGGTCACCGGCTCGGCTTATTAAGAGCCCACCTTTAAGTTTCAACGTGGTATTGTCAAGATTAGTAGCGCATGGAATGATCTTATGGTATAGTAAGCTTAGTAGTTGGCCTAAACGCCACAGGTTCAATGAGTCCTTGGAGATAGCAGATTGGGCCAAGGACAACTTCCTTACACCTACACACAGGCCTACATCCATGTAGGCCTACTCTCCTTCAAACGCGCGTCCATGCACTTACACAGTTTGTTTGTTTGTTTGTTTGTATGCGTACTTGTTATAGCGCCCCTTCAAGGTTACTACTCAGAAGCGCTCCCGACTACAGCGCGGACACTGAATCAAAGTTTCACGTCGAAGCGCTGAGCAATTGCGAGTGAAGGACTTGCCCAAGGTCCCTACGCGGCGACTTGAGGTGGATTCGAACCTGCAACCCTCCGGCAGCAAAGCAACGAACATGTATACCCACTACACAACGCGCCGCACAGTGACGCACACGTACATATCTATAAGCTTTGGCTCTACTTTATCGGTTTGTAGACTTCAAATAATAGATTATCGATAGGTGAGCTGAAGTAAATAATTGATAGACCCAGAGGCAGATCCAGAGGGCCATGGCCCACCATTTAGAAAATTCTTTATTTTTCACCAGCTATTTTGGCTCAGAAAGTTGACGTGCCCCCCCCATGAGTAGTTCCGCAGATCCCTCCCTCGCGTCCACGATGCCCGTATACGAGGACCGTATATATATACATGTATATACACGACTAAAAAATAAGAGTGGGTCATCAACTATTTTGGAGGATAAAAATGGTATCTTTTCTTGGAAATTGGAGACAAATGACTAAAAAAGTCATCAGATTTTTCGACCAAGACGAAAATTTTTCCCTTTCCCGAGTCCCAAGAACGAAAATTTTGTCCCCTCCCTCGAAAATTTCTGTATCCGCCCTTGTATAGGCCTAGTACATAGTTTCCACAGTGTAAGGCAAGCCAGTATTAAAATTCATATATATATATATATATATATATATATATATATATATATATATATATATATATAAGCGCCGTTTAGGTTTATTACGCATGCGCACATGCGTGTATATATAATGTATGTATAGGCCTGTGTATAACTAAATATAAATAATGTTATGTATATATAATATACAGTATATATATATATATATATATATATATATATATATATATATATATGCTCATGTCTATTGTCGAGTGCGTGAATATTGAATGTGGTAGATAACAAATGTCTGTGAGCTTAGTGCTTTCACCTTGGGTGGTGGTTGCTTTATGTTGCAGATATACATGTAAGCTTAGGTCTATTATACTTTAAAACACTCGAGTAGTCCATTGAGGTTTAATCGAAAAATCCGCCAGTAGTAGTTTACCTCCATACTCGACCATTCGCGGAATATATCAGTGACTACCCTGGTCGGCATAATTTATGATTAGTTGAAAGCATTATTTAGTTGCATCGGGTAAGTCTATTATAATTATAATTATTCTGAACAATAGCATACACCTTACGCATGACAGGCAGTGCGGCGTTGACATATTCAAGGACTATATGTATATGTAGGCATATACTATGTATAGTCTATGGACGCTTTTTGCATGAGAGCCCATAAATGTTTTTGCAGGGCCAGGGGCGGAGACCTAGGGGCGACAGGGGGGACGGTCCCCCCCAATGAAGGTGTTGGGGGGACGGCCCATGCATATGTCCCCCCCCAATCGTTGAGCGTCAAGACTATTAAAAAAAGGTCATGAACTTTTTTGGCGGCGAAAATAGAACTTTTTTGGAGATTTCGTCGGAGATTTCGTCGGCGAATGACTAAAAAAAGGTCATCAACTTTTTGGCGGCGAAAATATATTTTTTTGGGGAGATTTCGTCGGAGATTTCGTCGGCGAATGACAAAAAAGGAGGTCAGCAACTTTTTTTGGCGGCGAAAATAGACATTCGAGTTTTCGCTGATCGTCAGAAATTTTTGGCCGGCAAAAGATGACAAATTTTCTGAAACACTCAGCCATTCGTCCATCAAAAAATCTCGCGTCTTTCCGCCCCTCCCCCAACTCTACGCCCAGGTCTCCGCCTATGTGCAGGGCAGCAAAAACCAATGGTTGCGATTTAATTTTGTTAGCACGAGTTTGAAAAATGCAAAAGCAGGAGATTATGAATATGAGTATTTTTCAAAAGGTTTCTAGATGTAAGCTAAATTTCTCTGTTTCACTTGGCTCATGGCCTATACATTGGTGCTAAGAAGTCTGCTAAAATCGAAAAGGGAGTATATATAGCTAAAGAATAGATGTCAATTCTGCAGGGGAAGGGTTTGTGCCCCTCTTGCCCCATGAACCTTTGGATGGATACATGCATGGTCTATCTATTTATTTATTAAATAAATTTGTTGCGCGCTAGGTCACACCGAACTGTGAATCTGTGAGTCAGCCGCCAGAGGAAGATGCAGTTAGAGATTCATGGGCTTGAAACCCAAGGAGATGTGGCGAGCTTTGAGCTACTTTTTGAAGGAAGGAAGTGAGAATGAGCTTCGAAGTAACAGTGCATGTGCACAAGGGCGGATACAGAAATTTTCGATGGGGGGGCCAAAATTTTGGGTCTTTTGGTCCGGGAAACAGGTAACAATTTTCGTCTGGGTCGCCGGTACCTTTTTCCATCCGCCGAAAAACTGATGATCTTTTTTTAGTCATCAGCCACGAATTTCCCCAAAAAGATACCTTTCCCATCCGCCAAAAAACCTGATGACCTTTTTTTAGTCATCGGCCTCGAATTTTTCCCCAAAATACCTTCCGCCCTCCACCCAAAACACTGATAACCTTCTTCGAGCGGCGGGGAACAGACATACGGAGCTACTCACGGGGGGGGGTCAAGTAAACTTTTCAGGCCAGAATAGCTGGTCAAAAATAAAGAAATTTCTAAATGGGGGGCCATGGCCGGATTGGCCACGGGGGGTCAAGTAAGCTTTTCAGGCCAGAATAGCTGGTCAAAAATAAAGAAATTTCTAAATGGGGGCCATGGCCGGATTGGCCCCCTGGATCCGCCCCTGCATGTGCAATGCATTGGCTGGCCATAACCCGCTATGAGAACTCACGACGCTTCTCCAAACCCCTTAAGCCTCTTAAGGCTTATAGTCAGTAGACTCGGTCATTTGTGGACTTGCTCACAATTGAGTACGCACCCTCCCCCATAAAATCCTGGATACGGCCTTAATTACTATGTATACATAAAAACATGTCAATGATTCGTTGAAGCAAAGAGCAGCACGTTCATTGGTCAAGACCGTATATTATGTCGAGGCAAAAAACCAGAGCTCTGCGCCGGTGTCACGAAATAGAGTATCCCCCGTATTAATTGTATCCCCCCAAATTACAAAAAGTCGAAAAAACCGCTTCCGCGTGTATTTTTTTGGGCAAATTAATTTTCATCTGCTTTATGTTGAACAATGACACTAACAAGTATGTTTATTCTTACTATATAATTTCTTTTTCCCTGTTTTTAGAGCACTTAAAACTTTTAAAACACTTAAAAACACTCAGAGTCACTAAATAAATTCGAGTTGCCTTTATCTGAGCATTGCTAAGGACACTTAAAACAATTAGAGTCACTTTAAATTTTGATTACAGCATAAAATTTTTTATTATGCTCATTTTTCAAAAAAGGGGATAGAATGGTTTATCCCCCCGGATAGTATAGACCGGTTAATTCCATCCGGGGGATAGATTAATTCATCCCCCCGGATAGCTTTCAGGGGGGATACTCCGTTTCATGACACCGGCCGCGCCGCGCCGTCGCCGCCGATTTTCTTGGATCGGCGCGCCGACGCCGCCGCCGCGGAAAATTTGTCGGCGCGCCGCCGATGCCACTCTGATTCCTGTATTTCTTTTTGTTGCATTTTTCATCTCTTGCATGATTTCGTGAAAAAAGTGTTGCGTCAGTGCAAAATATAATCTTTTTGCTTATCTAGGTCTACTTCGATTATTCATGGCAACACCGTTTTTGCGTCAATGCTATGAAACCTATGATTCTACCTATTCTTTCTGACTTTTGGAACAGTGTTCTTAACGTTTAAACTTTGTGGATTTTGCGATTCGATTTAAATTATGGCAGCAACGAAGGTAAAAAGAACTCCAGGTAGGCCTAAGTCAATTGCTATGCCGTGTGTGCGCGTTCTTGCCTGATAGCTAGTCCGACCGTATGCTAAGATGGAACAGAACCGTCTGCCCTCTAGTATTAGGATACATGTTGCTATTACGCTGCAAAGAGGTGGCGATTTGCAATTTTATGTAGGCGATTGGTCGCATCTGCAGGCTTTTGATTCTCCATTGCCGGCCAGTTACTAGCTAATTCCTATTTTTCTCACCAGTATCAAACTCCTACGCTGTACGTGACCCATGCGAAATTGGTGATTAATTAAGCCTTCGAATATTAGCAGGCCTGTTTATATGCAAAATGGAGCATGATAGACAATTGGTCAATAGATCCTATTTAGTCAGCAATTTGAGAAACATCTTACAAATAGGATCAGATTAGGAAACGAGAAACACTTTCTTCATAAAACAAGTGTAACTTATTGTGACTTGGCTCGCTTAGATCGAAAGACTTGTGCATAGCAATT
>OX457050.1:28550694-28828194 GCA_949752735.1 Lumbricus terrestris
GGGGTAGGTGTGAGTTGGTTTGGTTTTTTGTTAATTTTAATAATAAATGTATTTTATCTGCAGAAAATGTTATTTTTAGGTTTTCCGCGTACTGTTTTGACGGTGGATCTGATGGCAGTATGTGCTTTTATTGAGTATGATTGAGTCCATGTGGCTTTGACCGGTCGTGTAGGGTGTGCGGGGTGGTTTGCTTTACTCGACACATAGTCGCGTGGTATCATAGGGTGGAGGCACAGGCATCTATTTGACAACGCCATCAACATGTGTCACATGTGTCATCCCTCCTTTTCAGACTTGGGACTGGCACTGCCAAAGTGCGAGCAGTAACGGCGTTTTGTTAGAAACTTAAAATATTCCTTTTGAGTACTTCTACATTAGTCTTCACTCTTCAACTTAACAATCACATTTAAAAACTAGGGCATAGAGTTAGTCCCAATAGTGAATCGACTAATTTTTGTGTGTATGCTCTGAACTGGCGGGGTAAGGGTGTAGTGAGAATGAGAGGTGGTTTAGTGGGATCAGACCGGGTGTGGTTCTGTGGGAGAGGAATGAAAACAAAGTGAAACATTATTTTTTCAATGGATTTTATAAGTAAAATATTCTGTGGTATGAGGTGGGTGGAGCGGAGTTCGGATGGGGGGAGGGGGACGACATATGGGCATTTCAAAATTCGATGTTGTAATTAATACTATCATTATCACTACACTCCTACCCTGCTTCGCCTTTCCCCGCCACATCCCGCTCCTGCCTTAGTTCACCCGCAAAGCTTTGCCCTTACCCCGCCACATCCCGCCCCTGCATTAGTTCACCCGCAAAGCGTCGCCCTTACCCCGCCACATCCTGCCCTGCATTAGTTCACCCGTAAAGCGTCGCCCTTACCCCGCCACATCCTGCCCTGCATTAGTTCACCCGCAAAGCTTTGCCCTTACCCCGCCACATCCCGCCCCTGCATTAGTTCACCCGCAAAGCGTCGCCCTTACCCCGCCACATCCTGCCCTGCATTAGTTCACCCGCAAAGCTTCGCCCTTACCCCGCCACATCCCGCCACTGCATTAGTTCACCCGCAAATTATTGAGCATGCGTCAGTGTTTGTGCATATCGCTATGTATTTTAACTACGAGATAAACAAATTATATCGTAGCTAGCGTGTGCGGGAAGTTTTTATCCACGAGATATCTCGTAGCTGGTGGCCAATGTGTCATTTGATTTTGTTGTGTTCTTTAGCTTATTTAAGCATATTTGAAAATATATCTTTTCAGGGTATTTTGACTTACTTTTGCGAAAACATTGGGCTATAGATTGCCGTAGGTCACGGAAACATTGGGCTATCGATCGCCGTATGTCAGGCCACTCTATTTTTCTCCTATCTGTGGCGGCCATGATGTTTGCTTGCTACCGAGCTATCATTTACATCTACCCTCTGAACCTTTGCACATGTCAAGCATTGCATTTTTAGCAATGAAATAAAACAGTGAAACATTTTTTGGGAAAACTATAGAGCTGGCATCTTTTCACTTTTAGCACATGAAATGCAGAACCAATATCAAAACAAGTACCGTATTCTTCCTATTAATGTTTTCTTCATATTATTGTAATAGTTAGGACTTTGTCATAAGACACAGTGTACAAGTGGTCTCTGTCTCTGACATTGAAGCACGTCATTCTCTGCTCTACTACAAAAGGGCAATTTCTAGTTCCACGGGCTCGCATAGCTGCCAAGAAGTGCCAAACTTTCTCAGTTGTAGGGCTGTCCATCTGGAATGACCTTTCAAAGCTGTATTTATTTAATCTGACCAATCAAACTTTGTTTCTTAAATCTCGAAAGCCTTTTTTCTTTTGCCATGACTGTGCTGGGTGTGTTCATGAGTAGGTTTCTCGAAGGGGCGCTATATTGGACCATTGAATGAATGAATTAATGAATGTTAGCAGATCCAGCTGTGTATATTACAGGTATATATTATTGTGCATATATGAATACAGCTCCAGCTGCGTTTATTATATATATATATATATATATATATTATATTGTATATTATTGTGTGTACTGTGCATATATATAGTCATGCAAATATCTGTATATTATGCGCACAAACACATATATACGTCTACTTGCTGGGGTTATTACTGAAACATTTTTTTCATTAAACTCAAAACTGTTCTTTTTTGCCGTGCTAGAGTCGGGAGCGCTTCTGAGTAGTCCCCTTGAAGAAGCGCTATATAAATTCTTGAATGAATGAATGAATTATGTATGTGTATATATATATATGTGCACATCTGTACTTTATATTGCTTTCGTTATTGAAAATTGAAATGTTTCAGTGTTTCTTGTTCAGTCATTCGTAGGATGTCAGGCAACGAGTCGAGTTCTGAAGTTCGATTTACCATCGAATGCGAGTCGAACAACGATTCTGACGACAACCAGTCTTCATCGAATCAATCGGTCGACACAGACGCCCCGTTGACGTTCGTCGCACCTTCGTCTGCCATGGATCGGATTGCGTTGAAGAACAGCCTCAGCGCCAACGGAGTCGAAGACAAAGACGACGCCATCAGGTACTAAAGATACTGAAATTCATCATCATCAGTTACTAAAATGGGCTGGCGGCGATGGTGAGATGAGCAATCTCCATTGTTCGCGTTCATTTGTCATGACAATTGCTTCCATCATCAGTGCTCGTCCGAGTGATTCTATGTCCTTGGGGGCCGTCCATATAATTACGTACGCATGGAGGGGAGGTGGTTCATGGGGTTTAGGCGATTTGTGTACACCGTCCTGCCACTTATTTGGCTCGCACAGCTGGGAAAGGCAAGGAGCGTCCAGGCACTTCTTTTTTGCACTTTAAGCACTGTTAGTACTAACTCCTTACATTCCTCGTCATTGCTTGCGTTCATCGGGTACAAGTCTTTTATCTGTGCCTTGAGGCAAAACGGTTATGGGCTTGCGTGTGTTCTATGCTTCTGCACCCAGGGAATAGAATCGGCTTCCGCTCTCTCTTCGAAACTTAATTTCACTTCCTTCCTTCAAAAAGAGGCTAAAAACTTACTACTTCTCCTTGGCTTTCAAGTATATATGGATCTTTAATTGCATCTTCCTCTGGCGGCTGACTATCCACGCCTCAGATTCACATTTCGGTGTGACCTTGCGTGCATTAAAAATTTATTTAATAATAATAATAATGATGATAATAATAATAATAAGTTGTCTACATCCAAATTATATTATGTTTGGGTCAAAAAGCGATTTTCTTTGCGTACGTGATCTATGGATAGCACCCTTGTTTATTTCATCTGTCCAGCGTTGTTTTGGTGTGTCTTTGTTTGTTTTTTTCATTCAAACTCTTGCATGTAGTGCACTCTGTCAGTTTGCTTTCTAAGGACTAGTTGCGCCAGACTTGCTTGTTATCGGTGAGTCAAGTCAAGTCTTGCATTGAATTGCCACTTGTTCAATTTCCATTGTAACATGGCAACAAAATGTAGTTGGTGCATGGCTTACTTCTGATTTTTTCCCTACTGATTGAGAGTGACAACAGTCATGGGTGTTAAAATAACACACAGATGATGAGCTGATCTTTCAGAATTAAATCTGTAGTTTAGAAGGTCGTAAGAGGAAAAAGCATGCAGATATTTGAAGTTATCTTTCTAAAAAAATCTTTTGAAATGTTTTGGCGACTGTAGCAGAATCAGAAAAGAAAAATTTCATGATGGTCGAAATAAGTAGCTAGATTATGAGATTATTTTTCCCATCTTTGAATTTACGTCAATATCTGAAGTTTTGGAGTGCTAAATCATGGCAGGCATTCATCTACCACTTTCTGCTTCATGATAAGTGAAGCTTAAGTGGCCAATTATTTGCACTTAAGCTATTTTAATAGCTATCTTCAATTATGCTTTGTTATGTTGTGAGAATAATTAATGGCAGCTAATTGTGATAAGTGGTTACAGCATTTCAAGTGCAGAGCTCTGGTACGGCATAGCATTAGAACTTGATTTGATCAAAAGTTGATATGATTTCATTCGCTCTGCTCAATCAAGGCATAAGTTATATGAATTTTTGAATTTTTACTGAATTTCTTTTACCTTTTTCTCAAGATTTTATATACACTCATATTTTAGCAAGGATGTTCAAATTCAGGAGTCTATACAATCATTTACTTATGCACAGCTTGGCAAAAAATAACTCTAGTGCAGTATTTATGACATTGCATCTAGAGTAGCTTTATTGCCCAATTAAAAAATAGCTCTGCAGCACTGCTTCTAACGTTTGTTTAGTAGTTCTCTTGTAGTTAAATTGTGCAAATCTGAATAACCAAAGTGTTTTGGTGTTTTCATCTCATCTCATCGTGTGGACTTGCTTTTATCTTTGGCACTAACTAACTTTAAGGCGGCTGTCCATTATAGGTTTTTGGAATGATGTATGGTGTATCACAGATCTATATGTCATTTTGAAACGGCTCTAATGGCATTTAGTTATGCTACACATTTTAAATCTGTTTGCCAACAATGCATGTGTGCTTTTAAAGACTTGTCATTATAAGTTGTATTGAATTATGTAAAGCTTTGGCAGTTTATATGTACGGTATTTGTTGATCAAAAGTAAAGTCTGTATGTAGGATGTAGTATGTATACTTAAAAGCATTTAACTATTATGTGTGTGCTAAAATGTATGGAAAACCCTTGCAGCTTCGGATTGTTAAAGGGTTAAAACAGCAGTTGTAGTTTATCATGATAGCATAGTTACTAACTTTTTGTATGATCATCCAGAGAAGTTTTTGCAAAACATTTTTAATTTTTAATCCCTTTTTGTTAGTGTGTTGTACCTTATAATGAAAAGCTACCCAGACTTGACAATGTAAATGACGCTCGAGCTATGAGTCTGAGGTGTAAAATTCATTCTTTGTCCTTTGATTAAGTGATGATCAAACAATGAGATGTTCCAATGGAATTCAGGACGGAATAGATTTTGTTCAACTTTTCCAACACAAGAAAGTAGCCTGAGAGGAGCTCTAGGTGTTCAATACAACACAAAGTGGTCCTTTCTGTTATTTTCATTTGTTTATCATATAGTTTTTGTTGTCTCAACATCTCTGTTTTTTTTAAATTTCTCTATTTGAGTTAGTGCTCAATGAGATAGGATCCATTTGAGATATAATGGGTTAACTATTTAAATATGGAGGACAACTTAGGTTCATCCTTAAAATTAGTCATGTGAATTTGGCCTGTCTTCCATGTTCTGTAAATATAAATATGTTATTTTGTTGTGATTGTATTGTTTATGATTTTGGGTGTCAGTGTGCTTTTTTTACCGTAAAAAATTCTGTGTTCGTAGTTTTGCCAATGCTTTGTAGTTTTCCTATTTGTTTGACATGTATAGTTTGCTTCAAGTAGAGAGTGTCAGAGCTGTGCTTCTTTTCAGTTCACTTGCACGGACAAATATGCCTAGTCCAGCATCTATTCCTGATGTAAGCGGGCTCTTCTGGTGAGTTGATATATATATATACATAAATATATATTGCAAGTGACTGCACTGCATGGTTCTTTTTCAGTAATTAAGGCTTATTTTCACATATAATTTATATATAAGCTATTATTGGATAGCTCTGACATAATCTTGTATGATGCTCATGAAAAAAATCGGATCTGCCAAGTTTGTTTTTAGGAAGAATGGAAACTCTTTCATTGTTCGTACCAAATCAGATCATGAACATAATTCTATTTTGCCTTTTCGACAGTTTTTCTCATGATGTATTTGATGAGGTCTGTGTAGTTTTCTGTTTGTTGTCTTTCAATTGTTTGTGCCCTCGTGAATTGTATGTCATGTTGATATATTAAAATCAATCATTAGGTGTGTCTGATCTGCCTTTGATGTGAGTTCTGACGCGAAAGTTGTCGGATTTCATTAGGCCTTTATTTCGGTTGGTTGTCCTCTAGTGTCCTCTTCTGAGTTGCTTTGTCCTTGAATATTATTTATTTTTGCTCTCTGTGAGCATTGCTACTTTACTTTTCAGCTGCTTTTCTTTTGAAAATTGTGGTTGCCATCGTGATAGGGACAACACATTTTCTTTTCATCAGTGTTTGTTTATCTGTTGATATCATCGTTATTATTAATATTGTAATATATTGTCATTATTATATCATCTTAATGTTAATTTAATTAACTATGAGGTTCATCGTTTCATATCAATTAAATGTAATGTTATCTTGAGATATTCAAAATTCTTTATGCGGTATGATGTGGTAGGTTGTATTTATAAGTAAATCAACAACTGTCAGTTTACCAGCTTACGTTGTTTCATAAGAGTTCAAAGTTGTGATGATTGCATACCAATGAAGCCTTGAATTGGCACACCGTGTCTGCAATCGGGTAACTTACCTTGGTAACGAATGCTTTTACTCCCCCGCAGTGCAAACATCATCGTTTTTCACCACTTAGAATTTTTGCCAGCTTTTCCGTGATTTACTCAACAAATGAGCTTTAAAATCGAGTTGGAATGTACTGCATTTTAGGTGATTTAATTTACGAGGAAATTAGGTCGTGCAACTGCTACATTCGAGTCATTAGACTCGTTGGGTGCTTTGCGTGGTATTTTAGATCGCCTGCTCAATCTGTGACAATCGAGTGCAAATTGCTTTGTTTAATTTGTAGAAGCATGCTGCTCGCTTGTAGTCAGTGTACTAGTTGTTTGGTAATAAGAGGATTTCTTAGGTTGTATTTGCTAAGAAAATCACGTTAACTTTGTTGATAATTTCTTTGGGATCTGTAGCTTGTTGCACACACGCATTTTTGGCATATACACCGAAGGTTAGGAATTTAAAATTGTTTTGGTGCTAATTAGAATTCTGCTGACATGTATTTAACTGACTTGACATATTGACATGCGTAGGAAGTTAGATTTTGAGTCAGATATACTAAATCTGATTTTTCTTTGCAACTTAGATGTTTGAGTTTTGCCTCAGATTCACATTTCGGTGTGATCTTGCGTGCGTTACAAATTTATTTAATAGCAATAATCTGTAGTACCGTAGATACTCGAGTATAACGTCACCCGAATATAACGCGAGGTTTAAAATTTTGGCAGATATATTGGTAAAAAGTGCAAGACCCGAATATAACGCGAGGGCTAAAATTTCCGAAATTCTCAGGAAATTAGACGGCTAAATCTTGGTATTTGTTGCTACATTTTTTTTAAAAATGCAACCGAAACCATGTCTACGGAAAGTTCAATCCATAAACTAAATATTGAAAAAATAGATTGGATTGTAATGCTATAAATACCTGTAAATAAAATGCATCCAATTCGAGTTTGTTCTTATTTCATGCAAAGCGCTGCAAAGTTCGATCCCTTAACTAAATACTGCAAAATTTATCAAATTAGATTTACGCACATTTGCCATTTGGCTTGTAATGTCATAAATAAATAAAATGCATCCATTTCGAGTTTGTTCTTATTTTATTTGCTTAATTATTATCCTACAGCATGTGAGCGATAAAGCGATAATTAGTTCGGATGCGATGCTGGCGCCAAAGACTAAAAGTTTTGAAGGTTACGCTTCAGTCTCTTAAAAATAAATGTATAATGTACTTTCCTAAAAGCCTTCAAATTCAGTGTCGGAATCATCGCTGGCAAACAGTTCACGAATTTCGTACTCTCAGAAACTCCAAATTCACGTGATGCTGCGGAATTCTTGCTGGATTCTGCTGCTGCTACAGCTCTTAATTTGAATGACGCATCATACGAAGACCGTTTTCTTTCTGACTCATTTTGCTTAACTCAGTCTATATTAGCTATAGACTTAGGCTTAGATAAATAGGCTAATCTAGATAGATAGCTTAAGATGAATTTCGAAAGAAACGACTAGAAACCATGAATGATGACAATTTTATTTATAAAGCGAACGATTTGCTATAACACAAATTGATTGGACAAGTCATTTCATTGGCTATGTGCTTGAGAGGTCTCTGCATATCTGAGGTGTGGCTGGAAGCGTGCTATAATAGGCTAAGCACGTCATCTCCTAAACAACCTTATGCTTGTGCGTGCGATTTCTTTAAACATATCGTGCTGCCCGTCGATTCATATTTATTATAAGCATAATACATGTTGTAAACGACCTTATAAACCTAGCTACGCATTCATAAACGATTTCTTTCAAATTCTTCTATTAATAGTCCGATGGCTTCTATGAGATTTTATTATAGGCATGATACTATAAATTACTAGTTGCATCAAGGACTGTGGGGAACCAGTCTACCGAAGCTACTGGGAAGCAAATTATCGCGCGTATTGTAAACATGGCACGGTGGTATAGCGATCTGTGGCCATCCAATATCGGTTTAAAAGCATCAAATGACTTCAACATGTAATATATTTTGTGTGATAAAAGTCTAGTTTCAACTTATTACCAGTCTACCGAAGCTACTGGGATGCAAATTATGTGCGTATCGTAAACATGATATGGTGGTAGGCAATAGCGATCTGTGGCCATCCAATATCCGTTTAAAAGCATCAAATGACTCCAACAGGTAATATATTTTGTGTGATAAAAGTTTAATTTCAACTTGTCCCGCATATACCGCGACTACCCCACTTGCTGCTCGGAAATTCGACCTAAAAAGCTCGCGTTATAATCGAGTATCTACGGTAGTTGTATGCATGACTCACGTCTGATTCAATTGCTTTGTGTTCTAACTCAAGGCACAAACTTCAGGACAGGTAAGTTAAAACAATGTTTGTGTGTGAATGTCTTGTTTGGAATTCAGCCGTGAAAAACCTTTCTTTTCGAAGTTGTTTGAATTTCAAAAAAGTTTTTTCTGATTTACTAGTTTTGTGTGTGCAGGTCACTGAAGAATGCATTTTCAGCATTTTTTTCATTTAACTGTCTTAGATGTACTTTGCGTTGTTTCGTATTTGGCTTAATTGTGATCATGTCTGTAGCAGTGTAGCTACAGTTCTGTTTTGTAGTACTTCAGTCACAGTAGTTGTGTTCGTAGTGACATTTTTCTAGCTGTAGAAGTAGTTCTTTTTGTGTGTTCTCATTTGCAGTTGCTTTTGATTTGCTTTTTTCAGCTGGATGTCTTTTCTTAATTGCACTTTGAATTTAGACGTTCGTGATTTAGGAAGCTTTGTGTGCCATTTCTATCCGTTCCAGGTCGTAGATTCCTTCGCTCTGCCATGCAAGTTGTACGGGGCTATGTGCAAACTTCCACAGTGCTGCATAAAAGCTTAGCCGTGGTCGGTCCATCTTTCAGGAATAAGTTACCATGCAGTCTCTGTAATGAACTTCTTGACCTTTCCTTCTGCAAACATTTGAAACCATTCTCTTTGATTGTGGTTTGGTGCTGTCAGGTCGAAAGTGCCTCTGTGGAGTGTCTCCTGGAATGAAATAGTGTTATTTAAAATTGCCGTTAAATAGCGTTATTTGGCTTTTTTAATTGCCTTTTTTCAGTCTTAGCTTGTTTTCTGAATCACAAGTGTTCTACTCTGTCATCTGATACTTTTAATTGTGGCCCTTCAATGAACAGGAAATTTTTTACGACAGTTCTAGATGCCACTTTAGTCCAAATTCGGATTTAAGATTTTTCCTTGTGTGCCTTAACCCTTTCCGGTCCAATAAAAATTTTGTGCCTTCCCACAGTAGTCCTAATATTTTTTACGAAAACAAGCATTTCATGCCATACATTATGTATTCTTTTAAATTAATGTAACTGAAGAAAGTACTTGAATGAAGTGATGTTTACAGTTATGCTACATGTTCGAAATGTGTATGTTCTGAGTTTATTCACGGTAATTCGCCAAGGTGTAGTACTTTTTGAAACATTCCGTGGGGTGCAGTCCAGGTTTCCGAGAGCACGTCTTACAACAGTATATCGGGTTTTTTCTTTGCCATGATACATTTCTGTTGCTGGACACTGTGCAATCTTTGATCTTCTTGTCAGGAAATGCTGAGACAGAGTGAGGCTTTCTGTTTGGTCGTTCCTCATTGTCGTGATATGAGAAGGGGGTCTTTTGTGACCGCCGGATTTACATTCATACATATATGCATAAATACATGTATATACATACATAATATTATAATTATACATATATAAATGCATACATATATAATTATATATATTTATGTACATACATCAATACATACATACATGCATACAATACATACATACATACACACATACATTAACACACATGCATACATACATGCAACAGACGTACATACATGCATAGCTGTAATAGCAAAAAAAATATCCAATGGAGGGCAATGGCAGGGGTAATGGAAATGGATAATGGAAGGGGATGATGTTGGTGGGGAGCAGTACATTCATTTTGGTCACTAATACTTTCATTATCAGAACTTTCCTCTAAAAATGCTAACACTTCGCTAGCTTCATAACGATTTCCACTCGCAGCAGCCATTTTGCAGTGATATTTACTGTCGGTTTCATAGTATAAAATAGCCATAAAATACTGAAAAGAACTAGATTTATACACTATTCACTTCAGTACAGTCTGATGTATCACTGTGTAGGACAATATGTCACACATGATGACGTTGGACCAACATATGACAGCTATTAGTTGATGTCCCACGGGGTGGGCCATAGGACCGGAACGGGAAAATCCAAATGGCCCACCAGGTGGGACTGTGGACCGGAAAGGGTTAATGTGATGATTTATGAGTAAAGTGGCTCAAGAAGTCAAAATAGGTGCAAATTTTTAAATATATTCTGTAGTAAAACAATGTGTATTCTTGACATCAACAATACACTAGCTAGTATGTAGGAGGGTATTGTTTCAGCACCTTTGAGAACCTTTTTAACATAAGAGTTCTATGAAGATGTAACATATAATTAATGAAAATCTATCTTAAATTGCATCAGGCTGAATGTTTTGCACAGCCACAGTCCACACCCTATTAGCAGTCAACTTGTATTAAGGAACGTGTGGCTTAGTTCCTTCTTGAAGCAGTTACTTTTAACCTAGGTACCAGAATCTAGTCCTTCACACACTGTTACTGTTGTTAACTACCCTTGATTAAGACTTGATCATTAGATAGTGATGTTTAAAACTATTGCTAGCTAGTGATACTGTACGTAGTTTTAGCTGCCTGATGGCAATTTTAAACGTGTCTGTTTGTCTGAAATGAAGCCATAAGCAAGAAATACTGACTGAAGTGAACAATGTCTACAATTTTGATGCTGAGGAGATGAAAGCAAGTTAGAAAAGCTTTTATAGATTGTGCATTAGGCAGCACTGCCTCACATGTGTTCAGAACTGGCTTCCCAATGATCCTGTGTTAGGTAGCACTTCTTCACATGTGTTGAGCAATGAGCATATGTAGACTTTTCAGTGATCTTGCACAAGATAACAGTTCTTCACAGAAGATGTTTTGCAGTGATCTTGCATTACAGAACACGTCTACACATGTGATCAGAACATGCATGTCAATGCAGTAGGGAACACTTCTTCACACGTGTTCAGAACATGCATTTCAATGATCGTGCGCTAGAGAACACTTCTACGTGTTGCGAACATGCTTCTCAACGATCCTGAATCAGGGAACACTTTGTACTCATGTGTTCAGAACATGTGTTTGAGCACTACGATCCTGCATTAGGGAACACTTCAACTTCACATGTGTTCAGAACCAGCTTTTCGATTTCATCAAGTAGGAAGCAATTCTCTTCTCTGAAGGTGGTGAAAAACGAGTGTAATTAAAGCGGGCGACAGAAGTCATCTTTGTTTCAACGGACCAGATGCATTTCCCGCTGACTAACGATCTCATTAACCATACGTCGTCCGTAGCAGGTCCGCAGCAACTTCGTTCACTGGTTGCTTTCGATTTGCTTGTCGAGACACACGGCGTGTCCTACGAGGTTTAACCGTAAATTGAGATTCAGCTTCTGCATGTGGACAGTGATGCATTGGGTAGGTAGCCCCCCAACCGGGCTTATTGGACGGACACAGGCATATCCAAGTCTACGCTCAGAGATATTGAAGTCTGTGGTAAACAGTCGGTGATGTGGCTAGAACATACTGTTGTGCTTAGTAATTAATCATCTGGTAGCCTAGCGCAACTGTTGTGGCATACTTGTTTGATGAGAGAGACTTTAAGGTGTAGTGACGTGTTAATTGGATATACGTTGATGAAGAGTAGTCCAGAGGCTGTAAGCATAGGCCAGAGGCTGTGAACGAACGTGAAGAGCTGTCAGTCAACTGTGGGTTTGGCTTCATGTGTGCATTTGATTGCATCGTTTCTTGTTTTCTCTGCATTGGCTTGCGAACCAACGACATTTTCCGCTATTAATGGCATATTACATCATATGGATTGATGCAGGTGACACTTTTGTGAGGAACTTAAAAGACAATAAGGCATTATGTCCATATAGCTAGATAAACACCTGCATACGTATAATACATGTGGGGCACGGGAGGGGGGTGTAGTGGCAAGTTTGTTGCCTTGGAGCCACATTTGAATCCACTTCAAGCCACCGCATAGGGACCCTTCACTCACAGTTGCTTGTGCGCTTCAGCATGAAACTCTGATGCAGTGTCCGTGCTGTAGTTGGGAGCACCTCTTAGTAGCGAACCAGAAGGGGTGCTATAGCAAATGCGAGAAATAAATACATGTTATTCATACATACATGTACATTTGTACATGCATATGCAATTCAGAGCAATAATAATACACATAAGGTGAGAAAAAATGGAATGAGATCTGGTTACACAGGGAACCTAAAGATTTTTAAAATATAATATTATATGCAACATGCATATATTCAATTATATGACTAGTTATTGACCCAATTGTATATAATTATGTTATTCAGGCCCCATAGAAAACAATGTCTTTGTGACTCAGAAACACACCACAATGGTAATCGCATTACCCAAGCGACCTCATCTATATTTCTAGGTGTAATATTGGACCAGCAACATTTATCATGGAAAGATAGATTGATCACTTGAAGGCAATCTCTTCCAAAATAGCATAGGATATTGGTATCCTAAATCGTGCCTCCTGTTTATTGCCACCACAGGTTCAATTAACGCCTCATTACACGCTGATCTATCCCTTCCTTGGTTATTTCCTTTGGCCCATACCTCGTGACTTTGTGCTGCCACCAAAAGATGAAAACTGATTTTTCATACCTAGGATTCTCTTTAAAATCCTGTTCTAAAAGAAATAGGACTGGCCACTAGCGTCAATTCCAAACAGCTCGCCTTGTAAGAATCAGCATACCTTAAAACTCTTTCCCCCATTTCAGTTTGGATATACTATATTTTGTAAAATCTGTGATGTTAATTACACGAAAATAAAACATTGAATTGAGCTTAAATAAAATATTTCTGGTTTACATAGCTAGAAGTTTTCAATTCTCATCACTTGTGTCTGTTGTTGAGAGATATTGCTGTCTGAAGTGCTATCAATATAAATTCCTAATTCCATTGGTTGCCTGGCATCCTGTGGACTTGAAACGGAACGGAATTTTCTATCGGTGGTTTGGTCCAAAATATGAGCACGACTTTGTGACTTGTGTGTCCTCAACTCTGGTCCCTTTTTTCACAGAATCTGTGGTTGATATTAAAAGCAAGCATGATAGCAACCGTTGCACTCTGGCATGAGCTTTCACTGAACATTATGACCAGTACATGAACACTTGTTTATTGGTGAAGCTAATGAAGCACTATAAATAAGATAGGATAAATAAATAAGAAAGTTTTCCATTATTACTACAACCACGGCACTCATCTGCACCTCACAAGGCTGCTCTCCATATATATATATTAATTACGTACTACACAATGAGGGAGGGAAGGGGTCACTGGATTTATGCGATTTGCGTATGGTGGGGGAAGGGTCTCAACAGGATGTTTGTATGCAAAATAAATGTCTAATTATAATGTCCACATTAATTAACCTATTTATAACGTTGTATTATCCTATAATGTCTGATGACATTTGATTACATTATAGTAAAATTCTGTCCAGATTTAAGCGGTAAACCATAACAGTTAACAAATTTTAGCTAGCAAACATCATGTTTAGCAGAGATTATTAGGAGCTTGTGGTAAATAAATGTGTTATATATGACTTTGGCTAATTAGCTTTTGTAGGTGAGGGGTGGGGGTAGAGAAGCTTATATGTACGTATGCTTGAGGTGGGGTCCACAAAATGTACGAGTTGCAATTTGGGGGTAGGGATGAAAATATGATTTTTTTGCGTATGTGATATATGGGTGGGCCCCAAATGATCGTAGCCATAAACCAAACAATTAATCTATGTTAAAGAGACACCCGCTTGTGATACAGAAATAATAGTCGCTGTGGGAATAGAAGGCAAAAAATCCAGATTAGTCGATCGGTCTGGAGGCCGCAATTACTCGAATGAGATTGGGTGTGGGAATCCGTTTTCCCCAAGGCTGCCGCAACTGGGATATTGATATGACATGGCTCTACAGGATCACCTCTGTCTTCATTATTGCCGAACAGTTTCTGTTGCACGCTTGTTCTTGCTCAGCTGTGCAGCCTTGCAGGACCTTGCCATTCGTTTAAATTCAACTTGTGTTCCATTTGTTATTGTCTGTTGCTGTATGTAATGCTGGTGTTCAAAACCAGTCGCTTGTTGTTTTCTAGACATTGTGCTAGAACCTGAAATCTAGGCGACAGATGCCAGGATTGTTTCAGTTCCGCCTGTGGCTGTGAATTCAGCATGATTTGCGAAGTAGTAACCCGATTTTGATGTCGCTTGTATTATTTGATTCAGAATATATTTTTTTATTGCCGAGAAAAATTGCAGAATACTCCCATTAGTGGTTTAGGAGGATTTTTATCGCACGAATATGTGCACAGAAACTTTTTACTTTGATTTTCTCACTTGACACTAATGAAATGCTCAAACGGGTGTAACTTTAGTTACGAAAAAGATATTTGCATTCTGTAAAGTATTTTAAAGCAGAGTCATTGTTGAATATGACCAAGTTTAAAAGGTCAGAACGACATGTGACTGGTTTTGAGCCCCTGTGCCACATGTCATTTTGAATGAACAAATGAATGTTGTTATAATGTCATTCGCCTCTGCAGCTTGAGTTCAAGTATCAGGGTATCCAGTTGAGCATTTGGCTTGTAATTCAAGGTTCAGGTTTCAATCCATCTGAGATTGTTACTCTCTTGTGACCTTGAGCAAGTCCTTTACTCGCGGAGCTCTGTTCTCCAATTGGCTGGTAATTGGTCATTAGATAGTGTTGCTTAATTAATGCCTAATAGAAATGACCATGAGTATTGTATCGTATCATATAAGTTTACACAGCATTTCTTGCATTACACACTAATCGGAGACGCTCAATTTATTGGTAATGATAATTAATCGCATGTTGCGTCCTACTGATGATTGATTGTCAAGCAGTTGAACCCGGGGTAAAGTCATCCATCTTTTTGGTGGACAAAAATTGGTCGCTGTTGTTTTCATTGCACATGCGACCGAGACTGCACTTGATTATTATTTAGCGTTTGCCGTTCGTGCAAATCCAGCACACAGCATCATCATCAGCAATATGCAAAGCGGAAAGTCCGCCAGGAAAACCAGTTATTCTGCAGTCATTAATTATATGAGACATTATCTGCACCTCTCCACATTCGCAGAGTGGGTCCGAGGTCTGCTTCCACCGAACTTGATTTGTCGTGCAGCACTGATGAATATTGATTAATCCTCTAATGGTGAACGCGTACAAAAAGTGACAGGGAGACCAATTTATCCAGCATTGCAGCTTGTTGTTAAGCGTTTAAGGGGCACTATTATAAGTAATTGCTTGCCATACCATTCATTACCTTGCTAATGCTTGGGGCTGTGGATTAAATGTCTGGTTAATATACACCGTACAGAACCAGTAGTCCAGTACGTTTTGCAAAAGTTCTGCATAATCGTGATAAAATCTTGATAGAACTGAATGGTTTTCATTTGATCTTGGTGATGTCTTGAACACTAGACACAGTACAATGTACAGTGGAACTGTATACTTCAAATTACTATCCTTCCAAAATTCAGGTGCTCCTATTCGACCGTACAACATCTATTTCTGAGTGATTGTGAGTAAAGGACTTGCTCATGGTCGCTACAAGGTAGCTGCCAGATCTATTACAAGCTCAATCCTGTGATGTTGATGTTAAAGGCTGACTGCTGTATCCAATTGCATTGCCACACAGATCAAAATAATATAGCAGGACTTCTACAGATTAGAAGTGATTGGAAATGTCATGTCATGTTTTCTTACCTTTTTTCTCTTGGCTTTTTTTGTACGGTGTTTATTACTTTCGAATGCTTCTGTATTGCTATTGTGTTCACAATGTTTTTAAACTTGTTACTGAATTTGTGCCTGTGCTAAGCAGAAGTTCTTGAAGGCGAAGCTGGGTAGAATGATATTTCTTAAGATTTGTAAATTATGTGAAAAGTACAGTTCAAGAAACCCAGTTTCATTAAACGATTTCTTGATGCTGAGAAAAGAAACTGTGGTGTTTACAATTAAATTATTATTAAGAAATTGTATTGACCTCAGCTCATTATGCAATTGCAAGGGATTTTTAAAGGCATTTTGAGAACTGTGCAATTCCTTTTCCCCCCTTCCCATCCTCCATGGTAAAATATTCCCATTTGGAGGACAATGACCTTTCAAAAGCTATTTTTAGCTGCACAGAAGTGCTTCTACAACTGCACAATGTGTGCACATATCCATTTTTAACCATCCATTTTGTGCAGATCTGCATGAAAATTGCACGCAAAAAAATCCATGGCAGTTGCATGAGTTTATTGTAAGCATGGCAAGTCGTACTTTCAGCCACTGTTACCTTGATCTTCCTGGAATCTTTTTTCGTTGCATTATGGATCTTTTGGTTGAGCTTGATGTAGTACTGCCATAGACTCTCATGCATTCCCTGTTGATGACACCACCAGGTAAAGGAATTGCCTAACAATATCTGTTTGATACTTGAATTCTATCTCTTCCACCGAGAAATTCCTCAAAACTCACTGTTTCTCGTTGGCTTTCAAACATTCGTATATTTTACAGCTTTTCAACTTTCTCTTCAACTGACCATGCCTCGGATTCACATTTCTGTGTGACTTTGCACTCTAGAAGTCTCTGTAATAACAATGACAATATAATAATAACAAGTATAATAATAATTATGATGATAATTTTTAATAATTATTTTAAATAATAATAAAACAAATTGTTGGTTATTTCATATTTTCACATAGTGCTTCTGTAAGCAGTAAGTGGTTTGTTTGCTCTAATATTGAACATTTGTCAGTAAGCTTATGATGTCATATTATGTTCTTGTTGTATTGATGAATTAGAGATGTAGCATATTGTAATGTAAGTGAAAATTGGTGCTTATGACGATTGTCTTTATGTGAGTTATTAATCTGGTTGAATTGCAGGTCGATGTCAGGCCAGCACTTGAATAATTTTGGCCACCAAAGGAAGTTGTCAAAAGGTCACAGCAAGGACTTCACGGTGGCTACACCAGAAGAGTTTGTCAAGCGATTTGGTGGCGATAAAGTCATTAATAAGGTAGAGGACTTTAATGAGCTTCCTTGGTTAGATGGTTTTGTCAATAAAAAAATTGCATTTTTACTTTTCGTTTATATTTACTCTTACGTTTTTGATGGTGTTACTGCGCTCTCAGTGTGACAGGCCCATGAAAAGAGAAAGGTCTTCAAGCAGTGAAAATATGCGGGGAATTCCACACCAGAATCCTGCTACAAATTCCAGAAGGAGTATGATTCCACATTGACAGACTGACTCACAATTTTTAGCAAAAGCCTGATCATCTGTTACTTCCATATAAAAAATCCTACTGTTGACTTTTCAGTGTGAACTAGTAAACATATACCGGTATCATAAATATGATCATTACTATTAAGAGTACATTGAAACGGGCAACCATTAAAGAGTAATAAGGAGACTGGTAGGTTTTTCTGTATGGAGTGCACCACAAGTTCACCAGTTATGTGTTAAATTGTTAATGCTTCATTTTTATAAATTTGATCCTTCTTTGTTTACTCATGTTTCCAATCAAACATCTCTCCACCTCACCCCTGCAGTTTGGATTACATTCGTTTCGTATTGCATCAATTCAGAATCTAGTTAACATATGTCTGCATTTTGCTAGAGAGACTGGTACTTTTGTGTAGTAACGTGGCTGCCTTTGCTTGTTGACAATGCTTAATTTTTATGTTAAACCTTCATTTTTTATAATGATCCTTCTTCGAAGATGATTGTGTGAAAAATGCATTAACCTGAAGTGGCATCGTCTTGAAGCAGTGAATGATGTCACTGTGGTTTTATGTGTGGTTGGCGTGATGCAGAGCACGACTTGACAAAAGATGAATCTGTTCTTGATTTCAAGACTTGATGAGAGGTCAACAGCGACAAAGTGGCGCTTCAGAGGAGGGGTCTAGGGCAATTACCCCCTGGACAATTACCCCCCGGACAACTACCCCCCGACAATTACCCCCTGGACAATTGCCCCCCAGGACAATTACCCCCCGGACAACTACCCCCCCGTGCCAATTACCCCCCGGACAACTACCCCCTGTGCCAATTACCCCCCCGGACAATTACCCCCGTACCAATTACCCCCGGACAACTACCTCCCCGTGGCACAGTGTGAGCTTGTTCAGTTGTTCGTATATACGCGTTAGGGATGGTCATGGTCTTCGTATTTGTCAGACCTTCAGCGCTGCCAAAGCCTATCCAAAAGTAACTTTGCTGTGTTAGACATCTTTAGTCATTATCTCACTCTACAATACTTATTTTACATACTTATACACACTCCTTCCTACTACCATTATTTCTCAGCTATCTGCGTATATATATATATATATATGTATACATACCTCCTTCTAGCACTCCATGCCTCTTCTGTTCCTCTCGCTGTCTTTCTCTATTTATCTCCATGTATCTGTTTCTCTCGAGCATACGTTACCTGCACGCTCAGATTGCATAATATATATACTCTATAGCTGGGGTACTTAATTTATCCTTACCTTACTACCATTATTTCTCAGCTATCTGCGTACATACCTCCTTCTATAGCACTCAGAGAGGGAAAGATAAACATTTTAAGATTTGATTAGGCAGGCGTTACAACTAGCTTAGAGCCGTTTTTAGATTGGACTTTATTTAATATTTTTCGTGAATGCTTAACACTAACTTGCATCTAACATGACACGGGGGGTAATTGTCCGGGGGGTAATTGGCACGGGGGGTAGTTGTCCGGGGGGTAATTGGCATGGGGGGTAGTTGTCCGGGGGGGTAATTGTCCTGGGGGGTAATTGTCCAGGGGTAATTGTCGGGGAGGTAATTGTCCGGGGGGTAATTGTCCAGGGGGTAATTGTCCTGTCACCCAGAGGAGATAGGTGCCAAGTAATAATTGTGGAGAGAAAGTGACAAGCCAAATGACAGGGGCGATGATGATGATGCATGGTTATTATGTTCTTCTGTAGGTCTTGATTGCGAACAATGGCATTGCGGCCGTCAAATGCATCCGATCCATCAGGCGATGGTCATACGAGATGTTCAAGAACGAGAGGGCCGTGCGCTTTGTTGTCATGGTGACGCCTGAAGATCTGAAGGCAAACGCCGGTACGTGGAACCGTCAGCTTTGTTTCGTGTTGATTGTTGTACTTGATTGTTATGTTGTCATGTAAACAACGAGTTATTGTAAAAAGAGTAAAATTTATCCGCTGGTCATTAAATTGGTTAAGAGGACTATGCTGTTGTTTTCCCCAAGCACCTTGACTATGTCTGAGTTTGGTAAGTGACTGCCATATCTCTAGAAGTACTTTATGATCCCGAGAACTCGTTTGATATGGTGTGAAAATGTATTAATAGCTTTTTAATTTTGTGTTTACAAGATAAGAATTTTGACTGTGCAGCAAGCACTGTTACTTTTCTGAAGGCAAGTGCTGGTGCGTGGAGTTGTCAGTTTTGTTTCGTGTTGATTTTTGTGTGGTTTTTACATTATGAAATGTTAAGTGGTAATTCTAACAAAATTTATTCTCTATTCATTAATCATTGTTTAAAGGGCAATGCAATTGTAATTGCTCTTCCTTACATCTTTGTCTCTAAGTTAGTTGGTGTCGACTTTAATGTTTCAGTTGCACGCCATATTTCTGAGTTGCAAACAGCATTATACGTAAGCATATGTACAATTGTACAATCAAAGACAAGAATGACCAGAATATAGCATACGAATTCGAAACGTTCCTCTATGTGTGAGTTTGGTAAATGCAAAGAAAAATCCTTCTATTTGTGAGTTTGACATATGCCGGCCATATCGCCAGAGCTACTTTACACCCCAAGAGATAATTTGATTTCCTAGGGAAAATGTATTAATAGCTTTTGATTTTGTCTTTGCGAGATAAGAACGTTGAGTGAACAATAAACATTGTTGCTCTTGTTAAATTACAGTGCAATGGTGACTTAATGGCTCTAATTTAATATTACTTTACTGACTACGTACCGGTAATATTTGAAGTGGTAATTACGATAGCCTATTATAGCATTGACTGTGGCGAGCTTCTTCTTGAATGCTTTACATTGTCAAATGTCAGTACAAGTGTCAAAAGTTAATAGTTCTAAGTACTTTACGGCTGATTTTTGGCATCATGAAAAGGTGCAGAAGGACTGTTCCAGACATGCTTGGCAGCAGACTGAAGAGTTTGTAAACGGTTTAAGGAACCATTCCAAAGGCATTAAGATGACAGCCAAGTAATTGAATGATAAATGATTAGTTTAAAATTGCCTTGTACTTGATGGTGCTGATTTTGATTTGCGCAGAATACATTCGTCTGGCGGATCAGTATGTTCCTGTTCAAGGCGGAACAAACAACAACAACTACGCAAATGTTGAACTGATCCTGGACATAGCGAAACGTACCAAGGTCCAGGCAGTCTGGGCCGGATGGGGCCACGCCTCCGAGAATCCCAAACTGCCCGAATTACTTAATAAGAATGACATTGCTTTCATGGGTTTGTTTACCATTTTATTATATAATAATAATAATAATAATAACAATGACATTACTAGTAAAATAATGGTAATCATTTATTAATTAAAACTGACAAGTAAGATTACTTATATTTAATAGTATTTATTTATCCTGGGATGCTGTATACTGTGTGTATAGATGACTTTTTAGCACTAATATTGAAATCTTTTCACTTAACATCTGTCAACTTGAAGTTTTGAATAAACGAAAATTGATATTGAATTGAATATATGATTAAAGAAAATAATAACGATGCTAATAAATGTATTCTTTTATTAATTCAAGCTGCCAAATATGCAGTAAGATTGTAAGCTTACATGATATCATTGTAACAGATGATAACATGTTTAACAGAGTCAGATTTTAAATGCATGTCAGCCTGCAAGGTTCCCATCTGTCCTCCTGTTTATTTCACAGTCACCACCCTAGGGAGTGGGGACTGAGTCAGCCCAGCAAGGGACTGTGGGTATCAAACCACGTCCTTCTGATTTTTTTGCCATCATTTCACCATTTAACCATCATGCCAAGATTTTTGAATTTATATGTAGACATGCATAGTACAATACAGATAAATTCTGAAAAAATCAATAATGAGGGGTGGGCTGTTCTCATTTATTGATTTTTCGTTTTGTGCATAAATTTCACGGAGGTGTCACATGTCATGCAATAAATCTTAAGTTCACTTCAGGCTATAAAAACAATTTTTTAAAATATAAATATAAATTTGATTTTTCGACAGCTTGACTTTACATTTACAGTTAATTTTACCTGTGAATAGATGTACATTATTTTGAACAGTTTTTACCCTTTTTGCTGTTTGCTGTGAAACCCTGCATTTTCCATTTCCAGTCTGATATCAAACCAGTTTGATGGTTTTTTTAGTTGGATTTACTCTTTTCACTTCTTCTTTAATTTTTTTGCGTAAACTATTTATTTCTTCTTGAATGATACAATGGTGGCATAATGCAGTGTGTAGATTTAAGCCGAACTGTAAATGCAATGCAAATGTGATGTGACTGTAATGCAAATGAAGTGTACTGTAATGTAAACATGATGCAAATGTATAGTAGATGTAATGCACACGTGATGTAGATGTACTGAGAATGTAATGTAAGTGTAATGTAAATGTAATTCTTGAAAAGTCGCATCCGGGAGACCACCTTATTCACCGGCGATTTATCAGATCAAGTCTGCAGCAGCCAACTTGTTTTGTCCGTTGCCATTAAGAATCTGAGAAAGTGAAGCCTCTATTTGATGCAGGTTGCAAGGCTCGACAAAAAACTTGTTGGATTTGTTTGAACCAAAATTTGAACACAGAGCATAAAGAGATCAGGCAAATGCATTAACTATTAATAAGGATTGTGTAGTTACTTTTTGTTTGCAGTGGCCATCAATTGATGCCTTGCTAATGTTGTCAGAACTTCTTAAAAGGAATTTTTAGAACTGCACAACCCCCAGCATCTTCTTTCCCATCCCATATGAATGTTGATTGTTGTCAGAACTTCTTTTAATTAGTATTTAGAACTGCAAAACCCTTTTCTCCCTTACCATCCTCCGTGGTAAATTATTCCCAAAAGGATGACAACAAGCATTTCTAGCTGCACAAAAATGCACGAATTCATTTAGAACGACTCATTTTGTGTAGAAATGCAAACTAAAACAGCCCTTCGGTCGTTTGTAAACTGCATTTTGTTTTATTTTTCGAAAATTGTTTATTTTTTGTGCTGTTTGTGCTACTGTGTGCTTTGCCACTGCAGAGGAATTGCAGCTTAAAATTATCATTATTACAGGGTGTTGTTTTTTATCTTATTGCAGGTCCACCTGAGAACGCCATGTGGGCTTTGGGAGACAAGATAGCTTCCTCCATCGTTGCTCAGACGGCTGGTGTACCAACTTTGCCATGGAGTGGATCAGGTAATGAATGGTCCCTTTGACATCAATTCTGTGTGCAGATCAGAATGAGGAGGCACTGGGTGAAGAAATATGGACTATTTACTATTAATATCATCGTGGTCATCTGCTTTGTGGTCACCAGGGTTGTTGGTTGCAATAGCTTATTGACGGGGCATTCACATTTATAATTAGTTTGCGACCAGTCCTTAAAGCCGCAGCACAACTGGTGTGCAGCCATTTAAAATTTGAGCATGTAACCATTTTGTGGATTCAGGCTATTGCATGTAGGCTACACCATTGCAATGCAATGTGTTGCACTGGCTCCAAGTGGAGTATTGTAATTAACTGTCTTTGCTGGTGTAGCTTGCCAATCACTGCATTGGATTGTCATCATCTGGTACAGTCCCTTCCTTGAGATTGGAGACGAGAGGTGATCTTTGAATGCGAAAGTGAAAAAATGTGGTTTGGAGACCATTCAAGATGTTGAAATAGTATTCTAGTTTTAGTAGGCTCATCAGCTACCGTGGGCACTCAAGCCACATTGCTTCAAGATTGTTTACCCAAGTTGTTGAGTTTGTGAAACACCCTTGTAACAGCATGGTGCTGTAGAATTCACCATGTTCATCATCGTCATCATTTCCATAACCTTGTGCTGCACAACTCTATAAATTACAAAGAACGTGTTTATCGGAGTACAGATGAACATGTGATCACGTATTAAAACCCATGCTTAGCGCCATAATACCTGTGCGACTTAATGTGTAGGCTTCTTTCTGCAAGATCTTCACACCCTTTTCGTTCTGCTGACCGCTTTGATCTATTTGTACCTTTTGATCACGAGCCTCATTGACCCAACATCGGGCTTTTGCTATTGTTGATCCTTTAATTTGGAATCGCCTTACTTCTGAAATTCGTGGCAGGATTCTTGTAGGAAATTCACCTGCATCTTTTTGTTGCTTGAAGACTTTTCTGTTTTCATGGGCCTATCATGCTGAGAGCGCTTCTGAATAGCTCTGCTGTGAGAAGCGCTTTACAAATGCTTTATTAGATTAGATTAGATGTAATGTGTTTTCTGTTTGTGTTTGAAGGACTGTCTGTGGAGTGGTCAGAGGCCGACCAGAAGTCGAAGAAGATGACGATACCGTACGAGACGTATCAGAAGGGTTGCATCCTCGACATCAAGGAAGGCATCCAGGCATCGCAGAGGATCGGCTTTCCGGTTATGATCAAGGCTTCGGAGGGAGGAGGTGGAAAGGGAATCCGCAAGTCGAACAGCGTCGAGGACTTCCCAAATCTTTTCCGCCAGGTGATTTAATCGATTGTTGAGTTGAAGTTTAATTTCTGTGTTTTTTGATGATGTTGTTTTTCTGCCGTTGGCACTGGCTTCATCGCATGAAATAGGTGAAACATTTGGCTCGTGGACCATTTCTGGTCTGCCAATAATGTTTTTTTCTGGTTCACAAGGCCTTGCTTAAATGCTGACAAATTTGAAAATATTATTTGAAAATTTTCGTTATTTTTTCACTGCGGGTGTATGAAGTGAAATCAAATTTGCTGCGCTGGCAGAAAATGCTAAATCCTCACTTTGCTATATAATTTTCTGATGATGAAGATCAAAATAAAGACTGTTTGTGTATGCTAGAAATGCACCATTATAATTTAGTTTTGACACCTTGGCTCTGTCTGAAGTAACTGGCATACCCGGTCAACTGTTTGTTCAGTAAAAGGCTGACTTCTAGTGATGGAATGTCAAAATGATGCTCACTTCGTCTCTTTGGCCCTTAAGGTGGAAATGGACAGAAACCAAGGTACCAGACAGAAATTGCATCACAGGGCTATTTGTTTAATTTCCAAATTCAGGAGCTTGATGATAGATGTTAATTTTACGTGCAGGCAACTGGTTAAACATCTGTACATGAACTCTTCTGTGCATGCACAAAAACCACTAGATTGTTGTAAATTGAAAGACAGTGGAGTGGGTGGACTTCCTCACGAATGGACTCTCCCACGTCATTAGTGCGATGGTTCAATCATTTGCTTGCATAGGTCCGTCTCTGTGAAATGGACTTTCACCATTCCAGGAGAAGCATACATGTACAGAATTTTACGGTTTTGTTTGACATGCACTTGTTATCTGGCAACTTGCTTGTGATGACTTTTGCGGCAGTTGGAGTTTCATTATTAATCTTAACTCTTCATGGCAATTTTTTGCGTTTGTCGGAGTTGTCTGCCTTGTGAGAGAATATGGCAGTCAACGAGAACAATTTTGTACACTGGACTTCCGTACATTGCCGTTCATGATAGCATGAATTCTGAAATAATGCTGGGCACGACCATTAAGACCTTTAATTATCTGCTTTGAACTGTGGAATTAATTCATTGCAATACTATAAGCAGTTTAACATAATAAAAGCAGTTTGACATAACAAAAGCAGTTTAACATAATAAAAGCAGTTTAACATAACAAAGGCAGTTTAACATAATAAAAGCAGTTTAACATAATAAAGCAGTTTAACGTAATAAAAACTGTTTAACATAATAAAAGCAGTTTAACGTAGTAAAAGGAAGCTGTCCTTTAGCATTGCAGTGGATGTTGCTGCCAACATTAACGAACTATGCATTTCAATTTCAAGATTTATTGTGCCCATCAATAAAGAAATAGACCATTGACGTATTGCGGTACAGGATCATAATCATATCATGCAGTGTTCTGTTGATTTCTGATTATCTAGGTTCAGGCTGAAGTCCCCGGCTCTCCGATATTCATCATGAAGCTGGCGAAGAACGCCCGACATCTGGAAGTCCAGCTGTTGGCTGACAAGTACGGCAATGCGATATCGCTGTTCGGAAGGGATTGTTCGATACAGAGGCGACATCAGAAGATCATTGAGGAGGCGCCGGTCACGGTTGCTCGAGAGGAAGTGCAGGAGAAGATGGAGAAGGTAACATTCTCCATCAAAATCACTGAACTGTGAACAGTGAACACATAAGTCTCTCTTCTCCTCCGCCATTAGACATGTGCCAACGATGAGGCCTCAGCAGTCATTCGTTCATTCCAAGAATTTATACAGCACCTCTTCAATAGATTCGCTCAGAGGTGCTCCCAGTCCTGACATGGCATCTCCAAATCTACCTTCCTCTGACTTTATCAGTGACTTCCCTCATATCCGTGTTCTTTGCGCCCAGATCCTCTTTAATATCGTCCATCCAGGTTTCTGTTTGCCAATCTCTCGGCTTCTTGTTCCATCAACATGGCTGTACATAGCTAAAGACAGAAGTCTTTTGTTGTGCATTTGTGCCACGTGCCCGAACCACATTAGCCCTCTTTACTTGATCTTGTCTGTCTTGTCCCAGTTCCTCTCTGGTCACCTCGGTGAAAATTTTTCCTTCTGCCCAGTATTCTCTGCAGCCGGCTCATTTCCACCACCAGCATTTCTCCTCTCATCTTCTCTGCACCAGCTCTCGGATTCACATATCTGTAACTGGTTTTTGGGGACAGTGAGTAGAGCACTACTGGTCTGACCCAATCTTTTGCTTCATGCATATTGCTGTCATAAGATTTAAACGCAGCTTTTGTGCAAATTTTGTGCAATTTTGAAACACTAGTCTGCAAAATGAAAGTTAAAATGTGCAACATTCTCATTCCTGTGTAATGCAGGTCAGAACTTGTCATTAATTTTCAAAGGGCTTTTTATGAAAGCTAAAATTATCTCAGATGTTACGTTATGATGTGGGTCAGTCCATGTGAAATCACCAAGGGCTTGTTGCTGACCTATCTCAGATTTGGCTGTAATTTTGATATTTTGAAGTTTGATATGTTTGTACATCATATGCAAATTTTTAGAAGCCTGTCGCAATGTTCCTGTATTTTATGGCTGACGGACATAGAGGGGGTACAGGGCACTCGCGACATGTATGAATGTGGTGGCTAGTTTAGAGGTCATTATCTCAGGAACGGATATACATAGGAATGCACAATTTTCGTATTTTATACAACTTTTGGTGGACTTTCTGATTCTGTAAATAATTCCAAACTGGAAAAAGTAGTTTTTCACTAATATGAGTGCAAAACTGACGAAAAACTCAGTTGTGAGTTGAATTTGACAATATTCATGGCACTGTAGCAGTAAAGATCATTAAAGCAGCTGCAAATAGTTTACATTTCTATTATCTGCATATAGTTCACTCTTTATGTAACAAATCTTACCTCTCTACTTTGCGTCGTCATGGCGATACGAGTCTTCAAAGTTTGTCCGCCCAGTAAACTACCTCATCTTTGGTTGTAGATATTCGCATGTGGGATAACTGATAGAACAATGCTTTTGACTTAGTGTTGTAGAGCTTGAACAGACCTTTCCAGTGATATATTATATGTCCTGGATATATGAGTCCATCAGATGATTGTAAGTGGTCGAAGTGACGCTATATTGTGGCATTCGCGACCTTTTTGGACTTTGTTGACATGTTCAGAGGCTAGTATCTCATGAATGGATGCGCATAAGGTTGCAAAATTTGGTGATTCTGAACAACTTTTTGTGGACTTTCTGATTGTGTAAACCATTCTGAGCATAGATAAATAGTTTTTCACTAATATAGGTGCAAAACTGACGAAAAACTCAGTTGCAAGTTTCAATCGGCTATGTTCAAGGCATTGTAGCACTTTTGACCACAGCAGTTATTGTAAATAGTTTATATTTCCATTATCTGCATATAGTTCACTCTTTACATAACCAATCTCAGCATATCTACTTTGCGTTTTTGTGGCGATATGAGTCTTCAAAGTTGGTCCGCCCAGTAAACTACCTCATGTTTGACTGCAGATATTTGCATGTGGGATAACTGATAGAACAATGCTTTTGACTTAGTGTTGTAGAGCTTGAACAGACCTTTCCAGTGATATATTATATGTCCTGGTTATATGAGTCCATCACATGATTGTAAGTGGTCGAAGTGACGCTATATTCTGGCATTCGCGACCTTTTTGGACTTTGTTGACATGTTCAGAGGCTAGTATCTCATGAATGGATGCACAAAGGTTTGCAAAAATTGGTGATTCTGTACAATGTTTTGTGTACTTACTGACTCTGTAAATCATTCTGAGTTGAAACAAACAGTTTCCCACTCATATTGATGCAAAATTGGTGAAAAACTCAGTTGCAAGTTTAAATCGACGATATTGAATTTTTCGCCAATTTTGCATCAATATGAGTGGGAAACTGTTTGTTTCAACTCAGAATGATTTACAGAGTCAGTAAGTACACAAAACATTGTACAGAATCACCAATTTTTGCAAACCTTTGTGCATCCATTCATGAGATACTAGCCTCTGAACATGTCAACAAAGTCCAAAAAGGTCGCAAATGCCAGAATATAGCGTCACTTCGACCACTTACAATCATGTGATGGACTCATATAACCAGGACATATAATATATCACTGGAAAGGTCTGTTCAAGCTCTACAACACTAAGTCAAAAGCATTGTTCTATCAGTTATCCCACATGCAAATATCTGCAGTCAAACATGAGGTAGTTTACTGGGCGGACCAACTTTGAAGACTCATATCGCCACAAAAACGCAAAGTAGATATGCTGAGATTGGTTATGTAAAGAGTGAACTATATGCAGATAATGGAAATATAAACTATTTACAATAACTGCTGTGGTCAAAAGTGCTACAATGCCTTGAACATAGCCGATTGAAACTTGCAACTGAGTTTTTCGTCAGTTTTGCACCCATATTAGTGAAAAACTATTTATCTATGCTCAGAATGGTTTACACAATCAGAAAGTCCACAAAAAGTTGTTCAGAATCACCAAATTTTGCAACCTTATGCGCATCCATTCATGAGATACTAGCCTCTGAACATGTCAACAAAGTCCAAAAAGGTCGCGAATGCCACAATATAGCGTCACTTCGACCACTTACAATCATCTGATGGACTCATATATCCAGGACATATAATATATCACTGGAAAGGTCTGTTCAAGCTCTACAACACTAAGTCAAAAGCATTGTTCTATCAGTTATCCCACATGCGAATATCTACAACCAAAGATGAGGTAGTTTACTGGGCGGACAAACTTTGAAGACTCGTATCGCCATGACGACGCAAAGTAGAGAGGTAAGATTTGTTACATAAAGAGTGAACTATATGCAGATAATAGAAATGTAAACTATTTGCAGCTGCTTTAATGATCTTTACTGCTACAGTGCCATGAATATTGTCAAATTCAACTCACAACTGAGTTTTTCGTCAGTTTTGCACTCATATTAGTGAAAAACTACTTTTTCCAGTTTGGAATTATTTACAGAATCAGAAAGTCCACCAAAAGTTGTATAAAATACGAAAATTGTGCATTCCTATGTATATCCGTTCCTGAGATAATGACCTCTAAACTAGCCACCACATTCATACATGTCGCGAGTGCCCTGTACCCCCTCTATGTCGGTCAGCCATAAAATACAGGAACATTGCGACAGGCTTCTAAAAATTTGCATATGATGTACAAACATATCAAACTTCAAAATATCAAAATTACAGCCAAATCTGAGATAGGTCAGCAACAAGGTATGTCTCATATTTGATGATTTCACATGGACTGACCCATGTGAGAGTTCTTGTAACAGGTGAACGTAATTGTATTCTTTTATATAGGTGTATTCTTGTACTATTTGTGCAATATAGGCAGCAGTTACGCTGGCCAAGATGGTTGGATATGTAAGTGCTGGCACGCTGGAATATCTCTACAACGAGGAGGATGAGATGTTCCACTTCCTGGAATTGAATCCACGTCTCCAGGTTGAGCATCCGTGCACGGAAATGATTGCCGATGTCAACCTTCCAGCTGCTCAGCTCCAGGTATGGTAAAACTTTTATAAACATAGGATATCTCATAATCAGATTTTGGTTAGAGTCGGGTTCTCAATCACGAGGCCTGTGGGCTGTGTGCAACCCTCGACGTCTTTTTCTGCTTCCCATGGCAGCCTTCAGAACTTCTTGTAGGGTCGATATTGAAGATTCATAGCTTACTTTTGTTTCTCATAATAATGATAATGCTCTGTTTTGACCTATTCCAATGAAAATAAATTGACCTAAGTTGTGAAGTTAATTTATATATAACTTGCTGCCTTAGGAAACGAAAAAAAATTTATTGATATTATTATTGCTATTATTATCAATGTTATTATTTTTAAAATTTTTTATTATTACTATTATTACCTAGCTCCACTTTTCAAGATCAAGGATCAAATATGATAGCGCTGTGCAATATGCCTGAATGATTTGCTCAAGAGTCTTTGTACAACTGTTGTTGGAGGAATGAAACTGTACGAGCCGTGTACGGTGTGCAATGCACTGTATGCTGAGTTCATTCTCATGCGTATTAGCTGCACAGTATCATATCTATAGGTATTTTTGTCATTCATTTACTGCTCCATGTCATATGGTTTACTGCAAAGTAATACTCCACAGTGTCAGTGTACATTGTTAAGTTTTTGTTGATCAATAATTTGGCTGTAATTTATAAAATCATTCAGTCCCTTGAGTAGTTCAGTGCATTGCAATGTGGCCTTTAATTTTAAATAGTAGTTAGACACTATTGTCTTCTGTTATTTCATTAACGTAGAGCACTTGGTTCCCAACCTTTTTTGACTCTGGGGGTACTTTTTCTAAATTGTAGGACACGAGGGCCACTTTTTCTTATTTGAAGGACATTAGGGGCCACAATGCTAAAATTTAATTAACTAAAAGCATATAAAACTGTTGTAATTGATTCAACATAGAATTTTTGATGCCATTTAGAGACGTCACAAGAAAATAATTTTTAATAGAAAATAATTATGTGCTCTATCCTGTCCAATTTTTCGATTTTTTCATTTGCTTTTTTTAATTCTTTCAGAGATGAGAGCCATTTTTTTAGATGAGAGCCATTTTTTAGACCTGGCAGGCCACTTTTGGCCCGTGGGCCACGGGTTGGGAACCGCTGACCTAGAGTATATAATATGTATGCTGAGAAATATGTCACAGCCGGTTGATGCAGTGTGAGATATTTGTCTGGTTCTGCGTTGTTAGATTGTGATGGGGATTCCCCTCCATCGCATCAAGGACATTCGTCTGTTGTACGGCGAGGATCCGTGGGGCGACTCGCTAATCGATTTCGACGAACCGGTCCACAAACCGATTCCAAAGGGTCACGTGATTGCCGTGAGGATAACGAGCGAAAACCCGGACGAAGTAGGTGGAGACAATTGAATTTCCTTCTTTTGCATTTTGTCTGACTGCATCTTTGTCTTAGAAGTTGTTGGCGAATCAGAGATTCTGGAACTGTTTAGGGAAGAAGGTTTAGGGTAATGGAGAGCGTGTGGATGCAGTACCTCTTCCCACTACCTCCCCAAAGGTCCACTCAACCTTCCATTGGGCAGATTGCATTGGTAAAATGAGAAGTATGATGTGATGAGTGCCTTGAACTGCTGCCAGACAGTTTAATTCAACTCCTGTGATAACTTGTTGTCATCCGTTCATACTTTGAATTGTGATCATTCTGCATTATGTTAGTGTGAAATTAAACGAATATTGGGAACCATGAGAAGTGCAGTGAAAATAATGAGAGGTAGTATTGTGTAGATTCATGCCGGTGCATGTACGTTGAAAATAATTAGAGGTAACATGCGATTTTGGGCCAGTGCATAAAATTAGAGGTTTTATTGTTTTTGCACATATTATTTAGTTATTCTTTCTTGTTTAGTTAAGAGTTTGCTCTGTCTAATATTTAGTTAGTTAAGATATCTTTTAGATTAAATGTAATCATTCACTGTCTTACTTAATAGCTAATATTGTCGCCCGTTGCATCTTTATTTGTTTTACATGTGAGTAGGTGTCCCTATCTAGCGGGGTCAGTAATCCATGCAAGGCCTATCCTTGTGGCCATTCCCCTTTGAAAATGTGACTTAAAATTTATAACTGTAAAAATGTTTGGTTACAAAAATAAATGATCGATTGATTGATTCAGGTTGCATGTGGATTCAGTCCTGTGCATCTACATTGAGTATAATTTGAGGTAGCAACGTCCGTGTATTCATGCCTGTGCAATGTACAGCAGAAGTAGTAGAGTCAACCAAACTGGAAGACTAATGTCACTTTCAATATTATTTTTGTTTAGGGGTTCAAGCCAAGTTCTGGCACGGTTCAGGAGTTGAACTTTCGAAGCAGCAAGAACGTCTGGGGTTACTTCAGCGTAACCGCCTCGGGTGGACTCCACGAATTCGCCGATTCACAGTTCGGTCACTGTTTCTCGTGGGGAGAAGACCGCGAGTCTGCCAGAGAGTTAGTATCTCAAGCAGCGGAGTACTGCTTTGCGTGTTCTACAGATTTGTTTTTGCAATCGTTTCTATATAGTGTCATCAGTAGCAAGGTTACTTTAGGGTGCTTTACATATGTATTGTCAAATGTAGTAGTAGTAGTAGTAGTAGCAATATTATTAACTTGGCGAAGTTAACTGCAAACAGTGGTAAAAGTTCAATAGAAAGTACAGTTTTAACTGCTTTTTAACGGCACAGAAGCCTTTGTTTTCTGAATAGGATATGAAGGACTGTTTACCGCAAGTGAGTGAGCAACTCGAAAGACAGGAATGGATATATTTAAAGTTTTTGAGCAGATTCAATTGAAGAGCTAAACCTTTAATAGTTTTAAGCAGAACTGTGGAAATCAAGTTTAGTAGAATCTGATCAGTAGCTTAAAAGTTGCTGTGTAAGCTGTCTGCTTTGATTTTTCTACATACTTATCACGGGAGAAAGTATATGTACACAGATTAATGCTAGGCAAAAGTCATATATCTATGACTTGCATTAAAAACTGATGATTCATTTCTGCAAAAATGATTTGCAGTTTTTGCTCTGTCGTTGTTTTATACAATACTTACTAATTATTTTCTATAATGTACAGTTTGTACACTTTAATTTTGTGTTATTAGACGACACTTATTCCATGTTGTGTTATTTTAGGAACATGGTTGTGGCACTTAAAGAGCTGTCCATAAGAGGTGACTTTAGGACGACTGTTGAGTATCTGACGAAGCTTGTTGAGACTGACAGCTTTCAGAACAACTGCTGCGATACGGGTTGGCTGGACAAACTCATCATGGATAAAGTACAGGTCAGATCTCTAATACCAAAACTTTTGAAATTATTTTTTATTTATTAACTACTTTTATTATTATTATCATTATATTTCTCTAAAAACAGAGTGCTATGACCTCGTCGAGCCCAGGCATGCGATGGTGTTGAATCGCTGAACTGTGACAGATATTTTCTGGAACAGGAAGAAGGTTTCTTGTGGGTCTTCTGTTGTTGTTATTATTATTATTATTATTGAGCCTATTATAGCCGACCTGCGTGTCGTGCGAAACTTGCCGTATTTCGTATAACTTGTACCTGTAATCGTTCTGCGGTGTGTCAGATTGAATGTGAATAAACGAATATTATTATTATTATTATTATTATTATTATTAATAATATATCGTTTTTACAAAGGCAATGTGAAAGAAAAACAGATGGTGTTCCCACGTTGGACTGCTACCAAGGTTCTTTGAAATAAAGAACTTGTCTCGAGTCTGTCCTGTGTTGCCTCGGTCAACCTTCGTCCCACATCTAACACAAAACCCAGTCCTTTTGAGCTCCATCTCTTTGTTATCATAATCATCATCATCATCATCATCATTGTTATTATACTCCTCTAAAACTCTGAAAAACAGAGTACTATGGCCTTGTCGTGCCATCTTTCCCAAGATATATTATTGTTATTGTTGTTGTTGTTGTTGTTGCTGTTTATGTTGATATATTATTATTATTACTATTATTATTGTTGTTGTTGCTGTTTATGTTGTTGTCATGTTATTATTACTGCTGCTACTGCTGTTGAGCATCTGTTGAATGTCACAATGTAATGACCAGGCACTGAACAGTTGTGAATGAAGGACTTGCTCAAGGTTCCCACTCAGTAGCTGTGTCAGGAAAAACTTGATTCATAGTCTCAAGACGTTTTCTTTTCCCTGGTGCTTCTGTGCTGAATAGCCTACGAATAGTCTATGAATAGCCTATGAATAGTCTACGAGTAGCCTGTGAATAGCCTATGAATAGCCAATGAATAGCCTATGCTGTGAGAGTTGCTCTACGAATTTTTTAGATAAGATATGATAATCAATGCTTTACGAAGTGAGGCTCGCTCTAATCAATCCAATTGACTATCGTATCTCACAGTTTGGTGATCATAATGTCAATATTGTACTTCTTTCATTGAATATTGCGGCATGTTAGAATGCATTTTTTATATTTAAGCAAGAATGTGTAGAATGCTTCAGATCCTGTGGATTATGCTTCATGAGTTTAGTCGAGATTAGGTCCTGTGGCAGATCGACAAAAAACGGAATGTTGTAAAATGCATTACTATTTCGTAATACCATAAGTACTGAAGTTCATATTGATGATTTTATTGGTACTTCAATATTTATATTCAGCAATAGCACTTTTCATTATTACGGTTCACCTTTGTAATCCTATTAGTTGACCTATATTTTGAATTGTTGGACTAATATCAAACTCAGGAATTGAATTAGTTTTGCTAAATTACTATTATTCTTTGTTCAATTTCATAATTTGTATGCTTCATTCTAAACAATTGAGGCCTTTCAATGTAAGTAGTTGTATACTACTCTATATTGAAACGGAACTCTTTTTTCTACACAGGCCCATCTTGACTGACTTTTTCCTGCTCTGAGTGCTTCTGAATCATTGCTACAGTTTTTAATCGATTGCTTACGAACCCATAGCATTTAAATCTCTACATATTATTATTATTATTATTATTACTGGAAATTTTGATGCAACTCTGTTTAAGCTGTTGCTTTTGGTAAGGCTCTGTTTGTACTTGATGATTGCTTGTTTATTTAATATGTAGAGTTGGTATGAGTTCAAGTATAATAAACATACATTTAACTCAATTAAATTCAAAAGTATTTATACTTCAAAAAGGCAAAGTAGTTATATATTGTGTTGTGTCATTTTTCAATTTAGTCTGAGAAACCAGACATTATGTTGGCGATAATCTGTGGTTCATTGCACGTTGCGGATGCGGCCATCATCAGAAGCTTCCAGAACTTCCAGAATACGCTTGAGAGGTGATTGTTTCTACCTACTATATCATAGAGCACGCACACACACACACACGCACACAGTGTTCTATGTTGGACAGTTGCTTAGTTGGTTGCTTAATTAGTTTTTTAATTCTACTAATGTACCAGAAACACCGTAATGCTGTGTTTGGAAGTCGTACCTTGACAAGCTTTAATCTATTCATTCATTCATTCATTCATTCATTGCATTTGTGTAGTGCCTCCTCAAAGGGGGGGGAATTATTCTTTCTATGAAATGTCTAAAGTTATACTTGAATCATTTTACTTGTCGTTCATTTAGATCACTTATAAAGCTCCATCCTCTTCAGTAGTTAAGAATAGTTTAGTTGAATACTGCTCATGTCATTGCTAAAGATGCATGGTATTATTGCCTGCCTAACAAAAAATTGTACTTCTGGTTACTTTGCCTTATCGAAATACAAATGTGGTTTTCTGGAAGAAGCGTTTTTTCAATATAGTGGTACATAATCTGTCGATTTTTTTTGACTGCTTGCCACTTTTCTGACTGCTTCTAGGAATATTTTAAATGTACGAGTTTTTTTACTTTGTTCAGGGGCCAGGTTTTGCCCGCTAACTCCCTAAAGCACTCCAATGCAGTTGAGTTGATTCATGAAGGTTTCAAGTATACCGTCACTGTAAGTACTTGTTAATGTGTACTGCCAGTTTCAGCATTAGTTATTGTGTGCTGTCCAATTGTGTCCATGTAAGTACTGTTATTGGGTTCTCTTAGTTTAAGCATTATGTTTTGTGTTGTACTTGCTAATGTGCAGTGTTAGTGTAGGTATTTGTTATCGTGTACTGTCAGTTTAGGTACTTGTTATTGTGTACTGTCAGTTTAAGTACTTGGTATTGTGTACTGTTAGTGTAAGTACTTGTTATTGTGTACTGCTAGTGTAAATACTCATTGCCATGTACTGCCAGTTAAAGTACTCATTATTGTGTACTGCCAGTTTAGGTACTTGTTATTGTGCACTTTTTGTGTAATGCAGTCATTTGTTGCATGCTAGTGTGATTACTTGTGTAGTATTGGTGCAAGTACTCCTATTGGGTACTGTTAGTCTAAGTGCTTGTAATGCAGTTATGTGTTGCATTGATCCTCTCTTGATATCTATCTGCATAATAATAGTCAGTGGATGTTTCGTTAGTGAAAGAACTTTCATAATGTGGGATTATGAGAATGTCAATCATGACATCAAGCATTAGGTGAAGTCAATGTGATGGAGGAATTTTTCTGCCATTGTGTGGTTTGACCCCTTGACCTCCCAGAATTTTGTCAGTCCAGCATGCTCACTGCTACACTATTGAGCACCACTGGCTTGATAAATGAATGTCAGTTAAATTGCGGCTATATGTGACTTCTGAAATTGGTGCTGTATTGGGTTAAGGGGTGAAGGGGGGGGCAATTATTTCACAGATGGTGGCTTCTGAGGCTATAGATGTATGCGTGGTTCAAGAAAGTGATGATACATTGATTTTGGGTGGTATTTGCAGGTCACTGTATGGTAACAAAGAGCATTAGCGGCACCCTCCTCCTTTATCCAGGCTTGAGACTGGCACTGGCAGAGTGCAACCAGTGGCTGAGTTATCGATTTTTGGGATTGTATTTAATCATTTATAAAGCACCTCTAGTAGGGTGAACCGTTCAGAAGAAGCAGGTTTTGAGAAGAGATAAGGAAGAAGACAGACTGCCAGACAGAATTGTAGAGCGAACAGAAAGAGAAAGCGCATTCTAAAGAGATTGACCAATTGAGGCAAACGATCGAGACTGAGCCGTGACAGTTCTAAAGAGACGAACAAAGAGGTCAAGTCTGTTGGTTGAACGAAGTTGATGGTGGGAGGAAGCAGAGTGAGGCCAAATAGTGGGACAAGGCCCCACTGGGATTCTAGTTGAGTCACACAGGAGAAAAGCTGAGGAATTTGCAGCTTGGCCTTCTGGTTATTTTGAAATAAGGTATTACCATGTTGCTATAATTATTGGTAATTACTAAAGTACATTTAATCTGTCATGCATTCATATACATAACACACTTAATCTCATCTCATCTGTTGAACAGGTCACAAAGACAAGTCCAGTTGCGTACTTCATCTGCATGAACGACTCCTATGTGGAGATCGAGGCATACAGGTTGGTGATTTCCATATCCTTTTCGCAGTTTCCATTGGATATCACATTATGATATCCAATTTAAGAGGGCAGTACTATTGTCCTTCATTAGTTACATATGTGGGCGTGGTGGTGTAGTGGGTAAGTTCGTTGCCTTGCAGCCGGAGGGTTGCAGATTCGAATCCACCTCAAGTCGCCGCGTAAGGACCTTGGGCAAGTCCTTCACTCACAATTGCTCAGCGCTTCGGCGTTGAAACTCAGATGCAGTGTCTGCGCTGTAGTCGGGAGCGCCTCTGAGTAGGGAGCTTGAAGGGGCGCTGAAGCAAATGCAGATACAAACAATAAGACCATTATCTTTATCTTTTGATTTCCATGTTTAAATGTAATATTGATGAATAATGAATGAATGCAGCTGACTATCCACGCCTCGGATTAGGAATTCTGCTTGATCTTGAGTGCATTGATTGATTGAGTGATTGAGCGAGTGATTGAACATGTATTAATTGATAATTGCCTACCTCAAGACTTGTTGACTTTTCAATATAATTTTGCCTGAATGATGCATGTTTTTAAAAGCATGATGATGTCAGGTCTGTTGAAAGGTATTTTAGATTAGGTAAATATAAAATGAAATTAATTTCATCAGCTTTCATTCACAATGAAACTTTGATGAAATAATGTCCACTTGACTTCTCTAGTAGATCTATGACAATTTTTACTTCAGTGTCACTTGAAGTGACCATTGATTGGCTGTTGCTTGACCGTTAATTGACCATTTGTTAATCATTGATTGACCATTGTTTGTGAATTACGATATCCAGGCTATGCAAGATTAGTTAATTATAAACAGAAATTAATTTTGTTGACCTTATTTTATAATTGAGCCATTGTTCTTTTCAACCCTTTAATGATGAATGTGTTCTGGCAGTGACTGTGAGACCAGGGCAGCAAAACAAAGGATTAAGCTGCATGGTGATAAACGTTCAGGATATTTCCCTCTGGCCTCTTTTACATGCATTTAGCTGCATCAGCATATTTGAGAAAACTTAACCCTTTAACACAGTAGTAGCCAGTTATTGACAGTATCAGCCAAAGATAATTTTAAATAACAGTGCTCAATCGGTACAAACTCAATAACTTTCAAGTAATTGATGCACAAGACAAAGGATCAATCCAAAATGGTCATATATGGACCTACTGAGACTAGACTGACACTTTCTTGATAGCATTTAACAGTAGTAACAATGCAAAGTCGAAATATACAGCATGATACGAACACAACTGATAACGAAACAATGACATGACCAATGGTTTAAGTCAAGTACGCAACATAGAACTGCATTGGTATTGCAAACTGTCTGTTCTGTTAGTAGTTAAGATTTATGCCTTCTGTAATTTGCGTTCTTGTGAATTGTTTCAATTGCATAAACATACACTATAACCGGTTGCGGTCTGTCAACTGGATTGCTTCAATAAAGAATATCATTAATAATATTATTATTATTATTTTCAATAAAGAAAATATTATTATTGGTTTTCCGTAAATTTCAGTTCAACCTCGTTTAGTGGTTATGAAATGTTTTTGTTTGATAGGCTGAGTGATGGTGGAATGCTCGTGTCACTGGACGGTTCGAGTTTCACGACGTACATGAAGGAGGAAACAAACAGCTATCGTATTGTGATCGGAAACAGGACGTGCATATTCGAAAAGGAGAATGATCCGACACTTTTGCGGTAATAGATTTTTATATGTTGCTAATCATAATCGTAATCATGAATTTATATAGCGCCATTGCAAGAGAAACTCCTCAGAGGCGCTCCCGACCTAACAGCATCAGACCACAAATGAAAGGGAATGGTTTTCAAACGCTTGTGGAAAAGGGCAAAGAAAGATCAAGAAGTTCATTACATGTTGTATTTGCAGTTTAACGTCACTGTGTGGTAACAAAGACCATTTGCGATGCCCTCCTCCTTTATCCAGGCTTGGGACTGGCACTGGCAGAGTGCAACCAGGGGCGGAGTTAAGTTCATTACTGAGATTGCTAGGTAACTAATCACAGCAAGATGGACCAGCCACAGCAAAGCTTTAGGCAACACTGGCCATGGCAGAGCGAAGGAATCTTTGACCTGGAATGGATTACACCAAGAGTAGTCTTGTTTTTCCGACCGGTATGAAAATGTTGCACAGCTGCAATATTTTGAAATTTCATCGTTGAGGCCTTTTTTAAAGTTCATCACTCAGGTTCTTAAAAAAGTGTGGAGAACGAAATTGAATGCATAGTTTTATAAGCGCGTCTGTTAACATATCATCTTTGCATTGTGACTGTCGCGACATTGTCATGAACAGAATTGCCTGTTTGAGTTGCATCTGCATCGGCTCTATTATTTCATAAACGAGTTGATTGATTGATTGATATTAATTTTTTTAATTCTTATCTATGAACATGTGTCTTGCTTTGCTAAAATTTTCAGATCACCGTCAACCGGAAAGCTGCTGAGCTACACTGTCGAAGACGGCGCTCATGTTTACGCTGGTGAAGTTTACGCCGAGATTGAGGTTATGAAGATGGTGATGGAATTACGCGTTACAGATACCGGATGGTAAGGGGGGGGCAGTGTGTCCTGGACAGATCATATGGCATTCTTTTCTTATGTATTTCTGACTATTTATCTCACACCTTCCCATTGGCCAAGTGCTTCCCAATATTTTTCGAATACAAAACCATTTTGATTTGAACATTTTTTGACTGAATATAGCATATTATGGCATGCATGCATAGCATATCAAAAGCATACCAATATGTCAGTTTAATATTATTGTACTTGTATTTTAAATACTTTTGTGATCAAGTATTTATACTTTTACTTAAAATACTTTTTTGGTAATATTTTGTACTTTAAATTATGACGACGTTAAAATACTTTTTCAAAATACTCTTACATTTCATTAACTGCAATTTGCTAAGCAATATTGCATGCAGCGTGCACTTGGCTGCTTCATTACTCAAACAAAGGAGCCCTTGTGCAGGAGGTTTAGGACATACAATGGTCAGTTAAATAGCCTGACATTGATTAGTTATTGTTATGGATGACTGGGCACCGCTGACCACCGGGGAGGGGGAGGGTCAGGGGAGGTAGCGCCAAGAAATGTTAAATACAGGTGTATTTGAAGTATGGTGTAGGGGAAGAGTATGAATATTTGAATTTGAGCCTTTTTAGATACATAGGCCTATGAAGTATGATCATGTGACACCATTACTGCGTGACGTGTTGCATTGGCTTCCAATACCGTACCGCATTGAATTCAAACTCTCATTGCTCGTCTACAAGTCACTACATGGCTTAGCACCGGACTACCTCAAACCCTACTGCGTGCAGATGGCTTCGTCAGGTGCTGGTCTTACGCTGAGATCCAGTGTGAAAGGAGATCTGTATGTGCGAAGGACGAAGACACGCTTCGGGGAGTGTGCTTTTTCAACTGCTGGCCCCCGCTGCTGGAACAGTCTGCCTTTCACAGTTCGTTCTGCCAACTCTGTTGGGGTTTTCAAAACTCGACTGAAGACATATTTGTTTTCTAAGGCATACCTTTGACTGAATATATTGCGTTTGTGTTTGTAGAGGCGCCTTTGTAACGGCATGTGCTGTGTTACGGCGCCATAGAAATTGTCGTCATTATTATTATTATTATATAGGCCTACGAATCACATGTACATGTCTACATTTACATACCTATGAGGCATCAATTACACCTATATAAACATGGTTGAAATCAGTTTGATGTTTTGACACCTAAATGGACGTGTCTATGCTGATAGAATTTTAGTCGTAATTTAATACGGCTTCTTTATTTGTTATATAGTTTTGCATAGAGTATTTGTACTTAGTATTTAAAATACTTTTCCAGGCCATGCATTTTATACTTGTATTTTAAATGCTTTTGTAATGAAGTATTTTTACTCGTATTTCAAATACTTTTGTAATCAAATATTTATACTTATACTCAGAATACTTTTTAAAAGCATTTCCCCATCACTGTTGATTACACGTGTTTCAGTATTCACTTTGTGAAGAGACCTGGAGCTTCGCTGGATTCGGGAAGTGTGGTCGCCCGGCTGCAGTTGGACGATCCGTCTCGTGTGCAGCAGGTGCGTTGACGACTCTAAACCTTTAAAATCTATTTCTCATTATCTTTCAAACATCTGGGTATCTGTCATGCATCCTTTGTACAGCTGTTTATCTTTGCCCTTTATTGAGCAGCTGGATAATGTTGAATTTTTCTTGGAATCATCCTACAGTCTTATATCTAGCCTTTCCTTTTCGAGTCATTTTAATTACATTTCGATGCATTTTAATTATATTTCAATGCATTTTATTTATATTTCATGCTATTTATTTTCATTCGAGCTATTTTATTTACATTCAGGCGGCTGAGGCCATTTTAATTATGTTTCAATCCGTTTTGATTATATTTCAAGCTATTTTGATTGCATTTGAAGCTATTTTACTTACATTCAAGCTACATTCTTAGTCTTTAGTATAAACCAACGATACTTTCTTTACAGCCACGTGAAAATTGTATCAAGTGTGTGTCTCTAGTGGGAACAAACTGTAAAATGCCTCTTTCTGCCACCTTGCTGCATCCTCTTAGGTCCTCTGATCGCCTTGACCTCTTTGTCCCTCGAGTCAGGACCAGATCATTTGCCTGCATTGGTCCTCCCTATGGAATCGGCTTCCTCCATCAGTTCGCTCTGCCATCCTTTCTGGTAGTGTATCCTCGTCTTTCTCTCGTCTAAAAACTTGCCTTTTTTCTTGGGGTTGAACGCACTGGGAGCGCTTCTGAAAGGCTGTTGCTGCGAGAAGCGCTTTATAAATTGTCAGATAAGATAAGTACATGAATTCTGGTAACATTAAAGATTTATCTGTTTTTTTCCCACCAGGCGGTGATCTTCCAGGGTGAGCTACCGAAAACGGACAACGCAACGCACCACGGAGAGAGGCTTCACCAGATCTTTGACAACACACGGTCGTCCCTCGACCAGCTCCTTGCCGGATACTGTCTTCCGGATCCCTTCTTCAAGGACCGATTGAAACGCGACGTGGAATCGCTGATGAAGTGTCTACGAGATCCAGCGCTCCCACTCTACAAACTGCAGGTCACTGTCCTGCAGTCCGTTTGTTTCTCATTTAACGATAGTCTGTTAATTGCTTTCCCAGTCACTTTTAGTGCACACTTGTCAGTTAGTAGTAGTAGTAGTAGTAGTTGCAGTGTTTAACGTCACTGTGTGGTAACAAAGACCATTAGCGACGCCCTCCTCCTTTATCCAGGCTTGTGACTGGCATTGACAGAGTGCAACCAGTGGCGGAGTTCGACTTGTCAGTTGTTAACTTTCAGTTACCTAGTTTTAGTATGCTGTATTCTCTGCTCGTAAACAAATTCATTCATTCGTTTAAGAATTTCTGTAGTGCCTCTTCAAGAGGATTAGAAAACGCTCCCATCTCTATCATTACAGAAAAACCCATAATTTTGAGTTGAGTAAAATGTGCTTCAGTAAGAGCCCCAGAAAGCAGATGTGGCTTCTGCGGCAGCCCATTCCATCGCGAAATGTATTGGGTAAATGCTTTATAATGTCTTTATCATAGTGTAACAGTTTTAGTTATTTTTTATCTGGACAGTTGAAATGGCACCTCTTAGTGTCCTGTGCAACATAAACTAGCAATTTAAGTGTACAATGTACATGTGTTAATGATTTTATATATTTTCATGCATTATTTACATCACTCAAAACTGTCCTTTTTTGCCTTGCTAGAGTTGGGAGTGCTTCGCTATATAAATTCTTGAATGAATGAATGAATGAATGAATGAAAATTTCAATTAACTTTGAGCAATGCTGTTTGAATTTGCTTTTACTTCACAATCCATTGTGTTTCAAACTGTGTGCTTAAAGGTAAACTGTTACGTGTTATTCTGTAAATTGTAGTGAGTAGCAGGTTTGGTTTATTTTTTGCTTAACTTGCAAGTAATGTCAAGTAAATTATTTTCTTATTGCAACTGATTTCGCACACAACACCGTAACAGACTGATGCGAAAGTGGCTGCAAAGTGGAGACCCAATAGGGATCGCAATCCCGTTTCGAGGGATGCCCACAGAACGAATTACTATGAAGTAAATCGAAAGATGGAATAAAAATTGCTGTATAGTAGAAAACAAAACAGTCACGATAGAGACTTTATGAGCAGATCAGGGTAATAGTTTTAATGGTTTATGTGCTATTAAAATATTCATGAATAATGATTAAGGAAGATGGGTCTGGATGGTATAAGCAATTAGCTTTTGCTGGCTTCTGTTGCACTGTGCTTGGTTGTTCATGATTGTACCAAAAAGAATTGAACGTGTGCAATAAACAATACACTTACACAGACTTTCGTAATCCAGAATTGACTATGGAAGCAAAACATTATTGAGCGCCTCTGAGTAGTTTCCTTGAAGAGGCACTATAATATAAATACTTGAATGAATTATCGTATTAAAACTTAACTATGATCTTAACTAGGAACCTAATTTATTAATTTTACTTGTGCGATGTTCAGATTGCTTTTTAAAAAAAAAAAAAGTTTATCCTATTTATCGATTGGAAACGTTTTTAGTATAAAATAAACAAAGCAGTTTCAATAATCATGTTAAGGCACGAAATAGCCAATTATGTGCTGAAGTGCCGTTAAACTCAATCAATCAATCATGTTTGTTGTCGACAGGAGCTCATTGCCATGATTGCCGGACGCATTCCACATGAAGTCGAACTGTCTATCCGTAAACTCATGGCAACTTACGCTGGCAACATCACGTCGATTCTGTGCCAATTTCCAAGTCAACAGGTCATTCTTGAATTGTTTGGCCTTCTGCTCATTAGCTTCAGAATCCTTCAATTGCTATGCGCATACTTAATATTCTGAATTAAAATAAAGATATTCCTTAATTCACCAAAATTTTGCTAACTGCAGTTTGGTTTACAGATATGGCGCAATGAAATGAAGTAATAGTTAGTATAGTGTAGTATGATACGGTGTCAATGTGTTATGATTGGTATTCTTGTAGTATGATTACACGATTATAAGATTATTTTAAGGTAATCTTAAGACTCTTCTTTTTGGGCATACTTAATATTCTGAATTAGGTGATGGTAATTGTGAATTTACATGGTGCCTCTTCAAGAAAGTCTTGTCAGTGGTTCTTAGGCAGCCGCTTCCAAGAGAATGGACTGACCACAGCAAAACTTTTCTATGCCAGACTCTGGAAGTTTGTGCTGGTGGTGCAACCATGTCGCCAAGTTTGCAGATTGGAGAAATCTGACCGGGGAAAGTGGATTCTAACATGCACAGATCCTGGAGATATGATTGTGCTGGATTATGTCAAGAAATTCCTTAAGTTGGAGCACAGCGTGTCACACAGTAAAAAAATATACATCAGAATCTTAAATTCAACATGCTTTTGAATTGTACTGTATTTATTTATTTATTAAGGTAATTTGATATAGCGCTCTTCACGGTGTCTACTCAGGAGCGCTCCCAGTCCAACCCCCCCAGTCAAACAGGGCAGTCTTAGGAACAGCAAAAAAGAGACAGAGAGACCAATTTAGGCATTTGACAAAGAGTACTAGGAGCCCATTCCATACTTGTTGTAGTGTAAACTGTTGTTGGAACGTCCATTGTGCATCGTTTGTCTGTTTATCTCATTTAATATCTTTTGTTCGTCTAGATTGCCAACATAATCGACAGCTATGCGGCTACACTGACCAAAAGAGCTGACCGCGACGTCTTCTTTATGACCACACAGGGAATTGGTCAGCTGGTTCAGAGGTAAATGATCCTCTTTTAAAAACAACTGTAGTACTTGTTCTTCTCTATATGAAGGGATCGAGCTGGATCTTGGTTGCACTTCTAATCTGATCTTATATGAACAAACGCAGAGCTTTCTCGGTTGTAGGGCCGTCCATATGGAGTGACCTCCCTTCAACGTTGCATTTATTACATCTAACCGATCAAACTTTGTTTCAGAAATTTCCTCTCAAGTCTTTTTCTTTTGCCATGGCTTGACTGGGAGCGCCCCTGAGTAGTTTCTTGAAGGGTTGCAGCATAAGTCCATTGAACGAAGTAATGAAAATTTGTAATGCGCTTCTCATATCGGAGCTATTTAGAAGCGCTCTCAGCGTGACGGGCTTGTGAAAAGTGAAAGATCTTCAAGCAGCGAGCAGATGCTGGCAAATTCCCCACCAGAATCCTGCTACGAATTGTATGGGAGAAGGAAGTCATTCCACAGTGAAGGACCGACCCACAATAGCAACAGCCCGATGTTGAGTTGATGAGCCGTGGTTCATTGCTATTGAAGTGTGATAGAAAGACCTATTCAGCATCTATATATGATATTCTCTTTATTAACAATCCGGTTAACACACTGCAACCGGTTACAATGTACACTTATGCAATTTAAACAATTCACAAGAACGGAGATCACAGAATACACAAATCTTAACTATACTAACTGAGCAGACCGCCTGCAATATATGGCGCCAATGGCAGCCTACAAAGCAAATCCGCCCAACGGGGCTCGGACTCACTACCTCTCGCACTCTTGGCCAGCGTGTTAACCACTACTCTACCGGGCCCCCCACTGTTTTTCTGAAATGCTTTGGGGGACTGAAAGTTTTGCTGTTGCATTGCGTTAGAATGCATTGCAGATGGTTGGAAGATATTAAGAATTTGTGAACATCTGTAACGATTTGATTGTTATGTATCTTTTGATCTCTTACTGTTGCCGTATACAATATACATGTTTATTTACATTACTTACCATTACATCATCTTAAATATTAAACCACATTTTATTATGAGTGAGATATGATTTCAAATAGCAATGATGGTCTTTGTATCTGATATAAATTCATTTTGTAGCTACCGCAATGGCATTCGTGGCTACATGAAAAGTGTTGTGCAGGAGATGCTACGCGGCTATCTCAAGATCGAAACGCTGTTCCAGCAAGGTCAGTATTTTACTTTCTGGCATTTTTTACAGTTATAGTCACTTCATATTCATTCAGTCATTCTGTGGAATTACATAGCAAAGCGTTTTTTAGCACCCTTTCAAGAAAGCTCACTTCCAGCTACCCGACCAAAGGTTAACTCAACCTTCCATTCAGCAGATGGCATTGATAATATGAGCAGTAGGACAATGTGATGGATGCCTTGCATGGCTGCCAGACAGTGAAACTTCGACTCCTGTTATAACTTGCGATCAACCAATCACACTGCATGAATTGTAATCATTGTATGTAATCATAATAGTAATAGTATGTAATAATCATAGTGTGTAATCATAATAGTAATCTTCTTCTTTAGTTCTCTGCCATCAGGCAGGTTCATATGTCCAATGACGCCACGCGTATCTGTTCTGTGCATCCTCCTTTAGTCTTCTGTAACCATCCCTTGCCATCAACCAGTCCAGTAGCATTGTTCTTGGTCTTCCTCTTGTCTTTTCCCCCTCCATTCTTCCTTCTATAATGTCCCTTACTATGGTGTCGCTCCTCAGGACGTGGCCAATCCAGTTTCGCTGCCGGCTCCGTATTGTCTCCAGCATTGACCTTCTCTCTCCGACCATAATAATAGTAATAGTATGTAATAATCATAGTGTGTAATCATAATAGTAATAGTATGTAATAATCATAGTATGTAATCATAATACTATGTAATCATAATTGTAAGTGTGTCAGTTTGATATTGAACGATTACTATTATTATTGTTGTTATTATTATTATTATTATTATGACCTGTCAAAGGAATGATATATACATATATATAATTATATATATATATATATTGAGTTGCATTTTCAATAGCACAGTCAGATGGCTCTTCTAGTTCATTTTAAAATGTGGGGAACTGTTGTAAATGTGCTGGTACATGCTTACATTTGTTAGTTATTGTGTGTTCGTGATTTGTTCTGTTGTACAGGCTCTTACGACAAATGTGTTGCTCTGCTGAGAGAGAAGAATAAGGACGACATGGCCGCCGTTACTTCGGCCATTTTCTCACATTCCCAAGTCAGCAGGAAGAACCTTCTCATCATCAGCCTCATTGTAAGCGTACAGAGAATAATTCTGATTTCATCTAACTTACTGGAATTTATCTGTGTATGCGCACTTGTTATAGCGCCCCTTCAAAGTTACTACTCAGAAGCACTCCCGACTGCAGCACGGACACTGAAATGGGGTTTCACGCCGAAGCACTGAGCAATTGCAAGTGAAAGTAAGTAAGTAAGTATTTTCTTTATTACTCCACTTCTTCTTCTTTTCGTGCTCTGCCCTTAGGCAGGTTCGAATGTTTGACGTCTCCAATCTTCTCTGTTCTGCGCTTTCATTTTCAGCTTCTGGTAGCCCTCTTTCATCATCCAGTCTAACAGTTTTTGTCTTGGTCTGCCTCTCGTTCTTTTTCCATCCATTTTCCCCTCTATGATTGTTCGCAGCATCGAGTCTGCGAAAATGAATGACGAATTACTCCACTTGCAAACGCACAATGGGACATGAACATCATTATAATTCATCGAAGTAATCATAGGTAATAAGTAATAATAGGTAATAAAAATGTGCAAATTAAAATCACAAAGGACTTGCCCAATTTCCCTACGAGGTGGATTTGAACATGCAACCCTCTGGCTGCAGGTCAATGAACATACCCCCTACACCAAGTGTTGCACCCCAGAATTTATCCCCAGACTACAAGTTTTTCCTTGTTGAATGCTATTTTACTATTTATAAGGGACTTAATGATCAATTTTCTGCTTATATGAAGCCTCATCTTAGGCAGTTTATTGATGAATGTTTGTATTATATGATCATAACCATGACCACAGTTTTTATTGTTCTATATAAGTACAATAACAAAAATCTTTTTACATACAATAGATATTGAAACTAGCAAAAATTATTCCACTTATGAAGTGAATGGCAGGTTTTAAAGCATGCATTACATGCAGAAAGCTGTATGCAGAGATTACGCTGTTAGAAAAGTCGCTCATTGAAGAGTCCGAGGGTTTGGGGTGTGGAGAGTGAGTGCCACAGTTGACCGAATACCACGCGATGTGCTGGCAAGGTTCTAACGAAAGTGAAACAAAGGAAGACAAAGACTGTGACGAAGGTACACAATGAAGAGTAAATTGTAGACCTAGACTTGGTATAACATTGAGAGGAGAACTTGACTTGATATTTAAGAGAAATAAAGATAGGAATATGCTTTAGTTGACCAATTGCTATCAGCATTTTGGTGTACAGGCATGTATGGTGATAAGCGTACAGTTGTACATCATCTATCAAAAGCGAAATGTTTTAAAATAGCGCATGTAGTCAAATGCGCAAATTTCTTTGTTTTGACCGTGAAATGAAGTGCGCCTTTGCAATCAATTTATTCAGTGTTTGCTAATGAGTTGATCGTTTGTTTTTCTACAGGACCATCTGTGTGGCAAGGAGCCGGGTCTGTCCGAAGATATCCAGTCAATATTGCACGAGTTCACGGCTCTGAACAAGACGGAAAATGCCAAGGTGGCTCTAAGAGCTCGACAGGTGAGTCTGAGTCAATCCTTCGCCTTCCAAGTATTCTCATCCTTAATGAAAACCACTGACTTCTCTCCTTAGAGAAGCGCTATATAAAATCTGGAATGTGAATGAATGTTTTGAAAAAAGAAAATGAGGAGGAGGAGGAGGAATTACCAGCTAGAATTTGAGATCAAGTAGATGGGGGGGAACAGTATATTCCAAAGAGAGGAACCAATTGATGTAAAGGATCGGGACTGAGCCATAACTGTTCTCTAAGTATGAGCATAAACCCTGACAAGTCTGAGGCAATTTTGTTATGAATTTATTTAATTAATAATAATTAATAAAATTAGGAACTAGAAGATGAAATCTGTTTGAATTTAGTAGCATTGCTGAACATTAGTTTTTAAATTCTTTGCTTTCTGGCGGATCTTTTCAATGTTTGTTTTCTCGTAGGTTCTGATCGCCGCTTATCAGTCGCCGTACGAGCTACGTCACAACCAAGTGGAGTCGATATTTCTATCGGCCATCGATATGTTTGGTCATCATTTGTACCCAGAAAATCTTCAGGTGCGTTCTTCACTCGCCTTTTCTTCTAGCTACAGTTGATCATACGTCAGAAATTAGTATGCTGGCATTAATTACCAGACTATTAATCAATCAGTCAGTCAGTGAATCAGTTCTTTTATTGAAGCAATCATTGTTGCCAGCTATTACTGAATTAAATCAAATCGTTTTATCAGATCATCTTATTTGGCAACCAAAAAAATATCAGGATTCAAAGGAAACAATAGTTTGCAAATATAATGATGTAGTGTGTACACAAGTAATATGTCATCCATCATTTGACATGTTATGTTCTAAGGCAGTTAAATCCATCCTTGCTGAGCACTATCTTCATTGACACTGGTCATGTCTTCAATGATCTTCTTCGATCAGTACAATTAACTGGTTACGCATATAATTTAGGCCTTGCTCACATAATCTAGAGATACCATGCTGTTATTCGATAATTGGAAATGGATTTATCACCAGAATTCTGTATAGATGACTTCGAACTTTGATGCTTATATTTCAGTAATTTTATTCAACATCTGATTTTTTAAACTTTTTGTTACCAGCTATCACTTCGATGCAATTACAATGATGTTTTATATCTCATCATGCATTTGTAAGTGATGGAGTAATAAAGAAAATATTGATTAGATGAACCAGTAGTAACATGATGATTTTTTGTGATTTACAAAAAAAATTGGATCCAGAAGGAACAAAGGTCTTGCTTGGTAGTGCCACCTAGGTCATTACAAACATGAAAGTGAATATCATGAATTAAGACAGAATGAGCAACTTGATGCTAAGTGAATTTTTGAATGAACGAATGAGTTTGTTTATTGCGCACGAAAGTCTATTAGTGCACTTGTGTTGTGTTGTATTGAGACACAAGTACAGTGCAAGAGGTGCCAGTAAAAGCTAATAGCTTATACTGGCCTGATTGTTATTTTTTGTACATGCTTTCATTTAATACTTAGTTAGAACTTAACTGATAATAGTTTTAGTGTTAATCATAATAATTTTAGTATTGATAGTATGATAATCGTGAATGCTAGTGGCTAGTGAGTTGTGTTTAAATTTTATTAACTTGATGCATTTATCAATTTCTTAAACTGATTTTGATGCATGTTTTTTACTATATTGATGGATTTTTTATGGTTTTGTTTGTTGAACAATTGCAGAAACTCATTACATCTGAGACTTCAGTTTACGACGTCATCCAGGAGTTTTTCTACCACAGCAATGAGTTGGTTCGCATGGCAGCTCTTGAGGTCTGCTCTTGATTATGCCTTGTTATGCACTAAAAATATATTTCATTCATTCATTCACTGGATTTATATAGCATGCTCTCAAAACAAGCCGTATTTCGTATAACTTGTATCTGTAAGCATTCTGCGGTCTGTCAGATTGAATGTCAATAAATGAAAATTATTATTATTATTATTATTGCTTTCATTCCAGCATTGGCCAAACAGAAATATTTTCAGAATAGTACCGGTACTTGATGTAGAGCATTCAGGAAAGAAAGCAGTGTGTGTATTTGAAGTGCTACCTGCATTTGTCATATCATTTGCAGGTTTGAATTTAACCCTTTGAACCCGACGGGCCGGTTTTCCGGCCCGTTATCCATAGAGTTACAGGAGCTCAGTGTTCAAAGGGTTAATGTTTGAATCTTGACCTGTAGTTAAATTTTGTGATCAGATGGATTATAAATGATTATAAATGATTGTGGTCTGTTTGATGATTTGTTCAGGTGTACATACGTAGAGCATATACCGCCTACGAGCTGAGCTGCATCCAGCACAATCGGTTGGAGAGCGGTCTCTGCGTCACAGACTTCATGTTTCTTCTGCCAAGTTCACATCCCAACAGGTTGGCTGCAGACAATGAAGACACTTCCTTGATCAGTACAATCTCTTTTGTCTGCGGAAACCTTTTGTTATGAAATTACAATCTCTTTTGCCTGCGGAAACCTTTTGTTATGAAATTGTTTTTGATCGCGGCCCATTGTTTTATGAAACAGACCTAAGATCCCTTTAGGGATAATTGATGACACAGTAATGAATAACTGAATTATCCTTTAGAGATTAGGAATTATCTTAAATGAAATCCCATTTTTTGGTGTTCTAACACATTCAGACGACACTTTTATCCGAATTCCTGACGTCGTCCTTGTCTTCCCCTTGTGGAAGGATCCATACTGGGTAGGGTTTGATGGAGTAAACTTCGGGAAAACAAAGACATTCAAGGTGATTCTGAAGTGTATTCAGCCCCTTCTGTGTTTATTTCTTATTCTCATATTCACAAAAGTTATTTACAAGTTATTTTATGAACGGTTGCTGTTTCCTTTGTTTGTATTTGGGGCTTGCAAAAATTTTGATATGAACATGGAATTTGCTGTTATTTATAAAAGATTTAGGTCATTCTTGAATACTTTATTTTGGCACATTTGGAAAACTAAACAACGGTGTAGCCGTGGAAGACATGAAATAATGAAAAATCAGTTATTCTATAAGAGTTTCTGTTTCCTTTGTTCATTTGTGGGCTCGTAGGAAATGAAAACAAATACAAAAAACAGATGGTTATAAATGTCTGTTAATGAAAATGTGTTGAAATTGTTTCAGACTGTTATTCATCCTGACGGATAATTTCTTTTGTAATGTGTAGCTTTTGTTGAAGCCCTTCACTTTTGTTGAAGCCCTTCACTTGTATGTGTTTTTTAAAGTTAATCATTGTGAAATTAAAACTGATTTCAGATGATAATCTTTAAAAATACAAGATTTTGATTTGACAATTGATGGTTTTGAACTTTGACTCAGCCATTCAGTGACAAGTGTGTACTGTGCACTAAATATATGGGAAGCCAATGCAACTTGTCGTTAAAGGTTTACTTACTTACAACTTACTCCTTCCTGTGAATGGCCGAACATTGGGAAATTTATGCAGCTTTTTGATTAATCTCTGTCTCTTGCCAGTCCTTCTAATGCAGACATTCCGGACATTAGATATACTTGTAAACACTGGATTAAATACGTTAAATTACAGTACATTACATTACAGTAGTGACTGTTGACATTTTTGCCCTGCGGACCTCAGAGTCAAACAGGCTATTTACCAAAGTGTGATAACATGTTGTGTTGAGCATAAGGAAGGATTTTGTGTGTGTGTGTAGGGTAACTTTCCAGCATGGACAAAATGTGTCGCATTGACGCACCATTGGTGTATGTTTGTGTTTATGTATGTATGTATGCATGCATGTATGTATGTGTGTATGTATGCATGCATCAGGACACAATAATTATAATTCATTTTGAGTCTTGTTACAAAGATTCTTGTTACAAAAATGCTTACTCTGCACTAGCCCATATGATAAGTGTCACTTACATCTCGACTATAATAACACCAGGTAGCAAAACAATGCACACTAAACTAGAAAAGAGCCGTACTTGTTAGGCCCACGCACACACGTCGTGCAGCCAACCAACGATTTCCCATCAACGTTGGCCTGATGTCGTTGCTGTTGCAGATTGAACGTACAGAGGGCGACGTCGTCCGTGGCGCTTCCGAGAGTTGCCAGCTTCAGCGACGATTCGAGCTTTGGAGGTCTCGATCAACTCGTCTGCCAGAGGATGGGAGTCATGGCCGCGTTTGCAACGTTTGAGGAATTCGCACTGTAAGTCGAATATATCTTGTTGGTTTAGACTTTATGATGATAATGATGATGAACGAATAAGTGGGTGGTTCATTCATTCATTCAATTATTTATGTAGCGCCTTTATGAGGAAGCTACTCGGAGGTGCTCCCAACTCCAGCACGGCCAAAAGGAACAGTTTTCAGGTGCTTTCGGAATGTGTCAGAGTGACTAAGGGAACAGGCAGGCATGGTTCCTTACCACCAGCAAAGTGTGGCTTTGCGTGATGGCTGTACGAGCAAACTGGACTAAGAGCACTCCCCGTCCCACTGAGTGTAGGGATTTCCTGGTCCAAGTACCCAACACAGGCTGGCAAAGATCAAGTAGGTAAGTTGAAGCATCGCTGTACCAGGGAACGCAACCCTTTAGTCAGTATGCTGACGGACAGGATCGGAGTTTCACGCTGAAGCGCTGAGCAATTGCGTGTGAAAGACTTGCCCAAGGTCCCTACGTGGAGGCTTGAAGTGGATTCGAACATGCAACCGTCCGGCTGCAAGGCAACGAACATACCCACTGCACCACCAATGCTGTGGTCCTATGGAGCAACATGTGGAGAATGCAGTTTGCATAGAGCCGTATCACAGTCGGGTCTCAAGTAAAGAATGCTGGACAAGAGTTCAACAAATAGTGATAGTCAAGTCATATGATTGTTTAAAGCAGCGGTTCCCAACCCGTGGCCCGCGGGCCAAAAGTGGCCCTCCTGGCCTAACAAAATGGCCCGCAGCATCACAATAAATTAAGAAAAATATATGTACATATTGACAATTTGGACATGATAGAATATATTCTTTTCTATTTCAAAGTATTTTAATTGGACGTTAATAAACCGCATCAAACATTCTATTTTGATTCAATTATAACAACTTTATATGCCTTTAGTTAATTAAATTTTAACCTTGTCACCTTGTGGCCCCCTAATGTCCTTCAACTAAGAAAAAGTGGCCCTCGTGTCCTCCAACGTAGAAAAAGTCCGACGGTCAAAAAAGGTTGGGAACCACTGGTTTAAAGAGATGTCTTGAGCTGTGAGAGATGTCGCATTCTTTGCATGGTCTGGAAGATGGTTTCCATGCAGTGGGTTCTTCTACAGAGAAGGAACCATCGCCAAACCTCGTAGAAGACAGTAGGACTTGTTTTAAATAATGAGAATTGTAGGTGACATCTGTTGTTATGGTCGCCTGTTGTTCCGGTTGTCTGTTGTTTCGGCTGTCTGTTGTCCCGGTTGTCTGTTGTTCTGGTTGTCTGTTGTTCTGGTTGTCTGTTGTTTTGGTTGTCGTTCCGGTTGTCTGTTGTTCCGGTTGTCGTTCCGGTTGTCTGTTGTTCCGGTTGTCTATTGTTCCGGTTGTCTGTTGTTCCGGTTGTCACCCAATTCAGAAGTCTGATGTATGATTTCTGGCTTAAGGTTAATCGTGATGATAATTGATCTATGTAAATGTGTGATTGTTATTTCAGATGCTTTAATGATGTATTGGAACGATTTAACAGTCCACCTGGAAGCCCCAATGATTACCGAGGATTTGCTGATCACACGCTTGATAGGGTATGTCATGGCTCACTTTATGGAGTGCAAAGCTCTTGTCTCTTGGGATCTATTGAGCTGAAAAACTATACAATGTGTGAAATAAATTATGCAAAATGCCATTATGTGCATGTGGTGATTTCACATGTGCTGACCGCTGTGTCTGTAACACTTGATGATATTGTTATATGTATTGATTGGTTTTTTATTGAGAAAATAATCGTTCGTCATAACGCGACAGTTAACAAGGGCCAAGAAATGAGCGGTTATAGACAAGTAAACGTTTTTGAACGGCATTCGTGATGTGAAGCAGTTAGTTATTGTTCTTACTGGTAAGTTGCAAATGGATGAGGCTTAGAGCCCAGATTGTGTTTTCCAGTGTGCCTGTATGAGAAAGACTTCTGTTGAGCATAATGTTTATCCCTTACTACAACCGGGAAGTAGCCAAGATTATTAGTCACAGTAGGATTTGTGAAGACACATGGTAAATGTATGATGAAATTCTTAAACATTTTGCACTGGTCTACAGATATATTCGGAACTTTTTAACTTCAGTTTTCATGTTATTGAAACTGAAGTGAGTGTTTAATGTGTCGCGAGAATGACTATGTCAGTAATGAGACAGCTTTTCTAATTGTGATTTGGCACTTGTCAGAAACAAGTCTGCTTGACCTAACAGTTCAATAGAGCTGCGGTAGTTCTAACTGGTTTTTTAAAACGAATTTTAACTAACTTCTTTTAACTTCAGAGTAAAGTCGATGAACCGATCCACATTCTCAACATAGCCATTCGATACGACAAGAGAGAGGACGATGACACATATGCGGAAACATTCGAACAGTTCTGTGCAGATAAGGTGAAGCATGGAGCGTATTCATGTTGCGCGGTGGTGTAGTGGTGGTGGGTTCGATGCCTTGGAGAGTTAGGTTCGAATCCACCTCAAGCCGCCGATTTCTCGGTTTTAGGCCATAGATCTGGAATGATGTCCCTTCAAAGCTGCATTTTATTACATCTGACCAATCAAACTGTTTCGTAAATCTTTCAAGTCTTTTTTCGTTCGACGTGACTGGCTGGGAGCGCTCCCGATTTGGTTTCTTGAAGGGGGCTCTATAATAAGTCTATTGAATGAATGAATGAATGAATGAATGAACATCGATGGAATCTGTGGGATATGCTCTGTTCCTGAATAAATATTTAGTGTTTGCTCTCATGCATTTTTCTTCGTTGGTTGAAAGCTTTGGAATTTGCTGCCCCATTCAGTTCACTCACTTTATTATCTGGTATTATTCATTTCCAAACGTAAGAACTCTCTCAGAAATAGCTCATAGCCTGCTTCTAGTTACTCTGATTTGTTGGATTCTGGCTGGGTTTTTCCAATCAATTATGATTCTTTGTTGTGTTTTTGTGGAATCGACCAAATTGTTGCTTGTGTATGGGACATTTGGTAGTGGTGCTATAGAAGTTATTTGATTTTATTTGGAATTGCCAGGATGTTAGCGTGTGGACATTTGTTTAACTGAGTTGCCAATGAGAGTCATGTTGAATATGGGGTGATTGTGTTCTTTCTTTGTCATTGAATGGAATTGGGTTGCATTGTCTCTCTTTATAGCTTGATGTCACTTCCCTACTTCAGAAGCATCTTAAATGTGACTCTTTCTCCGTGGTTTTCAGGCACTTCGATATCTAACTGCATCACCCCTTAGTGATTGACTATCCATGCCTCAGATGCACATTTTGGTGTGACTTGTGCAATGGTGTGCATGTTTTGCATAATATAGTTATACTCGAAATTTACAACTATTATTATATCCTTCTATGCCTTACCAAGTTGTGTAGCTCATGACACTCTGCTGCACAACGAATTTTGGAGTAAAATAAAGAGAACAGTTGGATGTTCACAGTTTGTTATCAGAATTTATTTATTGCTTTAAATGAAACTCTAGTAATAGGAAACAATAATGACTGGCATATAAGACAGTTAATGTGGTGCATGATATAATGTTAATTAATTTTTTATAATTACTGGTTATATGTCGTTGATTGTTTCAGCGTCATGTCCTGGCTTTCCGAGGCATCCGGCGACTGACGTTTGTAGTACTTCATCGAAGGGAATTTCCCAAGTACTTCACTTACCGTGCAAGGAAACAGGTCGGTAGATGTATATATGGTCAACCATAGTTGTAAGGAAATGGGTAGATACAAATTGTTAGCCATGGTTGTCATGGAATGATAGATCTTGCATAATTGCATATTGAAAGAAATAGGTATCCAATCCTTACATATTGCCAGCCATAGTTGTAAGGAAATGGCAGATGCATAATATTGACAGTCATTTGTAATAGGGAAATAGGTAGTGCATTTTGTCAGCCACTTGTATTAGGGAAATTGGTGGATGTATATTGTCAGCCATAGTTGTAAGGAAATGGTAGATGCATATTGTTCTCCATATGTACCGGTAATATGGAATGAGGTAGATGCAAATTGTCAATCATTTGTATTAGGGAATTAGGTAGTGCACATTGTCAGCCATGTGTAATAGGGAATTAGGTAGTGCATATTGTCAGCCATGTGCAATAGGGAATTAGGTAGTGCACATTGTCAGCCATGTGTAATAGGGAATTAGGTAGTGCACATTGTCAGCCATGTGTAATAGGGAATTAGGTAGTGCACATTGTCAGCCATGTGTAATAGGGAATTAGGTAGTGCACATTGTCAGCCATGTGTAATAGGGAATTAGGTAGTGCACATTGTCAGCCATGTGTAATAGGGAATTAGGTAGTGCACATTGTCAGCCATGTGTAATAGGGAATTAGGTAGTGCACATTGTCAGCCATGTGTAATAGGGAATTAGGTAGTGCACATTGTCAGCCATGTGTAATAGGGAATTAGGTAGTGCACATTGTCAGCCATGTGTAATAGGGAATTAGGTAGTGCATATTGTCAGCCATGTGCAATAGGGAATTAGGTAGTGCACATTGTCAGCCATGTGTAATAGGGAAAGAGGTAGTGCACATTGTCAGCCATGTGCAATAGGGAATTAGGTAGTGCACATTGTCAACCATGTGTAATAGGGAAATAGGTAGTGCACATTGTCAGCCATGTGTAATAGGGAAATATGTAGTGCATATTGTCAGCCATGTGCAATATGGAAAGAGGCCGTTGCATATTGTCTTCCATTGTTGCCAGGAAATAGGTAGATGGATATTCTCAGCCATTAATTTAAACCTTGTAGCAATTCTGTGTGCTTTATGATTAGACGAAATGAGAATTGCATTGATTGATTAGTATTGATTAGAAGACAAGATCAGTCATTTCAGCTATCCTGAGAGGCAGTGATGGGTATGAGATGTTGGTGACTTCATTTTCTCAGCCTTGGCATATGTGAAGCCATTCCACTCTGTTGCCATCTCACGTAAAAACACTGATAGTGTACACTGTACAGTCAGTGCACTCTTTAGTATTGACTTGGCACGGAGCTAAAATCTCGAAGCAAATTCTACCTTCGTGGGGATTTGAGCTCCAACTTCTCGGTTGACGTTATGGTCCACTAACCACTAGACTAGGATTATGTTGAACTAATTAATTAATTAATACATTCTTTTCAGAATTTCTATCGCACATCTTCAAGGGGGACTTCTCAGAAGCGCTCCCGGCTCTAGCACGGCAGAAAAGAACTGGTTTGAGTTGAATAGAAACTACTTCAGTAAGAGCCCCAGGAAACAGACGTAGTAGCTCTTGTGGGAGCATATTGCAGACCACTGGGCCCACCACGGAAAAGGCTTGAATCTGCATAGTTGCAGTTCATACGAGTGGAATGAAAAGCCCGCCCCTTCTGTGCAGAACAAAGGGGCAGTGGCTTTGGATACCTGTGTAGCAACAGAGCTCTTGCAGGTAGTCTGATTGTTATTCAAATTAGTATTGTTTAATGATTACTGACAGATCTGACGATGGTTGTGGTTTCAGTTCATGGAAGATCGAATCTACCGCCATCTGGAGCCAGCTCTGGCGTTCCAGCTGGAGATCAATCGGATGTGTAACTTCGACCTGGAGGCTATTCCAATCGTTAATCACCGCATGCATCTGTATTTGGGAAAAGCTAAGGTACGTATCTGTGCCAGTTGAAGCCAGATTTATTCCTTGTGTATTTCAACAGATATTTGAAACAGTGGGGGTTGGGGGGGGGGACTAAGCCTCCCCTACAAGAGGCTCAGCCCCCCTAAAAAAAGCCATCTGAATTATTTTACATTGAAATATCCACGATTTTCGGCTGATGATTTTAAAAAAAAGGTCGTCAGAAATTTTGGCGGCGAAAATGGAAAATTTTCAATGAGATTTTAGTCGATGACTAAAAAAAAAGTCGTCAGAAATTTTGGCGAATGGAAATGTCAAATGTTGCCGCGGGGCTTCAGGCCCCCCCCGAAACTGAAATCCTGGCGCCGCCACTGATTTGAAATCCAGTACAGCAGTTATCACAATGACTGTGTTTTGAGAATTCTGAATCTGCTTACCATATTTCTAGGACTCAAGTTACCGTTTTTACTTGATAGTGCCTTATATAAAGGTGATGGACTGATTAATGTGTTTAGTTTATCTGACTGCGGCTCTATGAGTGAATATATTATCCTTGGATAATTTTATCTGCATCAGGTATCCACCATGTTTGAATCATTACAAGCTATCCTGTCTGTTCAGGTATGAGTAGGTTTTCGTTCAATACCAGTTTTACCATTGTTTAAGAAACAGTTAAGAACATTTTTAATTGTGTGCTGCTAAAAAAACTGTTGATAAAGGTACATAGGGTTCATTGTAGTTAGGTTGGTTGTCCCTCTGTTCGTTCTCTTTTATTTTCCTTTACGTTGTCCTGATAGACAAGACACATGTTAAGTTTGTGTTAGCATTTTTTGTTTATGTTTGTGTTATTATGTTAGACTTGATACCAGGACTTTTTTCTAAGTGGATTTGTGCAGTTGTAGAAACATTTCTGTACAGTTAAATATAGTAGAAGATCATTTTGTCATCTGGTTGGGACTAATTTTTACCATGGAGTATGTGGGAAGGAAAGAAGAGGTTGTGCAGTTCTATCAGGTTTCTCTTTCTTTTGTTTCCGCTGTTTCCCTATTCATAATGAAACCAATGGATGTTTGTTGCATGACCATGTTTTTTGATGTCATCTTATTGCTTTCAAGATTAATAGGCTACCCTGATTAAATGGGACTCCTTCTCCCCTTTGGTTATCCAATTGTATCCAAAGAGTCTGTACCATTTCTTTGCATGCAATGTCAATTTGTCAATTTCAATCCATCTAGATCAATAAATGATTGAATGATCATATATATTAAGTTTGTGTATATATATATATATATATACTGAATTATATTTATGTAGATATATACATGCATATCTATATATAACCTTCCTCTGATGCTATTCATACACATTTCATTTCCTCAGTGTCATTGATTAATCCATACTTAGGTGGATGGTGACACTTCAGAAATACTAAAAAAATTAATGACCTCATTCAACTGTGCAGATTATTAGCATTAAAATACAATATTAATAATCTAGTTTTGCAGCATTCTTGCGATTTCTCATTCAGGACATTTTCTGATTGGGAATACGATTTCCTGAAGAAATGTTGTCACTCCTCAGAGATTTCTCAGTTCTTTTTTTCTTCTGTTTGTCCAAACTTTTTGAATGATTTTGATGTACGGCTTGTCTCTTAGTTTTGTAGACTGACAACCTGATCTAGTTTAGCTGGACATTTATTTTGCTCCTTTTTCAGTGAATGTTCGCTATTTTTTGTTGTTGTAGCAACTGGCAAAGGGTCAAGAGGTGACCGACTACCGTTTCTTCGTCCGCTCCATCATTCATCATTCGGACCTCGTCACAAAGGAAGCGTCGTTCGATTATCTTCGAAACGAAGGAGAGAGAACGCTTCTCGAAGCCATGGATGCGCTCGAGGTTGCTTTTTCACATCAGGTAGCGAAAGAAAGTCTTACGTTTAATTCTAAAAGATTTAGCTATGCCACTGTTTGTACTTTTGCAGTGCCAGTCTCAAGCCTGGTTGAAGGAGGAGGGCGACGCTGATGATCCTTGTTATTACACGTACAGTGTTGTAAAACTGAAATTTCATTTTGTTCTACAAGTCTAGAGGATTTCTCAACTGTCTTGGCTATTCTTGCTGCTTACTATGGCAGGTCTCGTGGTGCAATGCTTAGAATGTTGAGTTTAATTCATGGCACTGGTAATATAGGACTAAACACCTCCCCATGTGTTTCACTGGGGAACATTACATGTTTTTGCTTGCAAGCCAATGTAACGTGTACTGTTGTAATTTGTAATAGCAGGCTCATAATACAATGTCCTTATTCAAAAAGAAGAGACTTTCTAGACTGCTGGCTACAGAGCCAGAAAGTTGTAGAAATGAGCCCTGCACTGCAATCCACTCTGTGGCGTGTTTTGTACGAAAGTAATTTAGTCGATGATGTTATTACTCTTATAATATTTTGTAGCTGGAAAACAGAGATCAGTGATGATAATTTGTGTGATTCTGACATTTGATTAAATATGTTTCTTTTGTTGTTATGTTTTCTGCCTCTGTAGCCAAAGAGAACCGACTGTAACCACATCTTCCTGAACTTTGTGCCAACTCTTACACTTTCGGATCTGGGAAAGGTAAGAGTGAAACGGCTACAAAAACTCTTTGTGAAATTGCCAGTTGTGAAATATCTTGTTTGACCATCTGGTGATTCCCATGTCCAATTCTTGTTTGCTTTTGTCTGATAGAATACAGTGTTCATGAATAAAAAACGCAAAAACCGATCTTGCAGAAGGGACTTGGACATGAGAATGGCGCTGGACACCATCAAAGACAGAAAACAATGGAGCCATCCGGTAAAAACCCCATCGTCGACACACACCTGACGGAAGAGAGAAAAAGAAGAGAAGAAGAAGACAATGAGCACCATCGGAAAATTAGTCATAGTCAAACCTACAGTTCAGAGAATCTACCGCCTCATTGTTTCCACGGTTGTCTATTGTTTCCTCAGTACAGCCCAACAGGCACTGGTTGAAGTCCTAGCACAGCTGGAAGAAAATATATATATAAGTGACCTGTATGACAACAGGTGACATCTTCTTACAGCTGCCAAACAACAAAGACTTGCAACCGATGAAGACAACGACAAATCGGATGATGAGTACGACTTCAATGTCAGCCATTTGGGGCGCAAGTCATTATCAACTTCATGTGCTAGAAGAAGAAAACAGTGACCTGTATGACGACGATGAAGGCTATGGCACCAAACAACGAAGGTTTGCAATCCAACGAAGACAGCGACAAATCGGATGAGGAGTACAAGTTCAACGTCAACCATCTGTCAACTCCATGTGAAGTCGACGGACAGATCATGCCGACAGATCCAGATTTCAGGAACTTGTGCGTGGACAAAGATGACTTAACATGGACCCTGATACAGGTCCTGCCAATACAAAGAAATCATGAAGCAACGATGATAGTCATCCAGAAATATCCAATGCCTTTATTGACAAAAAGCTACACACGAAAAAACCCAAAGATTTACACTGTGGAGTGTGGATTCAGTGTGGAACCAAGTCAGCAACTAGTAATGGTTGGCCTGCTTGTCCAAGACAGCGACAAATCGGATGATATGTTCGATGTAAACCATCTGGATAAAACAAGTTGACAGAAGTGCAGAGTTCGATCAACAACTTGCTATCATGAAAGACGAAGCAACGATGACGAGGCAGATGAGGTATCCTGTGTCCAAAAGTTGTGACCAAGCTGCTGCAAACAGCACAATGCTGGAAGAAAGTGCTCAAAGAGAATGTTGCGGTCTACTCAAACGTACAGAGGTAGACAGTTTGCAGGCCTCAGTGCACTGACAATCAATCAAATCAAAATCAGTTTATTCTGAGAAAAGAAGAGCAACAAACAAACAAGGAACCAAGGCAGACAACAAAGGAAAAGTAGTACACATGAAAAAATTAATGTTCATAGGACGCCTTGATTATATGCACAGTGAATCCTCAGAAAGGGTCATCCAGAAAGGGACAGGTCCTGCTAACCTGGGTAACCCCTGAACGAAAATTGAAAACCAAGATGGTGAGCCTAGAGATATAAACAGTAAAACATCAGAAAATACATGTAAAGAAATGAATGTGGCATAAAATATGGCAACTCCTCATCAGATATTTCTAAAGGATTTACACTGCCGAACCTCGGTTTAATGGCCTCAGTGCATTGGCAACTCCTCAACAGATCTTCCTAAAGTTCTTCAGGAACATATTGTGGCACAAAGATATTCGTATGCTGGTCAAAGGAACACAATTTTATCATTGACTAGGGAAGTGTTGCTCACATTTTTTGGTGGCCTTCTGCTATCTGGCTATTCGAAATTGCCTCTTCGCAGACTTTACTGGGATTCTGATGATGACCGTTAGGCCATTTCATTTATGTATGGGGAAAAACTTTTTTTAAATTTTTTATGGTGCACCCCTCCTATATTGTTCCTAATGGCAAAATGTGAATGTTCACCAAATTTTAGGTCATTTCGTGGTGTTTTGACCCCCGCCCAACACGATCAACTGATTTAGTTAATAAATCATTGTTTTCCTGCATGACAAAATGTGTGTAAAATAAGACAGTTTACTATACAAAGAATACAAACTGCATATCTAGTAACTAACAAGTTTGGTAATTGTGTTTGTTTGGTTGTATGTGCACTTGTTATAGCGCCCCTTCAAGCACTCTACTCAGAGGCGCTCCCGACTGCAGAGCGGACACTGCATCGGAGCTTCACGCCGAAGCGCTGAGCAATTGCGAGTGAAGGACTTGCCCATTATGCCCAAGGTCCCTACGCTGCGACTTGAGGTGGATTCGAACCTCGAACCTTCCGGCTTCAAGGCAACGACGCCACCACTATATGCCTACACCACCGCGCCCCACAATCTCAATAAGTGAGATGTGTATACACATTACACAATGATATCATGTCAAATCACTCTACTGAATTTAATGTTTTGTGGAGGAGAAGGTTAATTTGTTTAATGTCTCTTTTTGAAAGTTGGGAATATCTTTTCGTTGATATTCGACCATTTGCAATAAAACTGTTTTTGTGTTTCATCATTGGTAACACTAGTTGAGAAGTCTTGGATTAGTTTCACAGCCCGTTCCGACAGATCATTCACCACTTTGACATACGTATCAGCTTCTTGGTAATGGGGATCATTATGCCATTCACTAACAGGTTTTCCTAGCCAGTCGGCGCCAATTCCCATGCTGTGAAACAAGAACCAGGATTTGGGCCCAATAAGGGATGATAGCTTTGTACTGTGGCTCAGAATAGGAAACGTTGGATGGCTCCTTTCAAACTGTCTTGGTCTAGGAATTCGGAGCAATGCTCGAGCAATCTGCTGTCTTTCTGAAGTGGAAAGCCTGTTTGAAAAAGAGAGAATGCAGCACATTCTTCTATTAAGTACCAGAAGTGCCTTTCCAAGGTTTTCATGGCTGCATTGGCAACTTGTGGATCATGCTTGCAAGTCATGTCATGCCATAGCTTGAGATCATTATACGCTGCATCGGCCCCAATGGATGAAGAGACCCAGTTTTCAACGTAGAGTAGCGCATTAAATTTACATAGTGCTTCCAATTTGTTGATCATGTCCTAAACTACCTATGAGCCACGCTTCAGGCACTTCTCTATCATCCTTTCTAAGTAATGGGCGGTTTGGTGTGGATGAAATTGGAGGAACTACTTCCTGAGGTGGTTCTTTTTTCATATATTCACTCCCTGCTGCCATGGTTACAGCCTCTAAAAGGTAAAGCAAAAATTTTACAATTTGCTACCATGTTGTCAATGTCCGTTTTGAACGTAAAACTACTTTTTAGGTGGGCGGGGGTCAAAACATGGCCTACAGACCTGAAAATTTGCAGGCAATTATGTTTCAGTAATAGTAACAATATGGCAGGGGTGCACATAGAAAATTTAAAAAAAAATTTTTTTGCAATGGCCTAATGACCGTACAAAATTATTCTCACAATCAATACGCAGAAACAGATTCGAAGATATTTTGAAGAACATACGCTTAGCTGATAGCATGTCACTGTGCTCAGAAGACCGTCTAGCAGATATTCAACCATTCATGACAATGCTACAAGAACATTTCCGTGAGAACGACTATCTTCATCTCAATTGGCGAAAGCATGATACCATGTTATGGTCGACACTTTGCTAAACAATGCATGCTGGCTGACCCTATCATGGTTTCAAGAACTGGGCTCGTGTGTCCATCGATGGGATACATGTTTGGCTTTGACATTTCTACACCGGAATACAACCTGATTTCATCTATGAACATGGTCTTGCAGGTGATGTTGCCATAGGTCCTCTAGAGCGGTCATGTGTTCTAGAACAGGCATGTGTTCCTCCTCATTGTCAGCACAAAGTTTATTTCGGCAACTTTTTTCACCTATTACCGACTTTTGCACAGGTTGCATGAGTTTTGTTACAAAGTAGCAGTTACAGTTAGGAAACAGTTAGGAAACCACACGGACCAATCTACTCTGATGACCATAGCCGACATGACGAAAGAAGCAAGGGGTTCATCGGACTTTAGATCGTGTTCCGATGTGCTTATCATACAATGGCATGTTGCAACTGCCTCAAACTTCAAGACAGCAGAAGTTCTATGGGCGTGTGTGCAGTGATGGTCACCGAACCAAAAGAGAATGATATCTGTTTTATAACCGACTATGTTCTGCCACAACAATGAAGGTATGGGTGACGTTGATCGGTTAGATCAGCAAAGTGCTTGCTACAGAACATGAATCAGGCAGCAGAAATGGTGGTGGCCCATCATTGTCTACCTGATTGACGTAATAGTGGTCAACACATGGTATCTCTTTCGCAAAGTTCACGAATGAGAGTTCATTTGTGGGGCGACAGCTGGCTGTAAATCTACTCAAGTGTCGTGGTGTGCCATCCATCCAGGGTCAACACGTTTCTGCCGTTCTGTCTGATGTACTGTATGACAGTAACAATCCACTGGATCATTCAAGGAAATACAGACAGTCGTTGTTCCTTGATACAGACCATCGTTCCTTGATACAGACCATCGTTCCTTGATACAGACCATCGTTCCTTGATACAGATTGTCGTTCCTTGATACAGACCGTCGTTCCTTGATACAGATCGTCGTTCCTTGATACAGAGCGTCGTTCCTTGATACAGAGCATCGTTCCTTGATACAGACCATCGTTCCCTGATACAGACCGTCATACAGAGAGTTGTTCCTTGATACAGACCGTCGTTCCTTGATACAGACCATTGTTCCTTGATACAGACCGTCGTTCCAAGGCTTGCATGAAGAAGACATCATATCGTTGTGAGAAATGTGACGTAGGCCTTCATCCTGACTGCCACAAGTACTATCGCACTGCATAAGACTTCATACAGTGAATTCTTGTGTCACTTTGTCCAACCCATTCGGCAAACATTGCGTAACTAAACGCTGGCAGGCTTGATTCTCCGACAGTATTCCTTAGTCATGTTTATCACTAGGCTACTGCCCTGTGTCTGTGGTAACAGACAGTTTGTGAAGTACTCGTATTGTAGTTGGTAACATTAAATATGTTGTCAGCAATGTCTCTGCACTCGTTTCCTTTGATATTATAACTCAAAGTACAACTTAGTTTGTTCATTTGTTTTGCAACTCTGGGCGCTAATGGATTAAGAAAATGTAGTTTTTGTCATGTTCATCACATGTAGAATGTATCAGTTTGAATGTGTATTTGTTTTTATGGACTTTGAGTGTGATGTTACGTGATGTTGCAATTTTAAAGACTTACTGTTTCATTGCCTTAAATGAAGTGAAAACCCTATGATAGTCTGTGCAATGTAAAGAGAAATATTGGCAGTGTCTGGTAGACACACTTTTTGCTAGCATTGAAAAACTGTTCCTTATCAGTGGATTTGGACTGGGAGTGCCCCTGAGTGGGTATCTGGGGGGAGCACTGTAAAAATCCTCTGCTTGAATGAATGCAATGAAAAGATTTCAAAATAAAGAAGTTGCTCGAAAGTCTGGGGTTAAGTTCTCGGAAGTGTGAGGGTTTTGTCATTTGCTTTTTTGGACCCATAGCTAGGGATAGCAATCAGAGTATTTTCCACTAAGGGACAGTTTGCCAACATGTGCACTCCGAGATTCTAGGTACTAAACTACTAATAGCATGTTGCACGTGTTTGTGTTTGCAGCTGGAAGACACTGTACGTAATATGGTTATGAGATACGGCAGCCGAATTTGGAAGCTACGCGTTCTTCAAGCCGAAATCAAGATGACCATAAGGTATATAACAGTTCATGATCCTGCACTGCATTTAATATATGGTGGCGCATTGGAATAACACACTGGCTTGGAGATCAGTGGAGCCGAGTTCGATTCCCGAAGCCCCCTGTTTGATAGACGTGCAGGGTATGACGCAGTGTAACGATTAGGGCATTATAAATAACTTCAGAGATGAACTCTAAATACTTCATTCAGTGGTTGTTAAACTGGTTTTCCTTTTAACGACTAGTTAAGAAATTAGTTATATAAGTAGTTTTTAGCCACTTCAGTGGATAAATAATTAAATATTTATAACCACTTCTTTAACTACTTGTGATATAGTTAACTACCTTCTGAATTACATAAGCACAAACAACAATGTGAAACATGGCAAATTCATTGATGAATTCAGATTGTGCCTGTTACAGACATGTTTTGCCACGATTTGTCCTGTTTCCACTTCCTCCGTTTGTTTTACCGTAAGCTTATTTTTGTCTTCAGGATTGTGAAGACGGAGGTAAAGATTCCAATTCGTCTCTTTCTCAGCAACGAAAGCGGTTACTACCTGGAAATCACCATGTACAAAGAAGTACTTGACGAGAGAGTGGGACAGGTTTGTGTCTTTCCCCCATGTATTTGCTGCTTTAATCATGAATGCCACTCTGAAGTTTAAAAAACCGTCAGATCCGGCCGAAAGAAGTAGTTTTGACATCTTCTTGTTTTGTTTGATGTGGTTCCCAAGATGGAAACATAACTCTTAATCTTGTCCTGTATTTGCTGTTTAAAGATCATCTACCAGGCGTACGGTACAAAGCAGGGACCACTTCACGGTCTGCTGTTGAGTACACCGTACGTCACGAAGGACCATCTGCAACTGAAGAGATTCCAAGCGCAGACAAACGGCACGACCTACATCTACGACTTCCCGGAGATGTTCAGACAGGTATCATTCGCAACACAGGGCCATCTGTAGGGTATAACCTGGGCGGGGTTTTTCCTTCCAAGTACCGCGTTTTTGGATGTACTTTTTTCCGGATCCGGTAATGAAGTGGCATTTGTTCCATGCGTGAAGCTTCACATCTTCAAAGAGATTGTTCTAAATGAATTTTTGTGCTTGTAATAATTATCTCGTGCATACCTCATTTTAGAAAAAATCAAAAGTGACGAGTCGAAGTAATGACTGGGTTAGGGTAGGAATTCTTGAAGCGTGAGACTTCAGTTTGGAGTGAAATGACTGTGGGGCAAAAAGTAAAGAAACCTGTTTCAAAATATGTATGTATGCGCACTTGTTATAGTGCCCCTTCAACCATCTCTACTCAGGCGCTCCCAACTACAGAGCAGACACTGCATTGGAGTTTCACGCCGAAGCGCTGAGCAATTGCGAGTGAAGGACTTGACCAAGGTCCCTACGCAGCGACTTGAGGTGGATTCGAACCTTCCGGCTTCAAGGCAACGACGCCACCACTACACCACCGCGCCCCAATACTACCATGATGGTAGGGTAGAGATGGTTACATGCGTACAATTTGCGTACAATTGGTTGACGTCATTGATGCATTGGACATATTAGCACTGCTAAATATCAATTAACAAGTAGTTCCAAGTGTCAATGTTCTGAAAAGGTGCTGAAAATTATTAAAAAAAGAGCATTCATCAGTGTGGTTATGTACCTTGAAATTGTAAATTCGAGTTATTTTTATCTTTAATTTGTTATACATATATGTCCGTTTACTTTTTTAACTGAAGGCACTGCGTACGATATGGAAGGAGTACCAGCAGAATCTGGATATTCACGCTGAGGAGGACATTGCTAGCGACATCCTGATGAGCGTAGAACTCGTCCTGGATAACCACAATCAACTGTGCGAAATAAACAGATTGCCCGGCGAAAATGAGGCAAGTCTGGCTTTGTTTGATTCAATTGATTAGACCCTGTTGCTTATTAGAGCATTGGGGCGTTAGAGGATATTCATGATTCTTTTTATTTATTTATTTCTCGCATCTGCTATAGTTCCCCTTCAAGCTCCCTACTCATAGGCGCTCCTGACTACAGCACGGACACCGCATCGGAGTTTCGCGTCGAAGCGTACGAGCAATTGCGAGTGAAGGACTTGCTCAGGGTCCCTACGCTGTGGCTGGAGGTGGATTCGTAACGAAATTTTCATTGTATTTTAGATAATTCTTGTAGTAGCCATTATTTAAAATAAATCAATGGCTTTAATGATATTATTATTCAATAGTATTCAACTTAATATTTTCAAATTTGAACTTATCAGAGCTTTGAAACATGCTAGAAATCCACTGCATTTCCTGTTTATAAGATAGGATGATAATATTCTTTAATAGATCAATTGCTATCTGCATTTTGCTATACAGACATGGTATAATAAACGTACATCATCTATAAAGCCAATCAATAGTCAAGTGTTTAAAAATAGCACACAAAATCCTAAATGCAAAACTTTAATGTATGTTATTGTCTAAGACTATGCAAGACTTATATTCATGTCTACATATTCATGTCTATGACTATGCAAGACTTAACTGCATGTCTAAGACTATGCAAGACTTATATGCATGTCTAAGACTATGCAAGACTTATATATGCATGCCTCTTGGAATGATTCGAGCATCTGAAGCATATTTTTGCTTATAACTTTGGATAGGAACACAAAAGATAAATAAAGTCTGTGTCATTTTTAAGAGAAAGACTTTACCCAGGTTTGAAGCGGCATTTGACACCCAATTGATAAAGAAATTGAGTTAGCCTGACTGGTCAGACGTGTCTCATATGTTCATGTGAAGCAGAGAGAGAATGCCGGAAGAAGTAATTGTCAGTAGTAACTGTCATTGAATTACTTTACAGATCGGAATGGTTGCCTGGAAAATGACGCTGAGAACACCGGAATTTCCCAGTGGCCGTGACATCATCGTTATTGGCAATGACATCACGTTTATGATCGGATCATTTGGACCTAGAGAGGACGTTCTCTACCAGGTGCATGATTGTAGATACTTTATTAGTTATTAAATATTATTATTATTATTAAGGAGTTTTTATATAGAACCCCTTCAAGGCAAACTACTCAGAAGTCCTCCCGTTCAACCAAGTTCGAAAGGCACATAGTGGTGTGACCTCCAGGTGATAAGGAATCCATTCCAGGTTATGAGCATGTTGGTTCCTTAAGTCGATAGGGTAACTGCCTGTTGATTTTCATCTCAATCTACAACTTCTTTTGGTGGCCGTTTGAGTGACATTGTCCATTGTAAATCCTCTCAACATTACCGTAATTGTAGTTTCTGCTGATGAGTTCTTTGTAGAAATTGTAATTGTTTACACCATCTAGACATCAAGTTCACAAGCGGAAAAATGAGAGTTTACTAAATATTATTGGATTTCAAACCGGACTTGTCCAATCTATTATGAGTTTTGATTGTGATTTTGATTGAAATGATCATGAGCAAGAGTTTCGGATAATGTGATAACGGCGCCATAAGAGTGATTATCAGATCACACCAGTGGTTCTCAGACTTGCCCATGGGCCAAACTGGTCTGCCTGCTGATTTAGGTAGTCTGCATAATTTTTCTCACTGTGAAAAATTGTTGGACCATTTTGTGTTAGACCTCTGTATTTTTTGTTACTTTTATCTCCCTGTTGGCCTTGTATTTTTCAGTCTTGATGCACAGAAGATTTTAAGACTTGAATTCCTACTCACGTATTAGTCTTTAGAGAGAATTTTGTTAGAGATTCATAAAGACATGGCCGGCCAGTGTAAGATATATATTTTATGTGCTAACATAACCTGGCCAGGTGCTTTTTCATAGCAGAATCATTTTGGAGATTCTATCAACTTAACTCAGTCATTTAATTTTAATTGAAATATCCTCAATTGTAATCTTAGTATCAAATGAGGTGAAAATGTGAGAACATTACTACTGTAGTCATAAATTGTGAGAACAGTACTGGGCATAAATTGTGAGAACAGTGCCAGTCTTAAAATGTGCAAACAGTGCTTGTCGTAAAGTGTGAGAAAACATTACTACGTTAGTTGTAAAACTTGTGTGAATTATACGTAAAGTGTGCGAACATTACTCAAGTGTAAAAAAAATGTGAACACATTGCTAGTTGTGAAATGTGAATTATACGAATTATACGAAAATGTGAACACATTACTAGTTGTAAAGTGTGAATTATACGAACTTCTGTAGTCGTAAAGTGTGCGAACATTACTCAAGTGTCATAAAATGTGAGCACATTACTAGTTGTAAAGTGTTAATTATTTGAACTACCGTAGTCATAAAGTGTGAGAACATTACTCGTCATAAAATGTGAATGCATTAGTAGTCGTAAATTGTGAGAACATTAGTAGTTGTAAAATGTGTGAAACATCGCTAGTCGTTTGTGATCAATGTATGAATGTGTTCTGATATCCAGAGAGCATCTGAGATGGCTCGTAAGCTGCGAATACCTCGCATCTACCTGTCGGCCAATTCAGGCGCACGTCTTGGCCTTGCTGAGGAGATAAAACACCTTTTCAGAGTTGCTTGGCAAGATCCATCAAATCCGGACAAGGTTTGTTTGTCTGTTTGTTTGTAAGTGCACTTGTTATAGCGCCCCTTCAAGCTCTCTCTACTCAGAGGCGCTCCCGAATGCAGAGCGGACACTGCATCGGAGTTTCACGCCGAAGCGCTGAGCAATTGGGAGTGAAGGACTTGCCCAAGGTCCCTACGCGGCGAGCTGGATTCGAACCTCGAACCTTCCGGCTTCAAGGCAACGACGCCACCACTACACCACCGCGCCCCAAGGTATATTGATGAGAGATGGTATCATGGCGCCGCATGTTGGCTGCCTTGTGTACCAATTTTTTAGTTTAAATAGGTTTTTTTGTTGATCATCTGTCTAATGTAGCCAATGCAATGGATTGTACAGTTTCGTAATAAGTTGCTGTTCAAGCGGAGATGCCGCAGATCTACAGTTGCTAATTGCTAACTTTGGGTATCTTCCCATTCATTCATTCATTCATTCATTCAGAGCATTTATATAGTGCCCCTTCAAGAAACTACTCAGAGGCGCTACCCAACTGCTGACCCAGCAGCAGTGGCATTTTACATCGCCCATCTCCTGGCTAAAATGTGAGCATTGTCTTGCATTAACAAAAGACTACTTTACCTAATGCTACTTCTTTTCTGTGGTTCGTCCAGCAACCAGAAACGGGCGTTCTTTGATTATTCGACACCTCCCAAACTTTCTCAATTTCACACAGTGTTGAAGACTTTTTTTTTCGCTTGATCTCGGCCAGGAGCGTCTCTGAGTAGGTATCCTGAAGGTGTGCTATATAAATTCTGATTGATTGATTACTTATTTACTTTCCAGCAAGACATTGCATTACTGGTTGGTGATGTCTTTATGCTTGCAGGGCTTTAAGTACCTCTACCTCAGCCCAGACGACTTCAAGACAGTTAGCGCCATGAATTCCGTTCAGGCTGAACTTATCGACGATGAAGGAAGCGCTCGTTACAAGATTCTTACAGTCATAGGTAAGTTCAGAAACAAATTTCATTCGGATTATAATTTGTTTGTATGTAAGTGCGCTCGTTATAGCGCCCCTTCAAGATATCTACTCAGAAGTGCTCCCGACTACAGGGTGGACACTGAATCGCGGTTTCATACCGAAGCGCTGTGCAATTGCAAGTGAAGGCATATATAAAATCGCCATCATTACCTACAACTGTGTAACAACAAATATTGCAGGAAGTAAAGTCTATAGAGAAGAGTGGAATATGAAGCGACTAAAAAAGGTCAGGAGCTTTTTTTGACAGGGAGGATAGATGGTTTTCATAAGATTTGGACCAAAGGACTAAAAAAAGGTCATCAGAAATTTTTGCCGATGAAAATGGATATATTTCGTCGGCGACTCGGGTGGCCGCCCAAAATGTTGCGCATCGGCGATCGTCTTTTGGGCACTCGTTCGTTCCCCGAACTTCTAGACCAAGTCTCCGCCGATGGACCATGGTCCTCCAGCTATTCTGGTGGGGAAAATGGACGATCTCATCATGAGGTTCATAGGCCTCCCTTGAGGTTCATACAGGCTTTCAGCAATGCGGTGGGAAAAGTGACAAAGAAGACAGAGCGAAAAATGGCGGAAAAGTTGCGTATGACTAAACAAAGAAGGTCATCATCTATTTTGGATAATGTTTTTTACCTACCCTGCATAGATCTTATAAGAATGATCTCCCTAGAACTCTGTCAAATGCCTATCGTTCTCTCTGCCTCATTTCATTTCTCACTGTTCTTAAGACTGTTCTATTGCCGGGGGTGGGACTGGGAGTGCTTCTAAGTAGGCAACCTTGAATGGGCGCTATATCAAATTGCTGTAGTAATAATGATAGTTGTAAAGGAGCTAAATAAATATGCTTATACAATACATACATACATTTGTATGCAACTATGCATGCATACAAACCATTCTTTGATGTCTCTTTCCATCCTTCTTCCTACCTCCATCATTTCTTCCTACCCCATAATTTCTTCCTACCCCCATCATTTCTTCCTACCCCATAATTTCTTCCTACCCGCATTGTCAGTGACGCTGACAGATCTCCAACTGGCAGATTAACTATTATTAACTGACTTGAAAGGTCGATTTGCTGCTGTCTGTAAATACAGCGTGTCTGTTTTCCATGTAAAGGCCAGGAAGATGGAATTGGAGTGGAATGTCTAAGCGGCTCTGGAATGATCGCCGGAGAAACCTCGCGCGCGTACGACGAGATTCCAACGATCAGCCTGGTGTCGTGCCGTGCGGTTGGGATTGGGGCGTACCTCGTCCGACTTGGGCAAAGGGTCGTCCAGGTCGATAACTCCCATATAATCCTCACCGGAGCAAGCGCTTTGAACAAGGTAAAGTTTTTTAGGGGAGTGACTTCCCTTTTGAGTTTCGCCTGTTCCCACTAGGTCACTCTCTGACACATTCTATAAGCTTAAGCACTTGAAAACTGTCCTTTTTGACAGTGCTGATGTTGGGAGCACCTCTGAGTGTTTTGATTGAAGAAGTGCCATCAATTGTTGATTGAATGAATGAATGAAATAAGGAAGGAATGAAAGAAAGATTGAATGAAGGAAGGAAGGAATGATTGGATGAATGAATGAACTTTCTGAGCATAGCAAAGCTGTTCATTGGTCTCTCTAGGTAATGTTATTAACTAAAGTTGTGTCCTGTTACAGGGGCTACCATTCAATTGTGAATTGACTCTTGTTTCAGAACTTTGTTATCATGTTCTATTTCATGTAATCGTACAGCGGTTTGAATGGAATAAACAATTAATATTATTATTATTGTAACTGTTATTATTTTTTGCCCCGAGGTAAACATGATCCCTCAGGGGCTTCAATGCGAAACAAAAAGCAGATTTGTCGTAAATAGACCCTATTTGTTTGTTTGTTTGTATGTGCACTTGTTATAATAATAATAATAATTACGACGATTTATATGGCGCAGTAACACAAGGGCACCCCTCCAAGCTCTCTACTCAGAGGCGCTCTCGACTGCAGCGTGGACACTGCATCGGAGTTTCATGCCGAAGTGCTGAGCAATTGCGAGTGAAGGACTTGCCCAAGGTCCCTACGTGGCAACTTGAGGTGGTCAAGGTCCCAGTTGGAAAAGTACCCCTAAAGGCTACACATTATTATTATTATTATTATTATTATTATTACCTGAGGTACTTGTAGCCCTCGAGATTAAAAAAAATATGTATAAATTTCTTCCAGTATGGCTAAACTTTGCTGAAGCCGTGCCAAGTGCCAGAAGTGCTGTGAAAGGTGGAAGGCAACAGATAAGCGCTTTTTGTGGTTTCTCTGTTGTCTCCTGTTATCTGGGCAAGGCGGAGGCCAAGATTGTTTAAGAAGGCCAAACATTAATTTATTATTATTATCGTTAGAAAATCTGAAGGTAATGTGGACATTCTGAAAAGCATTTGCCCCACGCTCCGAAACTGGTTGGTTGTATGTATGTATGTATGTATGTATGTATGTATGTATAATTGTATATGAACATTTATACAGCGCCTTACAATAACCTCACAAACGCGCTTAACGTAGCTAACGGACAGTTCTGAACAAATGCGACTTAATTGACTTTGAGAATGTTTCATGAGATACTGTTCCAGTACGATGGTTAGGTTTGATTAATTATTGGTGTGATTGCTCACGAGATTTCCTAACGTGAAGTTCTGCTGTTTCTAGGTTCTCGGTCGAGAAGTCTACACAAGCAACAACCAGTTGGGTGGAATACAGATCATGCATAACAACGGCGTATCGCACTCTGTGGCCCCAGATGACTTTGAAGGCGTTCACATTATGCTGAATTGGCTTTCCTACATGCCTAAGGTACGGATAGGATCAGAATTAAGCAGCATATTTACTTTTATAATCTATAAAGAGATTTGATAATAATTTTACACGACATCTGTTGCTTGCTTGTAAATTGCGGCTTTTGGTTCCGATGTTGATTGATTGGTGGTGGTGGTGGTGGTGGTGGTGGTGGTGGTGGTGGTGGTGGTGGTGGTGGTGGTGGTGGTGGTGGTGGTGGTGGTGGTGGTGGTGGTGGTGGTGGTGGTGGTGGTGGTGGTGGTGGTGGTGGTGGTGGTGGTGGTGGTGGTGGTGTTAGTACTAATTACGGTATGTCGCGTAATTTTACTGCGTGCTGTCAATTATTTGTCGTTTTGATTTCCTTTGATTTCCACGTTCAGTAAATTACTTGTTATTTGGTTGCCAGACTTTGTTTGTTTGTATGCGCACTTGTTATATAGTGCCCCTTCAATCTCTCGCTACTCAGAGGCGCTCCCGACTGCAGAGCGGACACTGCATCGGAGTTTCACGCCGAAACACCGAGCAATTGCGAGTGAAGGACTTGCTCAAGGTCCCTACGTGGTGACGTGGATTCGAACCTCGAATCTTCCGGCTTCAAGGCAACGACGCCACCACTACACCACCACACCAACACATGTTTGATGTACTGCATGTTTTTGGTTTGTGTAGAGCAAAGATGGACCAATGGCCGTGCTGCCCATCATCGATCCAATCGATCGAGAGATCGACTTCATGCCGTCGAAGGCGCCGTACGACCCGCGCTGGATGCTCGCGGGAAGACCAAACCCAGACAACGTGGAACTTTGGCAGAGCGGATTCTTCGACAAGGGCTCGTGGCTGGAAATCATGGCTCCGTGGGCGCAGACGGTTGTCTGCGGAAGAGCCAGGTGATATCTCTATTTATTTATTTATTTCTCGCATTTGCTATGGCGTGGCCCTTCAAGAGCTCTCTACTCCGAATACGTTATCACAGTTTGGCCGAAAGGGAATTGATGGACCAGGTTTGTGGCCGAATACGACTGAATAGTGTACAAGATGGGTCAGCCAGCAGCGTTCAGTTGCTGTACACAAAGAATGAGGCTACTGACTGCAAGTTCGCTGTATAGACACTGCAGGACCGCATTCCAGGCAGTAGGCAGGCCTGGCTGCAACCACACATATTCCGAAACAGATGTCATGTGACCACTAATTGTATTCTGTCTGACCGCTATTATTCAGCCAAACACCAAATAGCCATTTGGCTTGCTATTCAACCCCGAAGCCAATATGAAGCATATTTTCGGTGCAGCCGAAGTGAATTCACGAGGGACGGTTAGCTGCATGATGGTACGATTGCGTTAATGTTGAGTATCTCTGTTTTGTTTTAGATTGGGCGGAATTCCACTAGGGGTCATCGCTGTTGAAACGCGAACGGTAGAACAACACATTCCAGCAGACCCTGCTAATCTGGATTCGGAAGTTAAGGTGCGTTCTTATATTTGCTCTCTAAGCAGTATCGTTGTAACTATTGTCGTTGTGGGGCGTAGTGGTAGGTTTGGTGCTTGGAACCGGAGGGTTCCAGGTTCGAATCCACCTCAAGCCGCCGCCGTTGTGTAGGTACCTTGAGCAAGTCCTTCACTTGCAATCGCGCGTGCGCTTTGGCTTGAAACCCCGATGCAGTGTCCGTGCTGTAGTCGGGAACGCCTCTGAGTAGAAATCTTGAAGGGGTGCTGTAGAAATGGAGAAATAAATAAAAAATATATAGATAAGGCACAAAAAGTAGGTCACAGTTGGGTCATTGTTGCCATGTCATGTATTGTTTCCATGTAAGCATTCTTGCACATACATGCATGCAAACATACACGCATACAATGCCATACATGTATACACTCAGTTACATACATGCATACATGGTTACGTAGAGCTCTACATACATTTGGTCAGCCTATATACACACCCATTCATAAATGCATAAAGTTCAATGTGGTATTGTCTTTCCTTTAGCAAGTCCTGAGGCAGCCATTTATGTTGGTATGTGTGGATGGATGCATGCTTGTTTGTTTTGTTTGTTTGTATGAGTAATTGTTATACCACCCCCTCAAGCTCCCTACTCAGAGGCGCTCCCGACTGCGGCGCGGACACTGCATTGGAGTTTCACGCCAAGCGCTGAGCAATTGCGAGTAAAGGACTTGCTCAAGGTCCCAACGCGGCGACTTGACGTGCATGCATGTTTGTATATGAACATTTATATAGCGCCTCAATAGCCTCATGAACACACCATGGTCATGTAGTGTTTATGACCTCATTTTCTTGGCCTCGGCATGTGAGGACGGGTGACCTGTCATTTCTTTTGCCATCTCATCTTTCTACCGATCGTGGTGCTATATAAATTGATTGATTGATTGGTTGATTGACTGGTTGGTTGGTTGATTGATTTGTTGGTTGGTTGGTTGGTTGGTTGGTTGATTGGTTGGTTGATTGGTTGGTTGATTGGTTGATTGATTGATATATTTAATGATTGATTGACTGATTGGTATGCGTACAGCCAGTGTGCTAATTGTGACTGATTTTTCTAGGGTTTAGACATGGAGCAGAAATCTCGGGTCAGTTAAATTTCTGCTTGGCGTGGATTTGAACTTCTGACCTTTCCTGCCGACATTCTAACATGCTATTAAACGACTACTACACTATTGAGCTGTTGGCTGGACCAGCTGGTGGATCGATTGAATGATTGATTGGTTCATTATTTGGTTGATTGATTTGTTGCTTGATTTGTTGATTGGTTTGTTGATCGATTGATTGACTGATTGATTGGTTGGTTGATTGATTGATTGATTGATTGATTGATTGAAGCATATTGCGTTTTTTTGTTCCAGCTGTTTCTGTTGTTATGAACTTTTTACCCTGTATCACTCTATCCATTTACTGATCATGTGCATGACATTGGACTTGTAGGTGATACAGCAAGCCGGCCAGGTCTGGTTTCCAGATTCTTCGTATAAGACAGCTCAGGCAATAAAGGATTTCAATCGTGAACAGCTTCCGCTGATGATATTTGCCAATTGGAGAGGATTTTCGGGGGGCATGAAAGGTTGGACCCTCGTTTCGAAGTGTATTATCGCGAGAGAAGTTGGTCTGTAATCTGATAGAAAAATAGACGATTATTGTTCAAGTTCATTTATGAAAGTTATAATCCTGTTAGTTTTTGTATTGTATTGTATCTGTAAATTTATATAGCGCCTCTCACAGTGCACACCAATCAGAGGTGCTCCCAGTGCGTTAGACCAGGAGCGAATGAAGTGATCTTGAGACAACGACAAGAGGCATTTGACCCATGTGTCGAAGGGGAAGCTGGTTCCATAGTGCAGGGCCAATGAGAGCAAATGAGAGTTATTTATGTCAGTTACACGATGTTATGCAGGATGCGATGCGATGCTATACGACTGTATTGAAAAATTGCTGTTCGTCCATAGTCTGGAGGTGCACACACACGACCACGTTAACCTTTTCGACACGTATCGCCGCGCCGGGATTTTTGACCATGCTAATGTGCGTATACCGGTGCGGTGCTGGGATAGAAAGAATGATTTATAGATTCTCCAGTACGGCGGCTGATTTGGCAGCAGTAACGAAAAGGTTAACAGGATTTCAATGTCGCCAAACAACTGTGTATGAAGAAATTTGCTACTGAAGTGGTGCTATATAAATGTGCAATGTCAAGGCCAGTGCTCCGTTTGTGACCGAATTGTCCCACGACAGCTTGATGGGGAAAACGTTTTAGCAGAAATGCTTTCTGAAGCTTAATTTCATGTTAACCAGAGTGCGGCTATGCAGATGCTTTATTTACTTACTTCTTATCCAGCTAGCGTGCCACGGACATTTTAGGTATAGACGTGGAATACAGAATGCATCCTGAATTCGAATTCAAGAAATGCGTATAATAATTATAGATGCTCGGGATGGTTGATTTTACATTGAAAGTTTCTTGTAAGTAAACGCTTTGATGAGTGGCCTGATGGTTCTTGATTGTTGGACTGGTTAGAGTACTCGCTGCTCTGTACTGCTGCGAGTATGGGTTCGATCCTTCGCCGATACTGGTACTATGCACTTCAGTTGATCCTTCGATCAGAGAGCTCTGCCAAGTATCATCAAACTCCTATATTTAGTCTTTAGCTGGTGTTGCTTGATAAAATGCGTAGATGATGGTGATGGTGGTGATGATGGTGATGGGGGTGGTGGTGGTGGTGGTGGTGGTGGTGGTGGGGGTGGTGGTGGTGGTGGTGGTGGTGGTGGTGGTGGTAATGATGATGATGATGATGATGATGATATTTTTTGTCTTTTGTAACAGATATGTTTGACATGGTCGTCAAATTTGGGTCGTACATTGTCGATGGTCTGAGAGAATATCAGCAGCCGGTTCTGATTTACATTCCCCCATTTGGGGAGCTTCGAGGCGGCAGTTGGGTAGTTCTCGATCCGAAGATCAATTTGGATTTTATCGAGATGTACGCGGACAAAGACAGCAGGTAAGAAAAGGAATTTGTGGGGGTGCAGTGGTGGCATCGGTGCCTTGGAGCCCGAGGGTTCCTGGTTGGAATCCACCTCAAGCCGCCGCAAGCCCTTCACTTGCTATTGCTTGTTTGCTTCGGCGTGAAACTCCGATGCACTGTCCGCGCTGTAATCGGGAGCGCCTCTGAGAAGAGTGCTTGAAGGGGCACAGTAGCAAATGCGAGAAATAAGTAAATAAAAAGATGGATAACATCATCAGAAAGAGAAGATTGAAGTGTGGCATTGTGGTGTATGTGGCTTTGTGGTGTATGTGGCAGTGTGGTGTGTGTGTGAGAGTGTGGTGTGTGGGTGAGGACAGAAGTGGCAAACAGGTGATGACCTGGAATTCTGGAATGGGAAGAAATGGAGGAAGACCATGGAAGAACTGGCTGGAAAGCATCAGCGACGACTTGAGATATCTGGAGAAGTCTTGAGATACCTGGAGAAGTCTTGAGATGTCTGTAGAAGTCTTGAGATACCTGGATATAAGTCTTGAGATACCTGGAGTGGTCTTGAGATACCTGGAGAAGTCTTGAGATATGTGTAAAAGTCTTGAGATATCTGGTGAGGTCTTGAGATACCTGAAGAAGTCTTGAGATACCTGGAGAAGTCTTTAGATACCTGGAGAAGTCTTGAGATACCTGGAGAAGTCTTGAGGTACCTGTAGAAGTCTTGAGATACCTGGAGTGGTCTTGAAATACATGGAGAAGTCTTGAGATACCTGTATAAGTCTTGAGATACCTGTATAAGTCTTGAGATACCTGGAGACGTCTTGAGATACCTGGAGAAGTCTTGAGATACCTGGAGAAGTCGTGGGAGGAGGCAGAGCAGCTGGCGATGGACAGGGGCGACCTTATGAGGTGCATTGCCTGATGTGCAGACCTGCACGGGAAGGAATAAGTTCTTAGTGAACTTATCAATTTCTGGCAATATCACAGTCATTTATTGTTATGTATGTATGCACACTTGTTATAGCGCCCCTTCAAGCTCCCTACTCAGAGGCGCTCCCGACTGCAGAGCGGACACTGCATCGGAGTTTCGCGCCGAAGCGCTGAGCAATTGCGAGTGAAGGACTTGCCCAAGGTCCCTACGCGGCGACTTGAGGTGGATTCGAGCCTCGAACCTTCCGGCTTCAAGGCAACGACGCCAACACTACACCACCGTGCCCCACAATATCGTTATCATGGTATTTAATTGCAGTGTATACCTAGGCTATGTAATTATGTAGTCAGTGTGTATGTTTGAAATGCATGCATACACGCATTCATGGCCTTGAATATTTTCTAGCTATCGAAGTAATTTGTCTGGAGATGACCACAAGTTGTTTGTCTTGTTTTGCGAAAGTGACTTTGCAAGACGACCGTTTAATATTTATGTAGCACCTGTTTAGTAACTGTCAAAAGTACTGCTTTATTTGTTTATTTATTTATTTATTTATTAATTTAGAGATACAATACAATTACAGTACAATGTACCAACTTAAATGTGTGCATACAGTTAGCAAGGTCTTTCATCCCATTGTATGTAAGTGTGTTTATGTGGTGGGTTTATACATAAATGTTGACTAGTCTATGACAGCTTTCCCGCAGTTCTTACATAATTATACCACACTCATTTGGCCATCACTTGGTCTGCTTTTGTGAGTACAGTTTGAATTTTCACCTTAGCATTAAAGTTGTTTGGTGGTGCTATATAAATTATTGATTACAATTGGATCTTATCATCATCTTCGTTTGTAGAGGTGGCATCCTTGAGCCTGAAGGAACGGTAGAAATAAAGTTCCGATACAAAGACTTGAGTAAATGCATACACCGTCTTGACGACAGTTGCATAAGTATAAAGCAGAGCTTGATGGCGGCGGATCTTGACCCGAAAGAAAAGATTATTTTGGAAAAATCCCTCAAGACAAGGGAAGACCATCTTTTACCGATTTATCATCAGGTGGCTATCCAGTTCGCTGATCTACACGACACAGCGACTCGAATGCAAGAAAAAGGTTGCATCAACGTAAGATTGATTGATTTGATTTGATTGATGATGATGATTGATTGAGTGATTGGATGATTGTATGATCGAGTGATTGGGTGATTGATTGATTGATTGATTGGATAATTGAGGGATTGGAGTGATTGATTGATGGTGTGATTGATTTAGTGATTGATTGAATGATTGATTGAGTGAGTCAATTGGTTGATTGATTGATTGATTGATTGATTGGTCGGTTGAGGTAGATCGCTTTTTGTTGACATTTTCGTTGAGGTTGTTTATTTCTGTTGTTATTTGGGTTGCTTTCAAGAAGTTTCTGCACATTGTGCTATTTCCAGAACACACTTTAACCTTTCTGTTGAGTGTTGATGATACTTCAGTGACAGTCATTAAGATAGAACATAAATTCTGATAAAACACAGAACTTTGGAACATGAATTTCAAAATTAATGATTTTAAGGAAATGGCATTCTAACATGTCCTAGTTATCATTTGACATTAGTACAAGTAATAGTAGTGATATTGATAGTAAGTATAGTAGTGTAATACCGGTAATGATAATAATTTCAGTGGTAATAGTAATGACAATTGTTGTAGTGGTAATGATAATAAGCTTTAATATAATTATAAATAATAATATTAATAATAATAATAATTATAATAATGACACACCCTAGCATAGTTTCTTAGAGCCTGAGGGATTATTCATACTTTGGAGAAAGTAGTAGTAATAATAATAATAGTAATAATAAGATTCGCAGACTGAAATTCTGCCTGCATTTTGCTTTGTGCTCTTGATTTTCGAAATTCTTGGCCCAATTAATCATAAAAGTCTGGCTTTGTTAACCAATCTTGACCTTCTTGCCCAGATAACTGGAGACAGCGTAGAAACCACATTTCTCTACCAATTTAGAACCACCCATAGGACTGTGCTGTTCAGCAGGGGTTGGGTTAGGGGCGCTTTTGAGTAGATGGCCTTCAATGGGGCGCTATGTAATTCATTTTAATAAGCAGTAAGCAAATATGTGTATATCCATTATGAACTGCGTAAATAAAAATTTTATTTGTTCAAGTAATCAACAGTGATAAAGAAAAATAATAAATTGTTGATCGTATTTCCAGTATGCACGTTTCCTATGAATATTTTAATATGATAAGTTGAAAGTTTACTGCAGTTAAATATAATCTCTTCTGCGCTAGAATTTTCTCTATTTTGCTAGCTTCGAAAATTCATTCTTATTTTTTGTTTCCTGTGCCTCACTTTAACATAATTTATCATGGCTGTATTTTTGTAACCGTAGTTTCACTTTTGTCTGCAATTGTTTCCAGACTTGCCATTGATGACCATTTTAGAAAAACAGTTGGCTACTTACATGCAGTTATGTGCTAAGAAGCAGTTACCCACGTTTGTGCAGTTGTAATCAGCTTATGCTATCAGGGATATATTGTTCACATGTTCTAAATTCTGCAAGCTCATTATTTGAGTCTTGCATGATTTGTACGGTTGTACCTCCAAGTGTATATAAAATTATGGTATGGTATTTCAGATTTCAATTAGTAATAAATTCAATGAGGTATGTATATGTGCTGTTGCAACTTTAGACAACCAGCTAGTTAGAGGAGCCTCGCTAGTGATTTGTGTTGCTTTTAGTGTCTGATGCTGTTTATCATTGGACAGAAGAACTTTTAGGTTTCGTGCTGTGATGGCAAACTGTAATGGCACTTCTTTTAACAAGAATTTCTTTGAACTTGATGACATCTTCTTATCATCGCATTTCTTCTGTAGAAACTCTGAAGTTCATCTGAAGTAAAATCTGTCGTTAGTTCAGTTGCCAATGGAATATACAATATTATACATATCTAAAAACTGTTGACTCTCTAACCGATTTTTCACGTATACATGTCTATAAATTACATGTAACTTATCTTCTATCTTATATTAATATGTTTTTTCCTGAGTATCTTTGTGTTCCTGTAATTATATGAACTGGCTGTCATTATTGTGATTACATACTATTGTATTTTTTATTTAGCATGATTACTGGGTGACCCTATTAGCGGGTGTCCATCCCTTCGTGGCCTACCCTAAATTATGTTAATCCTTATGATCACTGCCATTTATAATTGTACTATGCTGGTTCAGGAAATAAATTGAATTTAATTTAATTGAATAAAACTGCCAAATTTGACTATTACATTGGCCTGCATACATGTGCCTTTCTGCACTCAAATTGCTCTTGACGAAATGTAGCTGTAGAAATGCTTTTTTGTGGTGTTTTATCACTTCAACGTTTGCTTGAATTCGTTCACTGTCAACCATTTTACAATCTCCTTCAAAGTCTTCATCTTCTTATTTTGACGATTGCCCCATTTATTTGAATTTTTCTCTCATTTCTGCTTGTCTTAACTTTCTAACTATAAGCTGTTTTTGTTCTCCCATGCATCATTGGTAATGGGTTAATACACTTAGTAGGTAGATCTTTTCCTGATGGTAATATTTCTTATGTGTCTGAGGAATGAAAGAATTGCTGTATAAATGTCCAATTTGATTATGTACAGTATTCAGATATGCATTTGTATATATACATGCTATGCTGTATCTTGAATACAACTTTAGGGTGCATTTCAGTTTCAAAAGCTGCCATTGTCTGGTGCTAGGATGCTATGGCTTTTTTGTAGTCCTTTGCCTTCCAAGTATGACAGCACAAGGCAAATGTGAGATTGAAAGTGCTTGCCATGCATTTAGGAAAATGACTTGTTGACTTTTCAGCGTTAGAGCATGTATAAAATATTTTTGAATTAGATTAGTTGATCTAATTCTATCAGATGATGGTCAAAATCTTAATAGTAATCTTGAGACTTTCATGTTGTTCAAGATGGCAAAGTTGCATGGACCAGCTTCCCTGTCGTAAACTTGAGACTTCTATAGTACTGAAGAAAGTGAAGTTGTATCATGAACCAGTTCTGTCATTCATTCACTATATGCATTTATATAGCACCTCTTAGAGGGGCTGCTCAGAGGCACATAGTCTGAGTAACCATAGACAAAAAGGTGCTGATCAAATCCTGTCTATTGAGACCGTTGCCGGTGCGTGGCCTGACAGTGTCATGCGACAAAATGTCATGGACGAAATGGCATGGACAGAATGTCATAATGACATGATGTCACACACAAAATGTCATCAGTAAAAATCAGTAAATTTCGGTGTTTATTTTAATCATTGATAAACTCAAACTCAATATCCTGGATTTTACGATCGAAAAAGAGACATTGCAAGAGTTCTTAATATCAATGTTGTGTGTTGTTTCGATGATGTATAAACACTATAAGCTTTTGAAACCAACTTTATTCAGCATTGTAGTGGTATTAAGTTGTGAAGTAGCCAGATTTTGCTTACTTTCTCGTTTTACCATCGAAAATGTTTTGTTGCAATCACTTTTCAGTCGATTTTGAGATTATCAATAGATTATCAATTATTAAAATTATCACTTATTTACACTATTGTGTGTTGATTTTGTATAAATTTGTGACAGATGACACTGGATGAGTGTCACCACTACTTTGTAGCGTAAGGTTATAACACCCTTGGAAGTACAGACGTGTGTAAGGTTATAGTGTCCTTGGAAGTACAGATATGTTGTGTGAAATGCTTTGTAAAAGAGTGAAATAATGCAGTGAATGATAATACATCTTGATGAGATTGTATCTTTGTTTTGTTTCTTGAACACATAGTAAAACAGAATCATTACTACATGGCTTCCAAATTTGATTAGTTTGGTGGTTTTTTGCTTGGTTTGTCTAACATTTGTAACAGCGGATGAGAACCTGCTTTGGCGACTACGCTTTCTCAGCGGCCAGTCCCAGATGCTGGAACAGCCTTCCTCCCGTCCTGCGAGTGGCTGACTCGGTCGACTCCTTAAAACCAGGAGTCGAAAGTCATTTATTTGTAAGGCCTATCCTGCTGTCAGTTGCATGTGAAACGCTTTCCTAATGCCATGGCTTTGTTATGGTGCCATGGAAATGCTATTATTATTATTATGACATTGTTACTACTATTATTTTTATCACTATTATTATTATTATTATTATTATTATGTTGATACAGAATGAAGACTTATGGCTGAATGGTTTTCTGCTTTGTTTATGTGTTCACAGGACGTTCTTAGCTGGAGAACAAGCCGTCGGTTCTTCTACTGGCGTCTGAGAAGGTTAATTCTCGAAGATCGAGTCAAGCAAAAAATTCGAAATATCAATTCACGATTGAGCAGCGGACAGATAAAATCCATGTTAAGCAGGTGGTTTGTCGAGGGCCAGGGTACCATCAACGTAAGGAAATTGCATCGTATCGTATCGTATCTGAAAATTTATATAGCGCCTCTAACAGCGTAGACTTTTCAATAGTGGTTTCAGCACAGGCCTCGGTGGAAAAGAATGTCTTTCAGAATCAAGAGCGAGAGGATGCGGGGAAGAGCCCAGACATGAGTTTAACCCGTTAAAGAGTGGAAGGCCATTCCATGCGGAGGGACCTATTACCAGTACAGCAAATGCTCAGCTCTGAGCCTCTGAGTCAAGGCGCACTGAACACGAGACACTAAGAGGCAAGATCGTCGGTAGAGTGCAAGAGATGTACACTGTACAGATGCTGCTGAGAGAGGCTTATACATATAGTTGGAGAGATATTTAGGGACAAGACCAAGTTTTTTATTGTTGTATTCGTTTAATGGTAAAAAACTGGTAGACACACCGCTATCACGTACAAAAAGCAGTTGATAAAATGCAATATAATACCTAGGTCTATAGAATGTCTTTAGCCTTGTCTGTTGGATTTGTCTTGGAATGGGAGCATAAAATGACAGAAATGACAAAAAGAATGATTCTATGTTTTATATAGGCTACTAGGCTAATGAGATTAGACAATTTATCATCATTAATGGGCATAGGGTGCCTTTCTAACCTAACGAGGAAATCGTTTTTGACGAGAAGGCTTTATCGTATTTAAATATATTACAATATAAATCAAAGAGCAGCATAGATTGTTGGTCAGTACCCTTTTATACTTGTAGCATTTTGTCAGGTGACATTCTGTCATTATGACTTTCCGTCAATGCCATTTTGCCTACGACATTTTGTCATGGAACCATTTAAACGCTATATGATCGTATTTATACCGTTTTGCATGTGATGAAATTGTAAACAGGCATATCTTTGGGAAGATAATAAAGCAGTGGTCGAGTGGTTAACTGACCAATTGGATGAACAAGATTCTGGGAATTCAGTCCTCTCCGAGAACATTAAGTGCGTTCAACGAGACTACGTAATGCAACAAATGCGAAGGTGAGAATACAATGCTTGTTTGGTGCGCACCACCAAACAAGCACTGATTTGAATTGATTTGATTGTGCCATCATACTTATATTTTCTTTGTGGACCAATATCTGACCCTGCAGCCCGTCGAGCTCTTCCGCAAGCTCATACTTCTATCAGTACAGTTTACAATTTTCCATTTTTGGAATGCCATATGGCAGCAGACATGCATCAGAAATGCAAAATTTTTACATATTTTTGTGGAGCAAGTACATTAGTGTTAAGAGTTATTAATCCTTTACCCGTTTGCCCCGAGAATATCCGCTAAAATCGGGCTTAAAATTTAAAAATGACACGGTAAAGGGTTAAAACATTCTTTGATGCAACCGCAATCTGATCACACCGGGGCTTCAAAGTATGATCATCAGACATTTGCAAGTTTTTCATTACCATTTTCAGTTGGAACATAATATGAGAGTTTTCAACACTGATCACCGAAACCAACAAAGACTATAGACATCCTGAAAAGTTCTTAAGGTTATCTGGAATATTAATGAAGTTAATTCAAGTTATTAGCTTCTGAACGTTGCTAAAAATTTATATGTGAGTGCAAAAAACATCAAAAACGAGGTCAGCTAGTTAATATATTGATTTAAAATTTTGCACAATTTCCTCTAATACCATAATAAACACTGTGAAATTCTCATTGATATTTGAGATAGCCGACCTGGAGCCATTTGTTGAATAGAGGTCAAAGGATCCGATTACGATTGTCATGTGGTGTTGATGCTGTTGCTTGTTTGGCTTAGAGCTGTAGAAACAGATTGATTCGTGTGTACGTGCTTATAATTCTGTGTTCTATTTATAGTCTCATACAGGAAAATCCGGAAGTGGCAATGGATTCTATCGTCTTCATAACGCAGCATATGACCCCTGGGCAAAGATCGGAGGTCTCCAGGATTCTGTCTACCATGGATGCTTCGCCACAAGACTAACTATGATGCTAATCAGATTGGAGACAAGGCAGCTGTTCGCAAGCATAGCCGACTAAGAAACGTCTCCCGTCTTGCGAAAAAAATTCCATTAGAACAGGATCGCAACATAGTCTCAGCAGTATCAATGTCATGTTAAGATCGGAAAGACGTCTAGGTGAAGTCATTGATCCCGACTGCATCTAAGCCAGTTCGTAAAAGATGACCAGTGTATATAAATATCGAGTGTATATAAATATCGAGTGGACGCGTGGACAAGATTTACTGGATATTTATTTCCAATGTATTTTAACACTGATGTTTCTGGTCTGTTGAGTTGGTTTGCGATTTTGAATCTATAGGACAATTATTAAGTAATTTTATGTTAAGTTTTCATGGTAAGAATCTGACTTTGCGTCTATTTTTCCAGCTATCCTAGTTATTCCCTGCCTTGTTCTCTGTTTCTGTGTCCATCAGTCTGTCTGGTTCTTTTCCTCCTTGTGTCTTCTTCTGACTGTCTGTTGTGTTGTTCCCTCACTTTTTGCATATGTTTCTCTCTCTCTCTGTTTTAGTATCTCTTGGTGTCTTCGTGAATTTCAGGACCCAAGAAGCATGTGTAATTCTTGTTGGAACTTGTGTTGACCTAGACGGATCAGTAACGCTGGAGATTTGCTCAGTTCTTGGCGTTTGACTCTGAAAACTGTTTTTAAGTAGTGCAATTGGAATAATATAGCAGTCTTTGGCACCTCAGCGCCATGTCATGTCCTTAGCAACAGTAGAATTCTGGAGCCCCGAGTTCCATCATTTTTTAACAGTTTAAGACATGTGCCACAGTTTTTTTAAGTTCTTTGCTTAAGTTGCAGTTCACGTTCACATGTTAGCAATCACGTGTTAGAGCGATTTCTTCTGCTCACTATTGTGTGGCACACCCATATTCTCTTTGTTTTCCAACAGTTTAACGATCACTCGGAAGTGACAATGTGTTTTTTAGCATGTACAATACTAAATAATTATGGGTTGTATAATTTGAAAGATGTATTGTGAAATTAAATGAATTTATTACGAAATGGATTTGCCCTGAATTGAATTTTGCCGTGAAATGAATTTGCCATGAAATGAAATGTCGTACAAGAGTGAATGCTTTTTACAGCCGAATGCAGGTTTTAATAGATTTTAACTTCATGCTAAGTGCCACTAATGCAAAAACAAGTTATTAATGCAACAACAATTTATTAACGCAACAACAAGAATTTTACATGACGAACTTTTGAATAACTTTCCTCTCACACTATATGGATATACTGATGACCCGTTTTTCCTTATCACTGTCTCGTTCACGCATTTCTTTCGCCCAGAATTTTTGCGCTTCTGAAGAGCCATTCTGCAAGATGCAATATATAAATCTATAGCTACAGTACAATACAAGAGCTGTTCATAAAGAGTGTTTGCAAAAAATGACCTACTTTGGACCCCTTGTTCGTGTTTGTCCTGACTCTCCATCCCTCTCATTTGCAGAGGTTCACATCAGTGGACCACTGGCTTCAAGAAACCTGCAGCATGGACTAATGCCCTTCAATTGACTTCTCATCTGCACTGCTTTTGAATGACAAATCCTAATACTTTTTAATGTCACCGGAATCTTTTGCTATTACTCAATAGTCCCTGTTCATTCTGACGAAGCAGTTGTTGAGCTGTGTACTGTGGAACACTACAAATGGCTGCCAGTTTAGTAGAGACTATCTGCCATCTGACAACAAACCTCACAGGGCCTTGTGCATTGGGAGCGCTTCTGAGCAGTTCACCCTACTAGAGACACTCTACAATTGTTCAAATACAATATATGTATGTATTAGGACATTTGATTATATAGTGCATTTTTTGACACCTCGTAATAGCGCTGTGTAATATGTCCTCATAATTATGGAGATGGACATTACTTTACGACTGTGACCAAGAGCGGAATGATTATCGTTAAATGATTGCCATATTGTAGGCATGGATTAAATCTTGTTACTTTAGTGTGCATGATTACGATCTTGATTCCCTCTTGTTTACAAGCATCCACTAAATTCCTAAGTTACGCCTTGTGAAGCATTTAATTGCCAACATCAGCAGCGATTGAAATGAGAACAATTGTAGACTGTTCTCTTATGGACACTACCCTGTAACATATAAATAAGCTGTTCTGACATCTCGTTAATTTGTCACATGCACAGTGGGTTGACCTAATTCTGCCCTAGATTTCTGACATTTTCTGAGTTTAACAGAATTGTAAACACACAACACGCATTTACAAAATTTCAATTTAAGTATAAGATTCTCTTTGTGGTGTCCAAATCTCGTTTGGATTTTGTCCGAAGTATCTGCCTGACCTTATCTTTATCTGCTGCTTCGCTTTGTTGCGCTCTGCATTCCAATTGGATAATCTGGATTGTTGCTTCGTGAACCAGTACTGTTTCAATCCAACAAGGTACATTTGTTGTTCTGTTTGAAATGACCTTCCTTCTCTCTAGGTGAAGTTGATGTCTGGGCCTCTGGGGTTTCCTCCTCAGTTATAGTCATTCCCAGAAGGTGACTCTCTTGCCAAGGGGTTTCTGCACTGCGAGTGCCGCTGAGTAGTCTATGCTGCAAGACCCTTTTTGTCCAGACACAATACGATATGATTTAGTGTGGTGTCCTCATAAAAGCAATTTCCCATTTCTTTTTATTCTTAAATCCAATCTTGTTTTCTTAAACTACAATTGGCACAGTCTACAGAGCTAGCAAAACCTAATGATAAAGATGACAAGCCAGTCAGTGTTGACAAAGAGGAAAAGACAGCTTGAGATAGTCCTTGATTTTATTATATTTTTGGTAAAACTGGCTTTAGCGTCGGAAATTACTTTCTTGTTGCAGCATCATTAATTTTAATCAATTGATCCAGCTTCTAGTTTGGCAAGAATCCTTATCAATTCAGCTTCTGTTTGGCCAGCTATTTGTTCAATCAATCCCGCTTCTATGTAGGTGGCAATTATTTTTCATCAATTATACGACTTCTATTTAATTAAAAATTATTGCTTATCAATGCAGCTTCAATTTCAGTTAGATTGTTTATATAAATCCTACTTCTATGTAAGTAAAAAATTAGTTTAAGCAATCCAACTATTTACTAAGTATTTAGCTAGAATTCTTTTCGTCAATCCAACTTGTATTCGACCAATGCTGAAGTTCTTGAATTGGCGAATAATTTCCAACGCTAAAAGCCAATTTTACCATATTCTTTACTCTTATATAAAAAGTTATATTTACATATTTCTAACGTGCCTCTCACAATGCAACCCCATCGAAGATTCCCTCAAAAAAACTTAAAAGAGAACGGGCGTGAACAGTAGTGCTCCCCAGGTAAGATCCAAGGACGAGCTCTATAGCATGAAGGTCATTCAACAGCAATCATTTATGGGTCAACAGTAACATAGGAACGATGCTGTGGCAGTTCAAGACGTGCTGGAGGGTCATGACGGTCTATAGGCATGGAGCAGAAGTAGCTTAGATAGGCCGCCTGATAAAAAGAAAGGTAGTGCGGATATCGACCCCCAAAACAAATCTTTTAAGACAGGACAGTGAGGAGACAAACGCCGCCAATAACCTATCCTTTACTAGCACAACCTCCCTATACTAGGCTATCGCTCATATAAAAACCAAGCAAAAATACGACCACAGAGTGAGCCAGATCGTTTTTTATTTATACTACAGCAAAAATAGACTTCTATTCTAACTATGTGCCTGATTTATAACACTGATAGAATCTTTGAATTTATAATGTGCTTACAAGTAAACTCTGATTGAAAATTTAGTTAAACGAGTAAGTAAAGTGGTCACAAAAATAAGGCTTTTACAAATTAAAAAACTTTTCTTTGATGGAAAATGACTCTTATGCTGCTCAATAATATGCGAATGAGTTTTAAAAATTTCAGTATGAACGAAAAATGACTTTGGTGTTTTAGAAACTTTAGACTACCGTCCATAGGTGTCAAATTTCGGATCTAAAAATATTTAGTATCTACAACAAATATGTACTTTATGTTTGAAAAACAAACAAGTAAATTAAATAACTGGACAAGTTAGGCCAAAGATTTTTGAGTTAGGCCATACCAGTCAAAAATACGGGAAATTCATCATGAACCCACTCATTTTATTTACTATGGCAGACTTTTTTGGTAGAATATTGTACGGAAACACCTACAGTAAAAATCCGAATGAATTCAAACATGGGAAAATATGTTTAAATCGTGAAAGATTGTGACGCTTTATCACGACGTTCCGAAGCTGTTTTGTTTAATATAAGTGCGGGATTGTGTTCGGTCATAGGCCTAATAATGGGATTAAATAGAGCAAACAAGTATTGTTTAATGTGCGTCGTTTAAGTAAACTGTTGTCTCTGACAGGACCCTAATGTGTTTTGTATAGATGTTGTTTGCGTGCTTTGAAGACGGACACTTGCGTCAATCCGTGTACCATCATGGACGAATGGAACTGTCACGACATGCACAGTATTTTTTACACATTTATTCTATTCTGGCTTTACTCTGTGACCTTTGGGCGTATATAGGTTCAGGCCCCAAAAATAAATACTTTCCAATTTAAACAAACAGTACTTATTCTGTGTATTTTGCGTCTATTTTTATTGCAAATCCTTAAAATATGTTTTGACTATTCCGACTGTTTGCATGTGGGGTGTGGATTCTTTTCCTCACTGTCTCCATCTTTCCACTGACAGTGTAAGTCATTGTACCTACCCATTATGGCTGAGTTGAATAGGGGCGCACACAGGTGGAGCAGATATTGAATTAAAGTTTTGTCCATTTTGGGGCGGATGACGGTTAACATGATCCCAAAGCCAAAAGATTTCACTGAGTAGTTGAGGACACCAGATGTCACAAAGCCAGAGGGTATGCGAGGTGGTTATTTGAAATTAATTATTCCCCATAGTAAAGTTGAACACTCTAACCCACATAATTGTGCAGTTACATTACAGCGTAAATCAATGCAATTAAAATTCCGATAATTATATTGCTGATTTGTTCTTTAGGTTTTTTAAACGCAGTCATGCTCAGGATCATATTCAGTCGATCACAGGACTCGCAAGTTGTCAGACAATGAAACTGTTTGCATTGTCGAGCAGAGATGGAACAATTCGCATCTGGAACCATACGGTGCGTTGCAATTTTTTATTGCAGCATTGCAATCGTAATCGTAATATCCTAATCTCGCAATTTTAAACTCTCGTCAAATTTGCCTCAAGGACAATTAAATTATGACGTCTGAGTATTTCTTAAATTCTGCTTTTCAAGAACAATTTGCAGGTGGGTCCATGTCAACCACTTATAATAATTCATTCATTCATTTGAAAAATTTATATTGCGCTCTTTCAGAAAGTCCACTCAGAGGCGCTCCCAGTCGAACCACGGTGATGGAAAAAGGTTTTAAAGAGTCTGTATAACACTGATGAGTCCACACTAAGCATTTGTGGGCCCCATCGACCATAATTATTCGGTAAATAAATGCTGAAAGTATATGTTACGTCTGTCAAAATTTCTTTCAGAGTCGTTCAACTGCAGACGGTTGCAACGAGCATAAGTTTCTGCACCGTGAAGGGGATCTCTTACTTGCAGTTATGGACCATGTGCATCGCATCGACTACTTGAGCTGTAAGTGACATACAGGCGTTATGTGATTTTCTATATACTATGCACCCATAATCACCACAACACTCTGGCCACTGTATTATCATCATTGCCACTACTATTACGACTACTTCACAATTACCTTGACCATTACTGCTACTGTCACCATAACTGCCACCATGACACCACCACAACATTTCTCATACCACAAACCACCACCAGTACCACTTGACAAATATTGAGAATCTGACCATATCCTTTTTCTCATGTGAGCCTCGTGTATATAAATATGTAAGTATGGTTATCCCGCAGCATCTGGGTATAAAAGAAATATATATGTACCTACCTAATTCAAAGTACCTGATATACTGTAATGAACCTTGACTAACTCATACCTTTCGCCCTATATTTGCATTGTGGTATATCTCTCCGCTGTATATAAGTTAGTATTTGCTCTGAAGCTTTTATAGCCCCAGCTATTTTTGGTGTTCCAGTTTCTTTTTCCTTGTTTGCTGTTCTAGGTTCATGCTGTTTCTTTTCTGTTTTGCTTTGTATGCATAATATGTATGAATGCATGTTATGTTTGTGTATGTGTGTCTTTTCATACGTATGCCTGTAATGTATGCATGTTTGTATATAATGATGTGAAATGTGTATGTAATATGGTTTTTATTGTTTTGCATTGTACATCTTTAGACATGCCGAAGTCATACCTCCTCAAGATGGCTTCCACGGCCTTTCCCGAACAGGCGAATGAGAAAACGATTCCGTTCTGCGAGCGAACCGTCAGCTCAATGAGTCATGATGACACGAAACGACTTAAGTCGGCTCGATCTGCATCCAGGTTTCTGTCCAGCAAAAAAGTCTTCTGTTTATAACTGAACTTCAGATGGTGTTAAAAACATTTGCTAGCTGTCATATATTAAGGTGCTATAATTCAGGTGTACGGACCATTGCTCATAGGCTGATTGCTCATAGGCTTATTGCTCATATGGCTTATTGGTCATAGGTCTTTTTGGTCATATGGCTCATTGCTCATAGGCTGATTGGTCATAATAATTTTTAAGTTAAATTAGTCGAGTGAAGTTATAGAAAAGAAAACGCTGATTGAAATAGAAAGAAACATTTACTAGGTCATGTAATGGAGCAGAGGCCTGGGCATTAACGAAAAGGGACGAGAGTTTGCTGGAAAGAACAGAGATGAGAATGCTGCGATGGATGCTTGGAATATCACTGAAAGACATGAAACAAAGTGAGGACATCAGGAAGACGCTCGGTGTGGCATGCATCACTGACAAAGCACGGGAGACCAGGCTGCGATGGTATGGACACGTAATGAGAAAAGAGGAGGATAGCTGTGTCAAAAGAATCATGCAGGCGGAGGTATATGGTCGACGCAGTCGGGGACGACAGAAAAAAGATGGGAGGACGTGATACAACAAGACCTGAAGCTGCTCAAATTGAAGAAAGAAGACACCGGAAGCAGAGACAAGTGGAGGAGAAGGATCCGAGTGGCTGACCCCTCGCCAGAGGGAATAATCATAGCCTGAAGGGAAAGAAGATTTACTAGGTCATGTAATTGCTCACATTTAAAGAAACTGTTAAAGGAAAAGATTGTTTCTACCACCTATGGTGTCATGGACTTTATAATTGAGCAATGAACGGTTCGAACAAGTCAGTTCACGCCTTCAAGTAAATATCTTCGCAAGTTTCTTCATTCCCAGTTATTGTATTAGTCTACCAACGCTAATTGTCTCGAATTGATAAGCACAAGCTAAGGCATGAAGAAGGTCACCCATATCGCCAACGGTATATTTGTTTTAAACATAGGCAGTGCCTAAGTTTGTTTATTTTGGACATATGACCAATGAGCCTATGACCAATAGACCCTATGACCAATAAGCCATATGAGCCATAAGCCTATGAGCAATCAGCCTATGAGCAATGGTCCCTAATTCAATTGACTTATTATATCAATTAGCTTTATTGAAGCTTTATGGTTGCAATGAGAACAAGCTAAATGCAGCAAATAACACGTATCTGCAATACTGCGTAACAGACGGCCCCGTATATATTATACATATATTTCACCATTTTACTGTATACATATGAGAAGTTGTTGACATTTTTCCTATCATAGCATTAATTGATCTGTTGGGTTATTCAAAATATAATCCATGTCACATTTCGTGAATTACTTTTCATTCATTCATTCATTTCAAACACTTATATAGCGCTTCTTCAAGAGTATCTACTCAGAAGCGCTCCCGACCCAACCACGGTTAAAAAGAATAGTTTTAAGAGCAGAGTAGAACGTAGTCTCAAAGGCTCTAGGCACAAGACGTAGTTCCACAGGGAGCCCATTCCAGGTTGCAGGGCCAACGACAGAAAAGGCACGGTTCTGTGTAATAGAAGTGCGTGACCGGGGGACAAGAAGCTGAGCCTGTTTAGAAGAGCGGAGAGAGCCACGGTGCTGGACGTTCAGGGTGGAGCAACAGAGCTCCTGCAAATAGACAGGGGCCACACCCGCGAGACAGCGCCAAACCAAGGAAGATATCCGGTAAGTGATCCTTTGTGAAAAAGGGAGCCAATGCAAGACATCCCGCATATAGTCAGTAACATGACCGAATCTTGGAATGCGACCAACAAGGCGTGCCGCAGAGCGCAAGACCCGATCCAAGCACCCAGCCCGAGTCACCGGAAGACCCACATAGAGGGCGCTGCAGTAGTCCAGACGAGAGACGACAAAAGAATGGACTAGCGTTAAGGCAGCATTGAAGGTTAAGGAGCGGAGCACCACTCTAAGCTGACGCAATTGGTAGTAGCAACTGCGGCATAGCAGGTTGATATGCCGCGTAAAAGTAAGTTCTTGGTCCAGTGTGACTCCAAGATCCCGGACAGAGGAAGAGAAGGTAAAGTGAGGGAACTCTCGAGCAAGAACCTCCAGGTCAATTTTAGCGAGCTGTTGGCGTGTGCCAAACCAAATAAATTGGGTTTTGGTAGAGTTTAGCCGAAGGCGATTGGAGGACATCCAGGCCTCCAAAGCCTCCATTGTCCGGCTCATGACCCTAACAGTGGATAGGGCTGCTGGCGCAAAACAATGCAAATACGCTTGCAGGTCATCCGCATAGGATTGGCTCAGGACAGAAGAAGCGGCAAGGAGAGAACCAAGATCAGCAGTATAAATAATATATAAGAGTGGGCCCAGGACAGAACCCTGGGGCAGGCCATACGGAGCAGGAACCCACGGAGTCCTGGTGGACCCGTAGACCACAGAGAAGGAACGGTCGTGAAGGAAGGAATCTTTTATGCAAGATTGTAGCATTGAGATGCCATAATTTTTATACTACTCTTTGATATTTCTGTTTCGCACAGGTCTGATGCACTGTTGCAACAGAATATCGACCGGAGGGAGTTTGCAAGGAGGCAGACACAGCGCACGATGCCAACAATTTGCGTGGGCCAACTTCCGTACAATGGAGACAAGAGTTTGGAAGATATGGAGGAGGATGACAACTTGGACGAACTGATTGGCAAGAACTGTGAGAGGCCGAAGCAGGTACTTGCATTCTTCTTAATCAGTATGGTAAGAGACATGTCAATCAATCAACGTAGGTTTTTGAATGAGTGTCGGAAGACAAGTATCAATCAATCAACTTAGAATCTTGAATTGGTATGGTAAGAGATATATCTATCACTGAACAAAGATTTGCCGTTGTGTGTTGGTCGTATTGAATTTGGCCACAAAAATTGATGATGAAAGCCATATCTGAGCATGATTCTTTCAAAAGCTGGAAACCTCTCTTCTTTAGTTGAATCAAGTCATGAATACTATTCAAGACAAGAGTTTGTGTTTTTCAACTGTTCATTCATTCATTCATTCATTCAGGTATTTGCGTAGTACCATTCATGATGTCTACTCAATGGTGCTTCAATTGCATTGTTTTTTTGTCCATTTGGCTTCAACAGGGACAATGTGATGCATGGAAAATGAAGATCCAGGCGAGATGGTATCCAAAGGAATCCTCTCTTGTGCAAGGCATCTCTTCTGTAACGCTGGAAACACCATCAGATGCCAGTGATCAGTGGATTTGGCCAGAATTACAAGCGTCGTTGGCAAGCGTAACCTCTGATCTGCTGCACGATCTTGTACAAGGAAATGAGTAAGTGAACTCTGTTGTTATCACTAATTCCTTATTACAATTTTTTAGTCAGCTTCATGAAGCTAAAAAAATTAATTAAAAATTAATTAAATTAATCTATAAATTAATTCGTAGGTGCAAAATCAGTTTTTTTCTTTAAATTCACCATTGAAGTGTATGGTATCGGATGAATAGCCAATGATTTGGATGAATTAAGCAATTTAGAATTCAGTTTCAAATTGTAGAGTTATTTATGACTTTGTACAAATTCCGAGATATTAATTTTTAATCAGCATGGCATTGTATATTTGAAACTGATTAATTTTTACTGCATTGTCTCCGGTGATTTGAAGACAAAGTTGGATCTGCTGTGGAGGGGATTCCTAGACCAAACAACGGAGAGCGTCGATCACCGATTGCCTCAGTTTAAAACACCTTGGCTTGATTTTGAGGAGTCTAGCACTAGGCAAGTCAATCTCCAGTCGTTATTTTCTGTGAATAAATTTAGTTTATTTTTGTACATTAATAACGGCATTTGTTAGAACCGAATGCATTGTTAATGAATAAAAGTTTGAATAATTTTATTTTAATATTTCTTCGTTTTCTTGTTTTTTTTTCCATTTTGGAATGTTTTATAATTTGCTTTTATTGGAATAACCATCATCGTTATTTGGGTTTGTGGAACGATAATCATTGAGAGTCAGGCTTTGTGTTAGCAAATTTTTAGCCAAACAATGTTCAGTGAACATTCGTTTAATCGTGAAACCTTGTTTAAATTACATTACATAAAATGTCATTGGCATCTCCTTCCTGAACATTTTAATTAAAATTTAATCAGTTGATCTGTTGCAGCTAATGATGAAGATGAGAAGAAGACCTTTGATCGGCCGATGCCAACGTACCTCAAGACTTCACAACCAAATCTGATAGTCTGCTGCAAAAGTAATTTTCACATAGAATTGCATTTCATTTTTTTTATTGAATTAGCTGTTTTTACTAACTTTGAATAAGTTTTCAAAATTATTTTAATATTAAGATCTATACATTCCGTATTATCTCAGATGAAATTCACACTTTTGTCCAAACAATCTGCTCTGAGTGGCTGTGCATTGTAGATAGGAAAATGGTTCTAAGATGTTTTAGGCAAACAGTTACCACATGTGAAGACTGCTAAAACACTAACTGAAAGCAACAGAAGAAGTTTACATCAGCTAAATTATCTTACATTTTGAGTGGTTTCAGTTATTTAGATGATTTGCATTTTGTATGCTAATTTTTTTATATAAAATTAGATTTTAAGATACTTTAATTTATGGTGCAAAGTTGTGTTTTAAAATAAAAGACCACAGACCATATCACTGGATGCTGTTTATTTTGTTCCATAGATATAAAAATGTACTAGAGTAATCAGATTACAAGTAAGTAGGTTAATACATCTTCGACAGCTGTTTCACTGCTGGCACACCAGTAGCTGAATGTCAAACGATTTCAACTGAACTTCCATGACAGGTCCATGGGCGCCCGCAGAAATTTTTGCAGCAGGGGGCAAACATTTTACGATGGTTACAGTTAACTTTTTTAGTAGCAGGAGATTGACAAATCCAAAGCTGGAAACTAAGAAGACGGGTATTTTCAAAGAGGTTTCTGAATGCAAATTTCTCAGTTTCATTTTTTGCATCATTTTTAATATGAATAGTTTCCTTAGTGCAAAGAAATATGTTAAAAGTAAAATGATGCTAAGAAGTAGGTTCCTTTAATGCGAAGAAATTTGTTAAAGCCCAAAGGTGGTAGTTAGAAAAATAGGTGTCACGTTTCCAGGGGGGCAAGTGCCCCTTCTTGCCCCTATGTGTGGGCGCCCATGGGCAGGTCAATGTCATACATATCTGAGATTGTAATGGCTCTATGGCTCCTTTTTTAACACTTCCATCATCAGATTCGCATTGCATGTGCATCTGCAAATTATACATCGGTTCTAAGATTTTTGCATTAGGTTAAATTTCGCAACTTGGGGTGCACATTATGCATAGCATTTGACGCGTGCGTATTTTACCCAAAATAATATGGTGCATAAATATATGTGTTTGCAGGAACTAATTGGCATTTAGTTTATTATATGATATGTTAAGTCTGTTTCTTTTTTGTTTGACAGGTGATGTTCCTTCCGTTATCTTGTCCATCTACAGTTTTAACGAAGAAGTCAATCTCCCTTTGCCTGGTCTTGATGAAGTGCTTCTCTGCAGCTCAGAAACGACTGCAGAAGATGTAACAATGGCCTTAATAATTGTTCTTTTGAAAGGAAATTGTAATGTAATTTTTGGCAGATTTTTATCAGGCAATTTAGACCAATGTCAGCTTACCAATAATTTCATTACATGTGCTCGATAAAACACTTATGTTATATGTATGCATGAAATCAGTTTTGCTGCAAATTGTGGTTTAGTTGCAATTTTTGCATTTTTTTAAATGTGGGAACAAATTTGTACAACTTCGTTTTCATTAATAATTAGTATTATATTATCTTATTAGTATTATATTATCTTATTAGTATTATATTATCTTATTAGTATTATATTATCTTATTAGTATTTATATTATCTTATTAGTATTATATTATCTTATTAGTATTATATTATCTTGTTAGTATTATATTATCTTATTAGTATTATATTATCTTAAATAGTATTATATTATCTTATTAGTATTATATTATCTTAAATAGTTTTATATTATCTTATTAGTATTATATTATCTTATTAGTATTATATTATCTTATTAGTATTATATTATCTTATTAGTATTATATTATCTTACTAGTATTATATTATCTTAAATAGTATTATATTCTCTTATTTATTCTGTCAGGTGATTAAATTCAATTTTTAAATTTTTATTCTGGCAAATTAATATGATTTTTTGCGAACTTTTCTTCCACCAGGTGGAGCTTCTTTTCCGGAGAGCTTCAGGGAACCATCGGAAGGTCTTCTGTGTTGTCTATGCCGATATGCTGGACTACGACGTTGCCTGTCAAGTCGAAGATCAGATGCTGAGGTTTTTCGCAGCTGTGCCAATGCAAGGCAAGTGATTTGCATTTTTAGGAATTTTTTGCCAAATATGGGTAAATTAGAATAACAATGTTTTTTTCTTGTCGTCCAACAATGGCCTGACTCAAGGATATCTGTCTATCGAATTTTGATGACTCTGCCATAGATTATCATTTTTGTCTGCAATTTCATTTGATGTTACTATGAATTGATGCTTTGTATATTATGATATCAAATGGGGCGCGGTGGTGTAGTGGTGGCGTCGTTGCCTTGAAGCCGGAAGGTTCGAATCCACCTCGCCGTGTAAGGACCTTGAGCAAGTCCTTCACTCACAATTGCTCAGCGCTTCGGCGTGAAACTCCGATGCAGTGTCCGCTCTGCATTCGGGAGCACCTCTGAGTAGAGAGAGCTTGAAGGGGCGCTATAACAAGTGCACATACAAACAAACAAACAAGTGAGGGGCGTGGTGGTGTGGGGTATGTTCAGTGACTTGGAGCCGGAAGTTTGCGGGTTCGAATCCACCTCAAGCCACTGTCTAGGTTCTCTGAGCAAGTCCTTCACTCGCAATTGCTCATGCACTCTGGTGTGAAACATCGATTCAGTGTCCGCTCTGTAGTCGGGAGTGCCTCTGAGTAGAGAGACCTTGAAGAGGTGCTATAGCAAGTGCTCATACATACATAGTGGTTATTTGTTTAGACCTATTGGATTTGACGTCATACGTACATTTGGATGATGAGTTTCAGCTTTGATTCTTCATTTCAACGACCATCGACATCATGTGCATTATGGTGATGGCACTATAGAAGTCAATTGAATAGTTTAGACATTTTGAATAGTGGGATGTAACAATCTTAAATTAGACTAGATTTCATGAAGTTGTTGAGTTACATTTGTCGTTACCTTGCTCTATCAACCATCTTCTACATTTAAATGACATCGTGTTCTGTGCAGGTCTTCGTCTGGTCGTGATCTGCTGTCTCGAACAAGAAATCCGATCAAACATCGTCAGCGCTCTTGATCGTTACAGGGTTCACATGCCTCAGTTCAACCAAAACGAACTTAGAATTTGCCTCAAGAAGCATTTTATTGTCAAGTCAGATGGAAAACTGGGACTGAACAGCGTGCCTGCCTCACTTGTCGATCCAGAACAGTAAATTAATTGATTGCTATATGAGTAGAGTAATTTAAATCAATTGTGAAGTGGTTAACTGACTTCTGCAGTGAGAGGTATTCTATTCTATTTATGGATTTATAAGGCACCTCTAACAGTACGAGCTATTCAGAGGCACTCCCAATATGTATGTATGTTTGTATGTATATATGTATGTGGGTGCGGTGGTGTAGTGGGTATGTTCATTGCCTTGCAGCCGGAGGGTTGCAGGTTAGAATCCACCTCAAGTCGCTGTGTAAGGACCTTGGGAAAGTCCTTCACTCGCAATTGCGCAGCGCTTCGGCATGAATCTCTGATGCAGTGTCCACGCAGTAGTCGGGAGTGCCTCTGAGTAGTGAGCTTGAAGGGGTGCTATAACAAGTGCTCATACAAACGTAAAAATAAATAGACATTTAAATAGCGCATTATAATAACCTCATGGAGGTGCTTAACATAGTTACCAGACAGTTCTAAACAAGTGCGACTTTTAAAGTGATTTTGAGAACGTTTCTTGAGATACATGCAGTGCAGTATCACAAATTGTTAATGGAAGACTGTTCCAGTATGAAGGTCCTATACACAAGAAGACACAGTGGGCCTGCACCAACATATGGGAGCGGGTACTATCAAGTCCCCACGAGTCGCAGAACGCAGGGATTGATGGCCTGTTTGGTTGTAGATGGGAATTTAAGAGAGAATACAAAGCTTGCAAGCCTGTTTTCAAAGCAAAATGAAGATTTTAATGCACAATTTTTTTAGAAAATGCTTAGCATAAACTTGCTTAGTCCTTACTCACATGGTTTAGGTGTTTTTCATGTATTAGTAACAAAGTGAAAGAAAGTTTAAGTAGTAATGTTAATGATGATGAGTTCTCTGTCCAAAGGCAGGTCCATGGCTTTAAAGGCACCTGAGGATGAGATGAGTGAGTTGGCTTCCTGTTGCCTTCCTCGCAGACAATTATCGATGAGCAATTTGTCCAAGGTCGCTACGCCTACAGTGACTCACAGACAATTATCGATGAGCAATTTGTCCAAGGTCGCTACGCCTACAGTGACTCACAGACAATTATCGATGAGCAATTTGTCCAAGGTCGCTACGCCTGCAGTGACTCACAGACAATTATCGATGAGCAATTTGTCCAAGGTCGCTACGCCTGCAGTGACTCACAGACAATTATCGATGAGCAATTTGTCCAAGGTCGCTACGCCTACAGTGACTCACAGACAATTATCGATGAGCAATTTGTCCAAGGTCGCTACGCCTACAGTGACTCACAGACAATTATCGATGAGCATTTTGTCCAAGGTCGCTACGCCTTCAGTGACTTGAGGTAGATTCAAACCTCCAACCTTGCGACCGCAGGGCGCAGAACATATCACTACAACACCACATCCCTACACTACAGCGTCCCAAGTGGTAATAGTAACTTTAAAATCCCATTATTGGTCTCTTTTTAATCACATTTAGGATGTTTCTTAAAATCCACTGATGTTGGAATTTCTTCAGATGCAGTATTCGCCAGATTCAGTCTTACCGTTCTGGAGTTGGAAAAACGCTTTGAATGAAAAGGCTGGAACAGGATTTGCGAAAGAAGCTGAAACTGTTGAGAAATGAAGAAGAAGCTCTTGTGACCATATCAATGCATTCCAAGACTGTGGACCATTCAAAAGAGATGAAGGACCTTCTGGCTTCAGAGGAGAGTGACCATCCCAGAATCTTTCATCTTGATATAGCACCAGAGGTGACAACGACTTTACGTCAATATCTGTGTCAACTTCACTTCTTCTGGAAAGGAATTTTCAATTCAGTCTCTCACCTTCTTTTAACTTTCTCTATTTTTTAAATGTATTTTTACTGTGTAAGTACATGACTGTCAATTCACATTTGCACAGTTCAAAAACATGATCTTTCTTTTTTCAATTCAGCACACAAGAGAACTACTTTTTCAAATCAACTGTCCATTTTACACTACTAGTTCTACACAAACCAATTCTACTCTGAAAATTTGAAATCAGTCTTGCCAGGTAATTCGTTTTGCATCAGATGCATAAATCATACAATCCTTCTATGACCAGCCAATTAAATATGCTCCTCACCTGTTAAGCCATACTGTGACGCATTTGACACACTCCCATATTTTATATATATATATATATATATATATATATATATATATATATATGAATTATGTATATATTATATATATTTGTAATTGTATATAATTATACTTATATTATATAATACATACACACAGCACTGCTGTCAATCAAACGTCAAATCTCGAATGTTAGATTTATTATAATTTAAAGCTTCAGTCAATGTCAATGCTTCTAGAAATTTAGAAAATATAGAAAAAGTACACAGTGTGTTATTATGTTAACTTTTCATTTTGAATTTTTTATTGGTGTGTCACTATTGCAACTGACACGCATCTTGGAGTTGATTTTGTCTTGCTCTTATAAGTTTTGCATCCCTTGGTTTTGCAGATGACTCATTTAATTATGTGGTATTCCTAGATTTGGTCGCATCTCTGTGTTTATACGTGATGTCCTCCACTGGCTCATAGTCATTACTCTATTATTATTACTATTATTATTATTATTTATTATTATTATTATTATTACTTTATTATTTTTAGTCATTACCTCATTTTGTTCGAAGATCTCTTCTTCTATCTTCTAACGTTATAACCTCGCAGTTTGTTTCGTGAAGTGTGTACATGTTCTAACACTTAACGGTTGGGGGGACAAATGCATGGGCCGTCCCCACCACATCCATTGAGGAGACCGTTCCACTGTCTCCCCTTAAGTCTCCACCGATGCGTCCTTTTAACACAGCTAACTTGTCCATAACCTTGATCCCGAATAGAGCGTATTTTTCAGTATTCTACCCATCTATGGATGGATGGATGAATGGATGGATGGATGGATGGATGGATGGATGGGTGGGTGGGTGGGTGGGTGGGTGGGTGGGTGGATGGATGGATGGATGGATGGATGGATGGATGGATGGATGGATGGATGGTGAAATAGAGCCGTTGTTCTCTGACGGTTTCGTGCACTGGGCCTTCTAGAATTCTAAACATATATTTGAAATGTGATACTATAGGCTGGACCAGAAAACATTATTTTTAATCTAAATTATCACACTTTAACATTAGTAGGCTAGGCCCATGTAAGCCTATTTCTTGAACTACTAAACGGGTAAAACGCGCAGGGTTCCGCGAGAAAATAGTGCTTTGAGAAAGGTTCCGCCACCTTAAAAAGGTTGAAAACCACTGCTTTACGGTTCCGAATGCTTGCTCTGCCACTAGTCAGCATCAGACTTTTTTGATTGTTGGATCCTCTGTTCTGGAATTCTCTCTGGCAAGACCTCTCTGACTTTTTGTAAACTACTTAAGACTTTTCTTTTTGGTCTGACCAGGGCTTTGGGAGCACTTCTGAGTAGTCCCATTAATTTGATAATGAATGAATTACATTTCACTGAAGACTGGACTGTGATTTGATTATGTCATTTTATTATGTCAGGTTCAAGAAGGTGTTGACCACTTTCTCTTTTCTCTCTTCGTCCTTGGCAGCGTGACGGATGAAGATGGATTTGTTTGGCGTCATAGAGAACGTGATTTGTACATTGTGGAGTGCATTCCACTTATGATGAAAGATAGCTCAGGTGTAAGTATTCTTACTGCACAGGTAATCTTGTAATAAAACTTGGAAGTGCACAGAATTTTGTTAAATCAGCTTTCTTATAGACCATGAAACCCTTGATTATAAGACGTGAATCTTAGGCCCAGATGTTTGCAGAAGTCATCCTTGACATAGTCACTTGAACCAGCGTCTCATTTTCATTACAAGTTGAACTTAGGTCTCCTGAATGAAGAGCGCAACTGATTGCTCTCAAGTTAATAGATATAAGAAAAATTTACTTTGCATCAACTCAGCAGATAAGTTAGGGAACCTTATTATCCATGTAGTATAACATAATCTGATATGTCACAGGTTCGGCCAGTGCATCGCTTCGTCCATCAGATGTTTTCTTTTCTACCGTCGGTCACCTGCTGGTCACCTCAGGACAGCATCGATATTCTTCTAGATCAGTGGTTCCCAACCTTTTTTGACTGTCGGGCCACTTTTTCTAAGGTAGAGGACACAAGGGCCACTTTTCTTAGTTGAAGGACATTAGGGGGCCACAAGGCTAAAATTTAATTACCATAACTAAAGGCGTATTAAATTGTTATAATTGAATCAAAATAGAATGTTTGATGTGATTTATTAACGTCCAAATAAAATAATTTGTAATAAAAAGAATTATATATTCTATCATGTCCAAATTGTCAATTTTTACATATAGTTTTCTTAGTTCATTGAGATGCTGCGGGCCACTTTTGGCCCGCGGGCCACGGGTTGGGAACCGCTGTTCTAGATCATCCTGAAGGGAAGTACGGTGACAATGGATCACTGTCTGCACCTGTATTTCAAGTGGTTCTTTGACCAACTGATCTACTTAGTTGAGTTTGATTGTTTTTCTTGATTGATGTTTGAAGAATGTGTGTTTACAGAGTCGGCGAAATAAAAGTTTCTGAATGGACTGAATCACAGTTATTGTTTAGATGGCAGAAGTTTGTGAACTTCTCTTATGAACTTCATTGACACTTGTTTATCAAATGTCTTCAACTGGAAAGATAAGTTAGAACTAGGTTGATAACTTGAAATGTCATCAACATCAAGACCACAACTGGTGCAATAGGGAAGACAAGACAGCTGTGTATGAAATGGGAAGTGTCCCAGTGACACCCCATGCATTGCTGGGTCTTAATCGTAAATCATAAACTCATGATTTCTAGAGCACCCAGAAAGGAGTATTTCGCTTGCAATGCAAAATGGCCAAATATAAGGACATCAGCTATTCAATATTTAAACAGAATATTTTTAGCCTAGCACGCTGCAGTTGAACTCGTAAGTCTTTCTTCTGCAGGAGTGATGTTTCGTCATCCAGAATGCTCGATTGGTAAATATGATCAGCTGATAGATATGAAGGAATTCGAAAGTGAAGAACTTCAGAGACCATTCCAATATCTGAAACAGTATGCAAGTGGCCAACAGGTGCAGAGGATTCGTAAAATTGCTGCTCAAGGAACACCACAAGAATGCATCCAGGTTTGATATTACGTCCTAAAGGTTACATAGTACTTACTGACCAGTACTTTATTATAATGAAAACTAAAAACCAAATTGCGATGTAAGTTACACAATAAAGGAAACAAAGTTCAGATGTGAGATATGTCAATGCATTCAGAACATTTGGATTCTCAGGTGTTGGAGAATGGAGATCAAATTGTAAAGTGTAATTAGTGGAAAAACAGGTGCATTTTGTTCTCAGTGCAGCTTACCTTACTGTTTTCAGCTGCCTCCCTGATTCAGACAGTGGACCAAACTAAATAAACTTGAAGATGTATTAGGTTATTGAACCTAATTAGTAATTAGTTTCCACATGCATTCTTGTATGTTTCAAATGTGATTTAGTTTAATGGCGAATTCTTATAGTTCTCCTATAGAACTGCTTCTGACAAATGAATGAAATAATGCTCAATGAACGAAATATCGTTGAGTGAAGAAAATAATTTTTCAACACACACAAAGACAGTTTGTGTCAAGTTAGTTAGATTCTTAAACAAATGCTATACAAATATTGAGATACATAAGTGATACCGGGCTCAAAAACCATAACTTCCTAGATATTGCGCTGGAAGCTGAATTGGGCGAGATCGGTTAAATGGACAGAATATTCTTCATTTCAACAGTTACCTATGAATTCGCCATAGTTTCCAAGGTAGTGACCCGATTTTTATGTCGTTTGCTTTACTTGATGCGGAATATATCCCTTTATTGTCCAGTAAACTTACATAATAATCAAGTAATGGTTTTTGAGGATTATGACGAAATGAATATTCTAAAGCATTTTACTTGATTTTCTCACTCCATACCATTGAAAGAATCAATGGAGTATATTTTTAGTTAGAAGAAGATGTTTTCATTGTGTAAAAAGTATTTTAAAGCAGAGCTATTGCAGATTATGGCTGAAGAAAAAGGTCAGAAACCAACATGTGATGAGCTTTTTTTGAGCCCCTGTGTCACAAATGACTTTAAGGTGTCAGAGTTAAGAGAGCTGTTTAGTTGGTTATTTTATTGGCATGTTTTAGGCACTGCGGCGTGGTAGATCCGTCTTGGTCAGAGCTTCACAATTTTGCAAGCTTTCTCACTGTTCAACTAAAGGACTGTGAACAGTCGTACTTTTGCGTGGACATCTTCAGAGATGATCTGCCGGGACTCCTGACGTTTGTTGTCAAGTTTATGATTCGAATGTCAAAGGATTCCTGACGTTTGTTGTCAAGTTTATGATTCGAATGTCAAAGGTCAACAAGTTGATATAATTATTGAGTTCTGCTTTAATATTGTGGAATGCATTATTCAACTAAGCTTCTCAGGAGATTACAGAATCTGACTAAGTTTTCAATTAAAGTCCCATCATGACTTGAGTATGTCGAATGCTTGTAAATTATAATAAAAGAACTGTATTGGATTCAACGCTGTCCAATTTAGCGTAGATCCAGATAGCATGTGTATAATTTGCACACTGTACAGTAATCTGCAGATCTACATGTTCTGACATAGTTCTACATAGTCTGATCCTTAACCATCACGGTCTCTAATATTGGTGATAGTTTTAAATTTGTGTCACGCAATGAAACCATAGTGGTGTAGGGGTATGTTCTGTACCTTGTAACCGAAGGGTCATCGGTTCGAATCTACCTCAAGGTGCTGTGCAGCGACCTTGGACCAGTTGCTCACCTATAAGGAAACCACCCTACTCATCTCATCCCCGATGGCTTAAAAGCAGAGTACTCATCATCATCGTTATCATCATCATCATCATCGTCATCATCATCATCAATGTGAAATGATGGCAGAACATAGGATTAATCCCAACATATAAATTTCGAGACACGATTACTGAATGCGTGAGGATGGATATTCAATCAAACATGACAAACATCAGTGTTTTATGTTTAAATGAGACTATAGCAGCATTTTTAGTTTCTCTCATGTACTGTAATGTATGTTAATTGCTATCACAAAATGCAGATAGCTTTTTGCCAGTTAAGGAATATTCTTATCACAAATATTCGTACTGATTTGCAGCATAATGGTGGTGATAGTAGAAACAGTAAGCAGCTAATCAGATATTTCATGGAGGTATATAATGAGAGGTAGTTTTTTTATACATACATTTTTATACATACATTTGATTGAATAGCATTTTTTACTTTGCTATGCTCAAATAAATATAATTTATGCTCAAAGGATCGGACACGCTGGAGAAATTTGGTAAACTCATTGTGCAATGCTCCCATTGGTGGAGTAGGCGACGAATGATGATGAAATGATGATGCTCAAATGAAAATACATGCTAGCTCACTGAGTATGTCAGTTCTTTAAAATATGCCTTGCTGTAATTGTTTCATCTTGTGCAGGACTTGCGACAAGATCCCTGAAAATTTCAGAAGAGTCACCAGGATATGCATCGCATGGACATACAATGCTTGCTGTTGGTGGTGGGAATGACGAGGAACAAGAAGGGGTATGAAAATCCTAAGCATTTGGTAACTCGTTATCCTAAAAATGCGATATGAAAGTCATAAATCTATAACTGGCTATCTTCAAGGTGTAGAAACATAATTATGTCAGCATTTTATTGGTAATGTATTCAAGAAGTTGGACCAACCACAGCGAAGCCTCTGTGCTGTGCCATGAATGATCCGAGCAACTATGGCTAGGATTCGACAAGACCGAAACACACAACTGTTAAAAATGATGCATGGCCCACAAGACAATTAAGATCTTAAGCTCAATACCTTTGTTAATTGGCAGCCAGTGCCATAGCATCTCTCATATAAAGCTGGATAAAATGTCCGAACCTGCAATCAGATGAGCCGCAGCATTTAAGATGGTTAATGCGAGAAAGAGCTCTGCTTACAAACTTTTCCCTAATCAGCCCTTGGGCATAAAATGTATGTTAACATTACTTCAGATCATAATGTAACCAGAATGTAGTAACTTATTGTTCACTGCTTTTAAAATTCGATACTGTTTACTGTTTAATAATGTTGGCAATTTTAGGCACTTGAAAATTGAGAAGCTATGCAGTGTGATGGGACAAGACCTTCCCTATGATCCTGATGACAGCTATGAACTCACTGGCGACAACGTCAAGAAGATTCTTGCCATCTTCATGAGATTTCGGTTTGTAATTTTTAAGAATTTATTTCTTGCATTTGGACTACACCAAGGTTCCATAACAAAATGTCATGCAACGAAATGTAATGGATAAAAATGGCATAAGTATAGAAGAGTAAATAAGTCTTTGATTTAATAATTGATGATCTCAAAATCGATATCCTGGTTTTGCCATAAAAAAGAGACATTGCATGAGTTCATAATATCAATGTTGTATGTTGTTTTGATAATGTAAAAACGCTTTAAACACTTGAAACCAGTTTTATTCAGCATTATAGATTTGGGCATGGCTGGGTGCCGTTTTTCAACCGGATACCGGGTCCGGGTAATTTGTAAAAATTCTGCCGGGTCCGGGTATTACAAGTAATCGTTAATCTCTAAGCTGAATAGTATGTCCCCACTTTGAATGCTGTCAAACGAACACCACTCAGTTTGTCAGCTACCTTTGGTGGAATTGAGTGTCAGAGTTTTACTACAGTTGAGTTCTGCCGGGAATCCATCTCATTGCAGCTTGTAACCCATACAGGAAGTATGCCACTGATTTCCACATTCATTTTCTTAAAATTCTTGTTCTTGTATTTATGGTGATCAGAAATGGTTTACCATTGTATGTTTGAAATAACTTATTATTCTGTCTATTTTCAAACTAACTGTAAAGATTTTAAATTTAATACTGTAGTTGTTTTACATAATTCTTTTTTGAGTTCGAATAAAAAAATGTCTGAGGTTTTACTACTTCCCTGGTTTCACTTGTTTGGGGTGCCTGTTAGTGGGAGCATGAGAAGAAAATGTGACTGAAAATTCCAGGTAATATACATTTTTCCGATCACTCACTCTTCATTGATTGTGATTATCATTTAGACATTCTGATCTCATGATTGAGCGGCTGGAGCAAGCAGGCCTTGGCTATCGTGTGAGAGCAGATCAAACAAGAGACAAACTAGGTAACAATTGTCTATCGATATTTAAAAAAAGTATTATCATTATTAAGAACTAGTTAGCCATGTACCCTAGGATCAGAGAGTTTACTCTACCGAAAGCAGTGCCAAAGTACATAGCAAAAACTGCTTGAGCACCATCTTTCTAATAGCACAAGAAGTTCTGTTTAATTTTAGACCTAGTCATTCCTGTGCAGATCTGCACATTGGGCAACATAGTTTCTTCACTCTACTCTGTTTCATGTTTAAACGAAAATGTTTTGGGGATGCTGAAGTTCTTGTATTTATTGGGATCAGAAAATGCTTTACCATTGTCTGTTTGAAATAACTTATTATTCTGTCTATTTTCAAACTAACTGTAAAGATTTAAATTTAATACTGTCGCTGTTTTACATAATTCTTTTTTGAGTTCGAATAAAAAATGTCAGAAGTTTTACTACTTCCCTGGTTTCACTTGTTTGGGCGTGCCTGTTAATGGGAGCATGAGAAGAAAATGTGACTGAACATTCCAGGTAATATACATTTTTCGGATCACTCACTCTTCATTGATTGTGATTATCATTTAGACATTCTGATCTCATGATTGAACGGATGGAGCAAGCAGGACTTGGCTATCGAGTGAGAGCAGATCATACAAGAGACAAACTAGGTAACAATTGCCAATCGATATTAAAAAAAGTATTATCGTTATTAAGAACTGGTTAGCCATGTACTCTAGGATCAGAGGGTTTACTCTACCAATAGCAGTGCCAAAGTACATAGCAAAAACTGCTTGAACACCATCTTTCTAATAGCACAAGAAGTTCTGTTTAATTTTAGACCTAGTCATTCCTGTGCAGATCTGCACATCGGGCAACGCAGTGTCTTCACTCTACTCTGTTTCATGTTTAAACGAAAATATTATAATTAATTATTAATTATTATGCTATGGCGTTGTTTCATGCTTTTCTTGATCAGAATATTAACACAGTTGCTGTACAACAGGGACAGGGTTCTGTACTTCTATGCATGTTGGGCGTGAAGATCATTGCTGCTCTGAGAGAGCAGGTTCTCCATTGTGCCAACAGCATTCTGCTGCACAATGCTTTTGCTAACCATCTTATACACTTGCTTGTATGTCTATGCAGCCTGTTGTAACATGAGTGTGCAGCTAAGAACATCTTGTAATCTTAACCCTTTCAGTCCCAATGACTCCAAATGGAGTCATTAGAGAAACTAATTTTTTTCCCATAAAAATTTCAATTCCTGGTAACTAGGATTAATTTAGTATCAACATTCACATAATGTTGAATCTTTCCAAATGAGGTAGCAAAACATTTTCGTCCTAGGTGGCGCCACAATAATAGTGTCAAAACTGGCATTGTGCGAAAAAATTTATATGAGCTTTGGGAGTAACTTTTCATGAAATAAGAGACATCCAAGTGTCAGACATTTGTTTTGTTGCTTTTATGTATATGTTTTAGCCATCAGAAGAGTTGTTGAGGTTTTAAATTAAAAAATTGCAGAGAAAAAGTGAAGTTTGAGCATGACTCCATTTGGAGTCATTGGGACTCAGAGGTCCCCAAAAATGTGTGCATTGCATTTCTCGCTGTTTCGCTTTGGCTATTTTTACTCACTAGCAAATGCTAAAAACGTTTCTCCTACTACTCAGAAATAGCTTTTGATATAAATTTATTTTAATGTTAATATATTAGGGCAATAAAGAACATGGATTGGGATGGGGAATGGTGCAAAATAAGGAATATCGAGTGGCAAGAAATCTAATTGTATGGCCAGATACTGATATTTTAGATCCAGAAAACAACAAACCATCATCAATCATTGAAGACAGTGTAACAACATCTAGTGAAGATGATTTGCCACATGCTGACTTAAATGGCGCCACAATAGTGCACAGAGATAAAAATGACATTCTAGTAGCATAGCTCTTTCCAAAGAGCCAAGTAAATGACTGGTATCTGCAGAAACATCCCTCCTCAATTCCTGAGAAGAGACTCACTCACACATTTCAATAGAGAAAACTGTCTCCTCCGAGGCCATGTGGTGTGCTTTGGAAACAAAGGCTTAGTGAACCTCTAGACAACTAATCTCCATTGCAATGCTCTTGGCATTTCTTCTTACGAGCATTGATTGAAGACATGTGGAGCAATGCAGTATGTTATGTTCATTAGTATACAATGTACAATTGTACATCCAAATCCAATGAATCTGTTGCTGAATCTGCTGATTGCAGAACTAACAGAGCCGGAAACCCATCAGGCAGAACGAAAGGGTAATAGCTGGGCGTTATGGCAACCTTGGACATACATTGTATTCCAGAATAGCCAACTCTAAACTCAAGCAGAGATGTAAAATGTCATTATTGTTATGTACGCATGAAATGCATGTGTCATCTGTCTGTCAACAAAGATAAGAACTGTGTTTAGCATTTCACACTAATCCAGTGTAATTCCTGTTCACATTTGAAATTTTTATCCGATACTGAAATAGGCCCATTACCTAGCAATGTTGGACTGAATTGGAGTGAGGTGAGCTAGCAGTATGTCCTATGCCATGTAACTGAAGGGTCACATGTCCGAATCTACCTCAAGTCAGTGCATTGTGATACTGTGGGGCGCAGTGGTGTAGTGGGTATGTTCGTTGCCTTGCAACCGAAGGTTTGCAGGTTCGAATCCACCTCAAACTGTCGCGTATGGACCTTGAGCAAGTCCTTCATTGGCAATTGCTCAAGCGCTTCGGCGTGAAACTCCGAATCAGTGTCCGTGCTGTAGTCGGGAGTGCTTCTAAATAGATACCTTGAAGGGGCGCTATAACAAGTGCACATCTTCTTCTTTAGATCTGCTGCCTCTCGGCAGGTCCAGATGCCCAACGACGCCACTCTTCTCGGTGTTGTGCCTTTTCTTTAAGTTTCCCATATCCATCCTTCATTATCCAGTCCAAGAACTTTTCCCTCGGTCTTCCTCTTCCCCTCTTCCCCTCCATTTTGCCCTCCACTATGTCTCTTTGCAAGGAGTTGCCTCTCAGTATATGTCCCATCCAGTTCTTCTGCCTTGTTCTAATTGTATTCATCAAGGATCTTTCCTCTTCCACCTTTTTCAATACTTCTTCGTTTGATTTATGCTCTGTCCAGCTGACCCTTTCCATCCTTCTCCATATCCACATCTCGAACGCTTCTATTCGTTTGACATCCTCCTTTCTCATCGTCCAGGTCTCTGCTCCGTACAGTGTGACGCTCCAGATCAGTGCCTTGACCATTCTTTTCTTGATGTCTCGATTCAATCCTCCTTTCAATAGCTCCTTCCTTTTCGTGAACGCTTCTTTCCCCATCGCTATCCTCTTCTTGATTTCTTTGTGGCACTTCGCATCCTCCGATATTAGGCTTCCCAGATAGCAAAATTCAGTGACTTGCTCCACTTCTTCTCCATTGATTGTTATTTTCATAATCTTTTCCTCTTTTGCTTCTCTACTTATTCTCATTACCTTCGTCTTTTTGATGTTTATCTTCATCCCATAAGTGCACATACATACATACATACTGGACAAGTTGCTCATCTAGAGTTGTCTATTATGAGGAAGGTAACGGTAAACCACCTCACTCATCTTATCCCCCAAGTGTCATAACAGCCAATAGACTTGCCTTCGCGGGGAAAGTTATCATGGTCTGGTATCAATGGACTGGTGTTCATGTTGGAATTGCAATGTTTTCATGTAGGCTACTCTTTAATTTCTTTTCTGTCTTCATAGTTTCTCATTAAATATTACTACTGACACAAACTACATGCATTATTGTGGTAAATTTAAAAAATCAAGCTTCTGTTTTATTTCAATTTTGGGGGTCCTCTGAATCCCAATGACTCCAAATGGAGTCATGCCCAAAAATGCACTTTTCAACATTTTTTCCACAAAATTCCAAAAGGCTTGTGTTCTGGTCTATAAAGTAAGCATATTTTACAGCTTCAATAATTTTTTCCTCAATTTTTTTAAATTTGGGACTCAAAGGGTCAATCGTAATCTCTAAAGCGAAGTTAGGGCACCAGCTTATTGACTGGTGCTGATCGACTTGAGTTGAATCGTACTATGGTCTGGTGCATCTGTCAGTATTGTCAGTTGTCAACACAAATGTGCAGGTCCATTGCTGCTTCACGTTTACTCAAACCATTGCAGAAACTGACTTGGGACAGACTTGCTGTTTGATCTGACTGCTAAGAATGTATTTTAAACTTACCTTATATATGGCATCTGTTTACATGAGCTTTGCAGCCATGTTTGCATTCAGTGCTTTGTGTTGGCATCCTTTATATATATATATGTTTGAATTCTTTTATGTCAGAATTCTTTTTACTGTCTTTGTGTTTGTATTTAGGTTACATTCCGATGTGACAGCTCGTCTACCGAGTCCAGGCTCTGCCGCAGAGCATGCTGCCACTGGTTTGGGACTTTTTCGGTTGAATGACGATGTTGAATCGCTCTACATTCGCCAGATGGTCGACAGATATGTACGTTGGAAGCTGATCTACTGCTCAGGAATTCTTTCGAATCTGGTTTTGCTAGTTTGGTTTATTTTAGATACAAAGCAGATGAGTTGATTGAGATATATGTTGTGGGATCATCCTCGGAAATGCAACTCACTGTCATATATGCCAGCAGTCTAAATGAATTGTTCTCCTCTAAGTTAATGGCCACCTTCACTTAAAACTGATGCATTCATAGAAGAGCTCACTCGAGCTAGCGTGTGCTGGAGGAAAACTTTTTAAGTAGTTTTTTAAATTGTGGCAGGAAGCTCTGTCACGTGTCTGTGTTGGGGTATTTGGGATTTGGTGGTTTTTAGGCATGAAAATATATGTATGTGTGACATTGTGTGTGCATGTCTGACATGTGGGTGCTTAGTTTGGACTGCAAGGAACTTGAGATTGCTCAAAGTTTAGATCGGTTCGAGTGCGAGTGGCATCATATTTTATATTACCGGGAAAATGCTGAAAAGGGCACCTTGTGGCTTATGTTTATTATTATTGTCGTTGAAGTTAGTTTTCAATGAATCATTAGTTGTTTTTGCTGAGTGTATGAAAGAAAATTTTAAAATGTGTCTCTACATTACGTTAGATGAAGAACATTCCAGGCCTAACTGAGCGCTTTAGAGGTCGCTGATTCTTTTGTTATGGGCTACATCTTCAACAAAGAGTTGCAAATTTACTAATTTCCATCGTGATTTGTACTTCGGACAGAGAAGTGAAAGGGAAATTTGTTGTCAGAATACTGCTCCAGTATATAACTATCTATGATAATCTAATTTCAACCTAGATTTGCTTGAATCCATTTGCCTCATAAGAATGTATAATGTGTTCACAGACACACATTAATTATTGAAATAGGTAGAAAAGATGTTTTGTTATTGCTGCACACTCAGAAATGTTCATTTTTACCTTCACCTACAAGACACCTTTTATTTTTCAGCTCAAAGAATCACCTGAATTGACGGCTATTCCTCGTTTAGAAATTACCCTCAGTCAAATTTTGACAGAATCACAGACATTCATGAGACGACATCAGCAGGTAATTGCATATTATGTATTTAGCAGTTCTTATTTTGATGGAATGAGTAATTTCTTTATAATCCAGTGCTTGTGTTTGTGGGGATTTTGAATTGTGGACTGTATTACAAGCTAATACTGTTAATGGGTCACTTCTGAGTTGAACAAGCTAATACTGTTAATGAGTCACTTCTGAGTTGGGAAATGTTGCATCTGCATTCTTGTGGACCTTGCGTTTTGCTTAATGACACATATTGCACGTACCTTATAGTTCTTTGCTAGAAATTAAACATATTTTCCATATGTGAAACTTCACAATTTCATGAAATAAAAAATTATAGAAATAAAAAAATTTACTTGTTACTATTAACATATTTTCATATTGGAAATAAATAATTATTGAAATCAACTTGATTTCTGTTGTCAATTTTAAAATTGTGATTTTCAGGCAAAGTATAAATGAAACAAAGTTTGACAACCAAAGAATTATTAATTATTTAAAAAAAATTATTTGCAACTCTTTGTGTGTGTTGCATTTGCTGGGGGCATATTCTTGAAAATCAGAATATTCGGATGAGGTGAATATCTTAAGCGATTTCCATTTATTCTTCTCGGCTAAATGACTAAACTATGCATTGTATGATTGCATTTCTATTCGTTACAGCATCTTCCAAATGATCCAGATTGCAGTTCCAGTGCATTGATTCAAGCCAGTCTTCATGGAATTGGCTTAAATAGGTAAAGATGCACGACATTTCTTTGCTGAGTTACCTTTGCAGGTGATTGTATGTATACTATACGTGTAATGTAACGTGTAGCAGAGCACATGTAGTTATTGGCATCATGCTTGATTACACCAGTGGTTGAATTGCTTAAATTGTCATAAGGGAGATTTTTAACCACAGGACAATGCTTTTGGTGCTTATTTTTGACGGTAAATAAAATGTGCAATTGAATTATGATTTTTGTTTTAATGAAAAATCTGCTGAATTGTGCAGAATTGATGAGCCTTCCTTCTACTTAAGCCAAACTGCATATCAGATCATTTCTTCTTCAGCCAGAGCCAGTTAAGATCCTTGAGGTTTTGAAACCGGAAGACAGGACCTCAATCAAGACAAACAATCCAAATTAATTTATAACAGTGCTTTTAAAGCTTAAAGGCATGGAATCTGAAGACAGTTGTGTAATGTATTTTTTTGTGATTTCCGCCTGTGCTCATGACATTTTGTGAGTTTCTGTGTTCGTAGTGAGAGTCGATATCTGCTGATACTGACCGAGAACTACGTTGCTCGTGGTCTTCTGCACCAACAACTTGAAGATCTGAAGAATGCAGTTACTATCTTTGGCAGCAGTTTTCCAAGGGATCAGGAGTACACACAGGTTCATATGGCTTCAATTGCTTTGAGATAGTTCTAGCGCATAGCTGTTCAGAATTAGATCTTTCACTAAACACACTCAACGTTCTATTTTTTTATAATTTAATTTGTTATTAAGCAAAAAATATCGTTCTGTTCATTGCTTGTGTCAGTTTGTTTTACTATGGAAGAAATTTATATTGAACTGTATATTTGCTGCTTACAAGAGTAATTTATTCTAATCATTAGTTACAGTTTGTGGATGATGAATCACAGTAGTTGTCAAATGTTTCAATAATATTATGGTATAATGATTGCTACGGTGGCAGTGGACTGTGGTTGTTGCATTCTTCAAGTTGCACAGTATACGTTGAGTATCTGGGTGTAGATGTTTGTAGCTGGTCTGTTTGTGAATTAAGTTAATAGAATATATCTACTGGCTTTATCTGTGGTGACGATGACATGAATGTCAATAATGACGTTGTTTTGATGTTTTGAATGTTCTAAGGTCTGTCGTAACGTCAACCGAATAAAGACTTGCATGGAGACTGGAAGAACCGTTGTTCTGCTCAACCTGGAGAACCTCTACGAGAGTCTGTATGATGCACTGCATCAGCTTTACTGTTAGAGTTGTCAAAGCCGAGAATAATTACTAATATTTTGTCATCTTCATTTTATTTATCCGGTGCATATGTTGGTGATATGGTAATTACTTTTCTTATCATGCTATTGCAAATGACTGAGCCACAGACTTTAAGAGGATGCTGCTCAGACATGAATTAAATCTAATCTCTTGTCAGAAACCGGTTTTTTTCCCAATGCTTTCAGAGTGGAAAGTGGAAGTGCTACCACTTGGATGAGCTTCTTCCTGCCATGGAATACCTACCAAAGCTTTCAACGCCGAAAAAGTTGCGAATTAGCGATTTGTTTTGTCGAACAATTGAACTTGAAGGTCAGAGAGGTCGTGAGGGCCCTCCTCTGTTTTTCAGCGTTGAAGATGGCAAGGAGGCGAAAGAGGAAGGGAAGGAGGAAATGGAGATGGAGGAGCTGAGAACGACGAAGGAGAAGCTGCATGAAGTTGATGAGGATTTGTAAACATTTAACATTGTTTCTGAGCGGCTGCACTTTTGAAGGATTCCGAGAAGGATCGTAAGCAGAGGAGGACGGAATTAGATTCCAGGGACAATAAGTCGTCATCTGATCTGCAGAACAGACAGATTCATCGATTGAACCTGCTGCTGAAGCTGCTGAGAGAATGCAACAGTGACGAGCAAGGTTTGTTGTTTTCAGAGAACAAAGGGTTCAGAATTTGAATAGAAATCATCCAACATTGATCAGGTTGTGTAAAGTCTTGGTTCACCACGTACTTTAATGCACCACCTACTTTGATGCACCACGTTGTGGTTTGGTGTCAGGTCGGGAGCGCCTCTGAGGAGTTCTCTTGAAGGGGCGCTATATAAATGTACAATTACAATTACACCACATACTTTGATGCACCACGTTGTGGTTTGGTGTCAGGTCGGGAGCGCCTCTGAGGAGTTCTCTTGAAGGGGCGCTATATAAATGTACAATTACAATTACACCACATACTTTGATGCACCACATACTTTGATGCACTTTAGTAAAAGAAGATTGCCTTTTGCCACTGATCAATTGAAACGCTAAAAATGAAACTTGAGCAGCAGTAACTCACAGGCAATTTAGTTTTAAAATGATACTTCAATGCTGCTACCTGTCACTTGTCACTTACTAGATATTGCACTGGAAGCTGAAATAGGTGAGTAAAATAGGTAAAAACTTCAGCAGTTTCCCATGAACTTGCCATTATTTTCAAAGTAGTAATCTAAGTGGTAAGTAAGTAATCTGATATTGATGCCGCTTGCACTGTTTGATACAGACTATAAACCTTTATTGCTCAGCAAAATTGCAGAATTATCAAGCAATGTTGCTCTGGACTTTGGTAACACAAATATTCTTAAACTTTTTATTCAACTTTCTAATGAAGCAATCAGATGAGTAGCCTCAGTTAGAAAAATATGTTTTCATTTTGTAAAAGTATTTTGAAGCAGATTGTAGAATGTGACTGAGTAAAAAGGTCAGAAACCGACGTGTGACAAGTTTTGAGCCCTTGTCTTTAACCTTCCTCGATTCGAGGGTTGGTTGCTTCATGGACACGCCTATTTGTAACTGTCCATATTGCTGATTGGGAAAATAAGGTGGTAGTTTCCCTCGTCTTTCCACCTTGCAGTGGCTGTTCTTTATACATGTATGGTATACATACACTTTGAACAACTTTTTCATGTGTAAACCGTTATTGGCTACTAGGGACTGTCTTCCGCCTTACCATGATACAAGACCTGCTGCTGCCCAGATCTTTGCCACCCACGTTAGCCAGCTTTTCAGGGTTCCTGCAGAGCCTTCCCACCTCGCGTAATGCCCTAGGTGGTACTTCAGCATAGCTTTCACCACTTTGTGGTGTGGGTCGGACTTTAAGGGGGTGACTTCACTTAACGTCACTTATTCCTGGTGCAACGTTGCGTATGTACATTATGATGGTAAAGCTAGAGAAGTTTGATTGCATTTGATAGGTTTAAAGGATTTACAGTAACAGAAACTAGCCACTTTCGATGAAATCAATAATACAGCCTACAGGTTTGATCCTCTTTAATAACACTTGGATATGCTCTACTCTTTTTTAAATTGTAGCACATCAATATTTATTTAGTTCAGATAGTTTGAGATATTAACAATATTAACAATTTTATAAGTTATTGCCTGTTCATACTAGATGGTCTGTCGTTGATGAGCGTGATGATGAGACGACTTGGTCGGTTATTGAGGGACAAGGAGACGGCCACTCAGATGGCGGAACAAGCCGGAAACTGGTTGACCAACGAAGTCTCAACCATAGAGACAACTGCAAAGGCTGGATTGGATGATTCAGGTGAGACCATACACACACATGTACATGAATGTCACAAGGAAATCTCTTACATGTTTGTGAGTATTCTTGGCAAGTCTGGCCAAATTCAGAAATATCAGCATACAACGTGTCAGTGATGCAGAAAGTGATTAGCTATGAAACTAACCTCAGAGGTTAACAATACAATACAATGCAGTGCATATCTGAGATATGCTTGAAATGATAGAACGTTTGATGTTTAAAATGACGTGTATTGCTCTTCTCTGAGAATGCTATGAAGAAGTGCTATATAAATGTCTGATACATCATCTTCTATTTTAGACGTGCCCTGCTACAGACACTGGAGTCAAAGGTGACTCCGTTGTTGTCTGGAATCATTGCCTGTTCTGATAGGAATGCTAACCTTGACCTCTTGGAAGGTGAATCACCATGGCAACAGAAGGTGTGGCTGGAGATGCTGAATGAAGAGGAAGTGACGTTGTTTAGATACAGGTGAGGAATTTCTTATTGATATTCTTTCTCATCTAGTCTAGTCTGTGAGATCTAATGCCTTCTAGAGCATAAATATATTTTATTGTTTTGGATCTATTAATTTATATAGCGTCTCTTTCAGTGCACACTATTCAAATTTATGCTGAGCATCTCCTTCAAGGATTTGTTCAAGGTCCTTGCTCAGTGACCAGCACTTAACCTGATAATGTGACAATTTAATCTAAAGATGGTCAGTACATTAATACTGAATTATATTTCTCATTTCAGGGATTTGAATTCTCCAGAACATCGTGCTCAGACAGGTTTGCCAGAATAACAGATCACAAATACTGAATGCGACGGACGATTCTTTAGATGTTCTTTTCCGTTTTCTTGGGTCATCAAAGAGCAAATTGATCTTCTGCTCCACCAGACGAGACAAATCTGGTATGGCTGTGTGAAGTTTTCATTTGGGGAAGGAAACCTGTTATATGTAACTTATCAGAACTTACAGCCTATTGCCTGCCTTTTCTCAAGAAACTGCAGAAGAAAATGTAATTGAGATGTACCTAAATATTTGTTCAAATGATCAAATAATGTATGAAACAGTTGATGTCAGTAATTAGCAAAGCATTTGACATCTGTTTGAGGTAGTGTGTATGTGTGTGTGCGTTTGTGCTTCTATGTACATATGTGTGGATGGTAAAAGAAAAAGTATAAGAGCCGTCCCTTAACCCTTTACCCGTTCATTTTTAAATTTTAAGCCCGTTTTCATCGAATATTCTCGGGGCAAACGCGCAAAGGATTAACATGCTATAGCCTTGAGGCATCCATTGGTATAAAGTGGTAAGTAACTTCAGCTTCGTAGCCTTGGTGCATGAGGACGAGTTGCCCATCCTCTCCTCTCTCTCGCAATCTCATCTTCCCATCAGCATTCAGCTTTTAACTGTGTTGGCTAGGGTGTGCAGAAATCTCAAACTAAATTTTGTTGCCCTGACGTTTCTTCGATTGATAGTCCAGGATGTGACCGCTTCCCTATTGCACATCCTGATGTGGTAAATTTAATTATGAATGCTATGCAGTCCGTAAGAATGGATTGTGCTTTTGTTGTGTTGCTAATGTCATGTTTGCACTTCAGCTGAAATTCATAAGATCTTTAATAGGATGTATACAACTTAACCTGACACAACATGTAATTTAATCCTGAAATTTATATAGTGCAGGATTAAAACATCCAAGCTAAGATCAGTGAGCAGAATACTCTTAGAACCTAATAATAGTTATATAAAGACACCCTTCAGATAATTATGATTTGCGTATAACTTGCCGTCTAAAGATATATACTTTTTGTTGCTTTTTATATAACTATTTTCTTTTAAGTTTTAACTTCTTTACTTTTTTCTCAGTTTAGTAAAACTTAACTTTTACTGGTTTTAACTTGCAGTTTTTAGTTTCAGAAGAAGACGTTATTATTGTTGATTGATGCAAGGACAGTTTTATTGTTGTGTAGTGAATCAGTGAATGAAATGTTGGAGATTGTTTAACAGGAGGAGGAGAGATGATGAGATATCTGGTTGATCTACTGGAGCAAACGGATCTTGGACAAGTTTTGACGCAGTCTGTCAATCCTGAAACAAAGTCTGAAATGATTGATGCATATATCAAGGACTTCTCTCAGATGATATATAAGTCCAGTCGCTCTGCAGAAGTGGAGCTGGAGGTGGACAATTGTTTTCATTGTACAGTTTTCATTATTGTTTATTAATGATGCATGTTAGTAAAAGAAAATCTTTTGTTTATTTTGACTGATCTTATCATTTCTGTTTGAAATTAGGCTTGAATTGCTATCTTGTAGAACTTTGCGTTAGTAGTATTAACAATTATAATAATAGTTATAGTAATAATAGTAGGTAATAATTATACGAATTGTATACTAAATCCAATTGCTGGTGGTATTGGTGGTGGTAGTAGTAATAATAATGGTAATATTGATAATAATGATGGTAAGTAATGATTATACAATTCTTATAAGATTAATCCAATTGATATCTAGCATTGTATTGTTATATAAGCATTTATAAACACCTTTTACAGACTAGCTATTCCGAGGTGCTCTCAGCGTGAGTAGTAGTAGTGGTAGTAGTAGGTGGCAGTGGCATTAGTATCGTCATATTAATTCCCAATGTCTTATTTTAGTTCTATGACTTGTAGAATCTGCATCCTAATGCCCAGACTTTCCTTCTGTATCCAGGCTTATGGTGGACCTGAAGTTGAGTTGCTAGCCTACTTAGATTAATAAAATGTATTATTTTGTTGCTAATGTTGCGGCTGATTATTTGTGATGATCTGTGTTTGCTTTGAACTCAGTCTTACGTAATGGTAATTTTTGTGAAATTCTTTCATCTAGTGGGTGAGTGATGACCTGAAACGTAGAATGTCAGTCTGCGGTGAAGCAACGCAACTGACTGACACTGCTGAAGCAAGTCTTCTTGTCTGCTTTGTCAATTTGCATTTGGCGTTTGAAGTTGTTCGGCCAACACTGCTCTTCTTCTCGGAACTTCTTCGTATTTGGCCAGACGGCATAAAGTGTATCGCCAGTGACAAAGATATCAATCAGGTTTGTTTGGCCTTACTTAGTTTGCATTTCAATCCAGATTAATTATTGGTGCCTTTGTAATTTAATACCGGCATGAAACCAAGAATCGTGTCTTGCATTACACCAAATTCTCTCTATGATGACCTGGAAATGACCCTGCTTGAGCTGGTTGAAGAGACTTTGACAGAAATGCTGCCTTTTTACATTATATTACTTTATGATCCACTTTCACATAATATTATTGTTTTTGCGTAATCCTAGTTTTGGTAAGATATTATCTTGCAGCAATTACATCACAGAAAATTGAAATTTGCTATAGAATAACACAATCTGTGTTATGCTTGAGTTTTTTCCTAATAATACCCACGCAGCAGTTTGTGATTTTTTTAATGTTATCATGGTTTTGGTACGATGGCTTGTATGTAACAAATTCAAGTGCAAAGTAGTTTGGCATTGGATGACGTATATGTTTCTATTGTCAAGTTTTTCCAGTTTAAAGTCCAATATGGTCTGCACTTTTAACCGTCTCTTTCTGATTCTGTTAATATCATGTTAATGACACATGTTTGTTAATAGCACTTGTTAGTTTATAGCATGTTGAAACATGTTGTGCCTATGGGTTAACATAGTTTTCTCTTACTTTGCAGTCACTCGATGTAAAGGTGTTGTTCCTTCTGCTCGAACATCTTGTGTCTGAGGCAAAGCAACCGAATCATTCCTAGGGCGGACAACCTAACGAGGAAATCTTTTTTGACGAGGATGCTTTATCATATTTAAATGTAATACCATATAAACCAAAGTGCAGAATAAATTGTTGGTCATTAAAAGAACTTCTTTTTTAAATCTAAAATTTATATTGGATTTGAACTTAAGGATTTTTATGCTATTCTAAAACACTTTGACATTGATTGGATATAGAAATTATGTACGTTTTGTTCATTATACTTTGTATGTACACCAAAATGCGGATAGCTGGTATATTAGAGAATATTCTTATCTTATCTTACTTGACTCCGCAGATTCAACGCAAAGACTGGTTGGCAAAGACCTCTGATTGAACAACTACTAGAGTCGATCCGTGTCAATATGAATGAGTTCTTTCAGCAGTGCTGGTAACAGCTTAGCCTCTCATTTTATTATCTGATATCTGATCACTGTTCTTTAGTTGTTACCACTGTGGGAGTGGCCAGGTATATGCATTGCATATACGACTTGACCTGGTACTGATGTCATTGGATGACATATATATGTTCTTTATGGCCTTTATATGATTCAGCAGTGGTAAAATAATTGGTTTGCATTGCACAAGTTTTGCATTATATTACAACTAAACAGTTATGTTAGTTTTAAGGTATAATTTGGAATGGAACTACTGTAACTACAGAACTTTTCTGTGCATCATTCGATGCCTAGTGAATGTTTTATAGTGGCTCTTAAGTAAGTACGTAAGTAAGTAAGTAAGAAAGAGAATATTCTTTAGTAGACGCACAATAGTTTACAGACGAAATAAATAATAGAAACATTTATGCAAAGTATTACAACATTCTCATAATAAAACTTCTTTTTGGCAAAAGAATCAAATCTTGGAAGGGTTAGGTTATGTGGACTGGGTCGAGTATTGTATGGGGTAACCTTATGGGGAGGGAGGAGGTCGTGAAGAATGTGACAGGGATTTAGGAGGATAGAGTGGAAAAGAGCAGAGTCGGCCATAGAGCAGAGTGCATCAAGAATAGGAAAATCAGTAGGGAGGAAGCTTGAACAGGTCAATTTTTTTTAAAATGTTAAGACGTTTATGCTCCCTGTTCTTTGGCAAATCCCCGCCAAACAGGGGAGGCATAAAATAATCTTGTTATGGTTGTACCTCTAACAACGTCTATCAGACGCTGACCGCAGAGGCCGTGTGTTTCTTTAGAAGTTCTATTCGTTTCGATGTGGCCAAATAAATTCAGCTTTTTCTATATTATTCGCTGGAGAACAAGAGGAAATATTCACATCATCTTAGCGCTGCCAGTTAATGCCTCTCCAATACATATCAACGAGGAAATAATATTTAATGATTCGATGTTGGGTTCTTAATAGCTGAGTTCATTTCTGACAGATGCTTCTTTGAATACAGATACTTTAAAGCCGTTGTGTATATGTCTGGTTCTTAGTCAAATGTGGAATCGAGTTCTTACTGTTCAGCTGTTCATCAAACGTGTCTGGATTCCAAGAACGACCGAGGCATTGCTTGTTGCCAAAAAGTGTAAACGACTCTTTACGGTGTGTTTTTTCATCATTTCATCATTTTTCTGATCTTGTTAAGCTGAGGATTTTCACTTATGCATATTATGTCCAATACACAGAAATCACTCATTAATGTTTTCAAGCTATTTGCTTCTGCCAACTTAATCTCTAATTTGTCCAGAATGTTTCTCCTTTTCTTCCAACTAAGCTCTTTTCAGTGGATATTCTTTGCTTCCTTGCTAAAGTAACGTTAAATAAATTTGTATACCTGTGAGGGCTGGACAAAAATATGTTGTTTGATTAAATGATTGACCAGACTTGTTTCATTGTTCGTTGATTGGTTATGTGACTATATAAGGTGGTCTTGGTTTCAGCTGCTTTGAGAGAATGCCAACTTAAAAGAGATCAAGTCCTTTAAGACTTTAGAGTCTTTCCTTCAACGCTGCAACAAAGAAGCCATAGAATACTACATTGGGTCAGTAATCAAATGTACTTTATATACAGTAGTTATTGCAAAAACTATGCCATAGGGATTCTTGACCTAAGCTAGACCAGTGGGCCGCTTGCTGGACAGCACTGGTTTAGGTGATCAAAAATACGCATTTCTGTAAAAATGCATATTTTTCTGTTTTAAACTTGTTTGTCACAATTGCCTCTCTCTCTCCTGTGCTCTGAACTTCTCGTTTCTCAGGTTTTTTGCAAAACTGTTCCTATGGATTCAATCAATCAATCACATGAATTTATATAGTACCCCTTCAAGATGTCTACTCAGTTTCGCTCCCAACCCAGGCCTGGTCGCAAATAAAAGTCTTGAGAAGATGATAGAAAGAGCCAGCAGAGTCACGGGGAAGTGAGCAGAGAGCCGCAGGGAGGCCATTCCAGATAGCTGGACCCACCACGGAGAATGCTCTTCGCTGCATGGTAGTGGTACGAGAAAAAGGGGCAAGATATTCAAGATAAGACAAAATTGCAATGCAAATTGCAGACAGATTGCAATGTATACCTATGGTTTGTCTTTTCATCTGAAACGTTTTGCATTGTAATAACGGTGCTATACATGTAGATGATTTGGGAGATAGAACTGAAGACACAAATGTGCAGATCTCACGTTGTGATGCATTGCTAATTAATGACCAAAATGGTGATAAGGGCCTTTTCAAATGGCATCGGAAGTTTAATTGGATGGTGTCGTGCACAAGTGGACCAACCACCAAATTTGTCCAGAAAACGATTATTTGTAAATTACTCTTTCGTTTCGAATGGAAAAATCTTGAATTAATTCATGTAATAGTACAAATGTGTTATTGATAAACGAGTAATATTGGTTTCAATAATTTATTAGAGATTTTGAAAATAAAAAGGATTTTGTGAGTTGGTCCATTTGTGTCCTGGGAATTTGTGAAGTAGCAGCAGCAGTAGCAGAGGTAGTGGTTATGGTGGGGGGAGATGGTGGTGATGGTAGACCATGTACCGGTAGTATGCATTTTGTCTTACAACACTGTGTCCCAACAAAGATCATTAGCGTCGACGTGCCTCTCCTACGAACAGTGGATCGAATTACGAATGACTACCCGATGCCAGTCAACCAAGGCAGGCTATTAGTACAGAATGACCTTTTTGAAGCTGTCAGCGCTCTGCATGAACTCTTTTCAGACAGTAGCCTCATCATTATAAAGTTTCTAGTAATTATAAATTATAAAGTTGCTAGCAATACCCAATGGCAAGCAACAATATTCAAAACTGCCCCTTTGTCTTAAGACTTGTTTTCGATGGATTCGTCGCACGGGATGTGCCACTGATTAGCCTATAAGTTGTACAGTGAGAAGCGCTTTATGACTCATTAAAACAAAGTGGGAATACTATGCATTATTGAGCACTTATTCAACTAAAACATTCGTCTACCAGTAACTCTTTTGACCATCTAGACATGCTTCTATCTCCATCTCCGTTGCGTGTTTACCTATAGTTGGTCCAGTTGTGCGTAGACGATATGCGTGCGCAAATGGACCAAGTCACGTCTATCTATGGTTAACGTGTCGCTTGGACGTGACTTGGTCCAATTGTGCATAACAGAGTCGTCTCGATTCTGTCATGCGCAATTGGACCAAGTCCAAAAGTGCTTAGCTATTAATTAACTAATTAATTAACTAACTAAACATTTTGATGGTCTATAAGGTTGATTCTAGTGTCAAAAAATGCGCAAAATTAAGCTTCATTTTATAGAAAAATAAAATGAAAAATGAAATTTTGGTGGTTGGTCCACTTGTGCTGGACACCATCCAATTGAAAAACTGGTCACTCTCTAATTCAAATTAGAGAAATCTGTTCGTTTTCCATTGTACTTGAAAGATGTGTTTGAAATTGGAGAGAAAAGATTTGGATGATATTGAGGTGTTAATGGTTTCACGTGAATCCAGCTTTGTTTACAATTATTGTGTACAGTCTAGGGAAATGTGGTCATTGCGGACATTCGATCTCCGACCCAGTTGAGCTGCCCTGTTCCCACACGATGTGTTTGCACTTGTCGGTGTTGAGTTGAAGCAGATCGACATTCCAGTTTGTCCTCGTGACGATTGTAACAAGAAGTTTCCAAAGAACCTTCATCTCGCTCCACTCAATGGAAAGAAGTTTGCACAGCTCTGTTTCTTTTAGGTATTTTTACAGTCAAGGAGGCTCCCTGTATTAAACAAGTCAGCCGAGCTGCTAAAACTCACTGTACCGGTATATTATAATTATTATTTCTTTATTTGTAATATTGTGAAAATTTGTAAGTATGTACCGTTGTATGGTCTTCTTCTTCTTCAGGTTCTCTACCCCTAGGCAGGTTCGAATGCAAAATCCTGCCACTCCATCCTCTGTTGTGACTTCTCCTTGAGTTTTGGGTGATTCGTCCTCCATCATTCAGCTTAGCATCATCTGTCTCAGTCGTCCTCTTATTCTTTTCCTCTCCATTTTTCCTTGATCACTGTTCTTAGCAGAGAATCTCATCTTAGCATGTGTCCAATCTATTTTCTTTGTCTTCCTTTTATCGTTCTTATCGGTGTTCTTTCTTCTCCAATTCTTCCCAACAGTGCTTTGTCTGTTTTCTTCTCTGTCCAGCTGATTTTGTCCATTCTTCTCCAGAAATTTCGAATGTGTGGTCTTACAGAAATGTTAGTCTTAAAATGTGAAATATATATTATAATGTAGTTATGCTATTTGATTTTTGTATGTAATGTGCTCTGTACATTGCTTTTAGCAAAGAGGTAGTTGCCCATGACGAGATCAGACGATGTTTGAATTCCTTCTATTTTTCGTAGGTCATCTATTCACTTTGTTTTCTGCGGAATTTACCTCCATCAGAGGAAGTTATTAAGAAGCTGATGGAGTATGTGACGTTGGGTGCGAAAGAAACGTTTCAAGAGAAGGCAGATCCATCGTCTGTCGTCCGATCCTTTGCTCTTCAAGTTCTTCTACAGTCAGAGTAAAGTCATTCTTTTGATTTTAAATGTTATATACTTTAAGCTATTTAATAGCTGACCTAAGAATAAGCAAGGTCCATGCTTGGCCTTTAAAAATTTACAAAACACAAATTTATTTTTGGGGGGAGCTGACTGCGTTGTCAAGCGGTCTTTAGTCGTCTTTTATGACATGAGAAGGATGCGTCGGTACAATTCGTTCCCCGAAACCGCAGGGGCCACCTTTAGTCGCCTTTTACGACACGAGAAGGATTCGGCGGTAAAATATATATGTAGGTACGTATGTATGTGTTTGTGTATGTATGTATGTATGTATGTATGTATGTATGTATGTATGTATGTATGTATGTATGAACTATGATTACCTTGTGTTTGCATATCGCAAGTAAATGGCAAGATTGTATGTATAAGAGGCAAACTTGTTTGGTTATACCACAATGCTAAAGCAGTTTCCATAAGAAGAAACTGCACTGAAATTAACAAAAGGTTGGTGATTAAAATTGAGGAGGATAGCATTTTTAGCTATAAATTAAGTTGCAATTGTGTTTCCACTGTTTACAACTGTGATAATTCACAATGATTGATGCAAAAAACACTTCTTGGTAGGTATACATCATACACATGCAATCTATATCAAAACCTCACAGAAATAATTTTTGTTTTAATAGTTGTGCCAAGGTTTAAATGATGTTTCATAATTGCAGAAATAAAAACATCACAAACTATTTGGATGATTATTTCAAAAAAGCTCGCACAGTTCTAAAGAGTCAGTGCCAGATTAACTATGGCGCAACTGGCGCACTTGCGCCAGGCCTTCTTTCGGGGGTAAAAATTTAAAAAAACATTGTGAAATCTGATTATCCAATCGAATTTGTTTATATAAGTCACAGTCCGGCTTATTTAAAATGTTTAATTTCTAAAACAAGCATTGCATATAAAATTTGGTGGCATTATAAAAACAGGCCTTCTACAGTACTACTACTATAATGATGACGTACTAATTAATTGTGTACTGTAATGATGACGTATGACGTAATCAATTTATGCGCGGATCGACCCCATCACCAAATAAAATATAGATATGCGTAGCCTACGGTACAAACGACACAGTGTAGGCCTATACGTTCCATGTAATATTATTATCTACTATTTAGTGTTTATGTAGCTACGCTGCTTATTTCTTTCTTTAATTTTAATTTTTAAACAAATAAAATAAGTAGGCCTAAAGAAAATGAAGAAATTTGAGTCCGGTTGGCAGAAATGTCAAAGAAAACGCGAACTTGAAGAAGTAGGCAAACAGCAACGTGGTAGTATTGATAAATTTCTGGCAGTAAAAACACGAAAAGTGCCGCAATTTATAGATGGTGTCGACTCAGCGTCAGAAGCTGGATGCAGTTCAGGCTTAGGCCGCTCAGCAGTGTCAGCACTAATGCCAACAACAGACACCCTTGATTTCAGCAATGATATCATTGATATGCCTAAATCTGAAACTACCATAGATGATAGATCTACCATTAAAACAAGAGAATCAATCTGTTGGAAACGTGCCACAAATAGAGGCTGCTCTGTGGACAATAAATGAAGATTTGGTCAGTTATTGCCTGCAGATGGGACCTGAACCATGTCGTAATCAAGATGGCATGTACTCTAAATCCATAAAACAACATGGAAATAAAGTAAAATTGAATAGTACCAAAAGAAAACTAAACGATTCTGCTTTTTTACGATCACACCAAACGGGGAAAAAGATCATTCAGTCATTTAAAACGCATAAAATCATCTTTGAGGTCAACAATGGGCCAGGACAGATCGGCAAATTTAACTCTTTTGAACATTGAGTCGGAAATCTTGACAGATCTTGACTTTCAAGATATATCATTGATTCTTTCTCTACTTTAAAAGTGCGAAGGAAAGACTTTTAAACTCGACGAACATTTTTGAACAGTTGAACTGTAACAAGTAAAATTAAAAAAATCTCCTATGATCCTATCACAGCTTCATTTTGTGTTCATAAAGTATGTTTTTCTATATAATTAATTTTCCCCCATTTTTTTGATAATTTGATTGGATAGAGGGCCTACTTTAGTTTTGTTGCATTGTTTGCGCCAGGCCTCTAAAAAGTTAATCCGGCACTGTAAAGAGTACTTTGGAAGAAATTGCTCAATTGTGCGTTTTGGTGGTCAACTGCTTAGAGGTCGGTTATTTCAGTATTTTTCTCATTAGATAAGATAGGAGAAATTTCTGCCACCTTCAGAGGACTTCCAACTTAAAGTATGGTTGGAATACCACACCACTCCAGAAGCCACATACTGCTTTCACATGGATGGATATAAACTGTGGATATTCTCAGTATATGGCTTCTGGAGTGGTGTGGTGTTCCAATTTCCAACTATAAAGGTGATGCATAGGTAAATTTACTTGTACAATGACAATAGAATTTGATGTTCAATTGTGATGTAAGTGCAATGATCTAAGCAAGAATGACTGATAAATACTTTTTGTTCGTTGCTCTAGGATTACTACAGGTCGGTCAGCTCAATGGAAAACACTCTTCCCGACCAGATCAAGTTTGTAGATGGCATTCTAACATCCGCTGGAAAAAGTTCACTGCGAATCAGTGGAACTCGAAGTGCGGATGTACTTGAAACCTTTGGGAAGATACGATATGTTCTGAATTGGGCTGCAACCTGGATACATAAGATACAGATACTGAAAGAGAAAGATCTACAAATTAATGAAACTGGAAATTTGCTTCAGCGCCTTGGAAAATATTTGGAAGCTTCTGAATCAAAATGGCCAAGGTAAGTGATGTTCAGGTTCTCTTGATGTTTAATTGGAAATTAAGAACTCCTGAGGATTGAAGCAGCTTATGTTCCAACATGGAGGAGATACAGAAGAGGTGCTTCTTTGCTGTCTTTGGCCCTTGAACCATTAGTGAATGAATCCAAGAGATGTGGACACCATGGCCAGAGCATTGCACACTTAACAGTTTACGTATAATCTGTTGTTACTGGTACAAGATTTTACTGCTTGATGGCAGAGACATCAAGCAGAAAAGTTGATTATTACTTTTATCACTGGTTGTTACTCAAGATTAACTTATCATCAGTTTGTTTTAGCTGGTCATGTGCCATAATTGTTCATCTCGTATAAATATTACAAGAACGTTTTGTGAGAAACAGATGTCACATAACTTCTGCTGCATTTCAAGTGATTTGACTAAGTATCATATCGCAGCTGTAGATTTATATAGCACCTGTTGTAGAATGACTATTCAGAGATACCCTCATCATAGAAGCTTTGGGATAAGAAATGCCTTTAAAGAATGTGAGGCTGATAAGGATCTTCAGCTCTAGTAATTAGTTTGCCCAAGGTCATTGCAAATGACGGAGCCAACCACAGCAAACGCCCGATGTTGGGCCAGAATAGTCCTTGTCCTGGGTACAATAAGATCAAGATGATCAGTAGACCACAATGAGTGGGATGAAGATGCAGATAACAGCTATAGTTTGAGAAGTATTTAGAGACATTTCCCAGCTGTGTTTTGAAGACCAGAGAGAGAGTTAGAGTGTCATATATATATATATATATATATATATATATATATATATATATATATATATTTATATATATTTATATATATATATATATTTATATATATCATTAGTGCAGCCTACCGTATATAAACATACACCGTGAGTCAAAATAACTAAGCCAAATTGTTTTTCATATATCTCTAATGCCTGATCAAATATCACGCTAAAATTGTCCAAATATTTAGATAATTGGACCAAGAATATGATTCCAAAATTTCATGAGATAGAGTTGAACGGATAAAAAGATATGAATCTTTCAACTTCATATGACAAAATTTCAGTTTACAAGCAATTTTCTGTTAGATTCAATAAATGTAAGTCATATTGTTTATCTTTTATCTCTAATACCTGATGATTAATCATACTAAAATTTTCCAAATATTTAGAGAATTGATCCAAGAATAGGATTCCAAAATATCATGTCATAAATTTGAACGGATTGAAAGATATGAATTTTTCGACTTCATCCCCCGAAATTTCAGTTTTCAGCAAGTCTGTTATGGCTTTCTTTGCGGTTTCGACGCTTGATAGTTTCCAATTGCGGTCTTCAGTGATGCTAGAGTCAAAATTAATGGAGCCTATTATCGTGACATTCTGCTGTCACAATATCTTCTACATGTAATCAGAAATCTAGCCCCAAAAGGCTGTTTCTTTTTCAACAGAACAGTGCCAGCCCAGAGAGCCAAGGAAGCCATCGAAATGCTGACAAGAGAGACGCCAGACTTCGCCAGACGCCAGACTTCATTTCTCTCACATTATGGCCCCCAAACAGCCCAGATTTGAATACTGTTGACTATAAAGTGTGAAATGTGATGCAAGACCGAGTCTACCAGACAACAATCCATGATATAAACGATCTGAAGCAACGCTTGTTGGATGTGTGGGATGACCTGAACCAGAGGATAATCGACGATGCATGCTGTTGCCTAATGGCGCCAGCGACTCCAGACTTGCGTGCGAGCAGGAGGAGGACATTTTGAGCATCTTATTTAATTAAATAATCAAACCATACTGTTGGAGTCATATTGTTAGTTCACTTCTCTACATATCTGGAAAATTTTAGAATGATTAATCATCAGGCATTAGAGACATAAGAAAACATTTTATTGAATCTGACAGAAAATTGCTTGTAAACTGAAATTTCGGCATATGAAGTTGAAATATTCATAATCTTTTTATCCGTTCAACTTTATCTCATGAAATTTTGGAATCATATTCTTGGTCCAATTCTCTAAATATTTGGAAAATTTCAGCGTGATATGTTATCAGGCATTAGAGATATATGAAAAACAGTTTGGCTTAGTTTTTTTTAAAATCACGGTGTAGAAACATTCTTTTTGAAATTTCTGTCATTTTGTGCTCATCCTAAGACATATGCAACAGTCAAGGCTAAAGACATTCCATAGGTATTATATTGTATTTGATCAACTGCTTTTTGTGCCTGATAACGGTGTGTCTATCAGGTTTTTTTACCATTAAACGAATATAATAATAATAATAATAATAATATGGAGGAAGTGATTTTGGCACGACATGAGACTCTCCCATGCATCATGGATCCTCTGCCAGCTAAGCAGGGCTCGTGGGACAGGCCCTTGGTAGAGAGGGACAAAATGTCAATTTTGGCCTCCATGAGCAATCCTTTTGATCGTGCTAGACTGGCCGCTGCCAGTTTTTCTCACTCGGGAGATTGGCTAACTGCCCTCCCAATCACTTCTTGTGGACTCTGCATTGACAACGAGACAGTGCGAGTGGCAGTTGGTCTTTGGTTGGGCCTTGACCTCTGTCGCCCTCACATGTGTCGATGCGGAGATGCTGTTAGCTCAAATGGTCACCATGGGCTGGTTTGTAGGCTATCGAAGGGGCGTTCCATCCGACATCATGCCATTAACGACATAATTTGGCGTTCACTCCAGAGTGCGGATATACCAAGCACAAAGAAGCTAATAATGGGTCTTCTGAGGACCGATGGCAAACGTCCCGACGGTGCCACGCTGGTTCCTTGGTCTGCTGGCAAATACATGGCCTGGGATGCTACAGTAGTTCACACTTGTGCTGCTTCATACCTCTCACAATCAGCTATTTCGGCAGGTTCTGCAGCTGAACAGGCGTCTGTTCATAAGTCTGCCAAATATGCATTGCTGCCTGCAACCCACATGTTTGTTCCTGTTGCTTTTGAAACCCTTGGACCGATAAACGCTGAAGGGGCAGAATTTCTCTCCGAGCTGGGACGTCGCATTTCAGCAGTCTCTGGAGATCACCGTGAACCAAAATTTCTGTTCCAACGTCTTTCCATCTGTGTTGCGCGTCACAATGCCATTGCATTCAGAGGCACATTTCAGGATGGTTGTGAAACCTGGGACGAGGCCTGATTTCTCGGAGATTCACTTTTTTACTCCTGAAATAATTTTTATAAATCCTGAGGGATCATTGATACCTCGGGTAAAAAAAAAAATAATAATAATAATAATAATAATAGTAATAATAAATAATAATAATAGTAATAATAATAATAATAATAATAGTAATATATGAATATCTGGTTATCTTGCTTTGCTTTTAAACTTTGTTTCAGAGTCTACCTGATGCGAGTCGTCTGCAATAACTATGGCTTGGAGATACTGAAGCAACTCGCTGCCGCACCTCGATTCCACTGGATCATGTCACCAGAGGGCAAGCAAGAGATGGACAGGGTAATTTTCCAGTTCATACAAATGCAGACTGTTTCATATGGTAAGGTCAGGGGGAGGTCATGCTCTTTCAAGAAAGCAAATATACAATCCGCAATCCATGTTTAGAAGATTCAATGCTGAGTATGATTATTAACTCATCCGATTAGATCAGCTAGGTAAAATTCTGGGAATTTTTAAAATTTCGTGTGCCTCAGCAGTTACGTTGATGTTTTTATAGATGAGAATTTTCTCAATGTTTGTAGTGAGCTGCGGAACAAGATGCACTATCTCTGACAGATTGGATTGTACGTTTTTAATTTTGTTTAACGCTGCAAATTTGTCGACTCTCGATACAGTTCCGTGTCCCAATCTGTTGTTTTGATTTTTGGTGGAAAGGTATGTGTGTGGAAGGCTAATTAGATTTTTAAACACATTGTCAAAGCATTGTCTAGAAATTATGATTCCAATTTTCATAGAGATTTATTTCTCCAGCAATGAAGGCTAATGAACTGTTGAAGTTGGCAGAAAACTGTTGATGCTAAACTGTTGCTGTACTCTCCAGATGAGGAGACCAACGGTCAGATTCCTGGTGTATGGCGACAATTACAAACGTATTCGTGATCTGATCTGTAAGATCATACGTGGTAACACCACTGAAGAATTGACACATGCACTTCACGTTAGTATATATTATAAAGATTTGTATGGCTGCTACTGGGAAAGGAAGTAATATCTTCCTAAAGGGCATGTTTAAAGATCTTTACATGGTTCTCCATCACGTTAAAAAGGGTGAATTAATATATAACCATCTAAGTTTGCTCTAAACAAAAGAACAGAATTTTTTAATTGTTAATGGAAAGGTGCTCTGAAATTATTTCACGTGATTTTTGTATTTTCTTGAGAGTTGCAGAACTTAGTTTTTTGAGAATAGTGGCTCTATTTAGGCCCAGTGGCAGTGCTGTCATAGACAGTGGCAGGTCATTTGACGTGCTGCCTGTGTGACTCTTTACCTGCCTTATGTATGGCCTGCCTAAATTTGTGGAATTTTCAATATCTTTTTAACTTTTTTTAATTCTTCGACCAGCTGAATTACTCCCATGATGACCCTGACGCGACCTGCTGAAATTGTATTGCTGGTGCCATCACTGTTTAGACCAAAGCCCAGAGTAAAGGAAAGCCAAATGAATCTTTTCATCACTTTAAGTCATAGTGGGCTAATCTACACGGTGAACGGAAAAAAACCGAACCTCCACAATAAATGGAGAAATCAGCATCAAAATTTTAAAAATATTATTGTGACTAAGACTATTTTATTCGCAAGTATAAACTTAACCATTTCTTTTAATTATGCACTATTCCAGTTACAACTTGAAGTGTTTAAAATGTTTCAAGGAGCGTACAGTGCACTGAACTAACGGAGGTAAACAACAGGCGCACATCGAGCGAGAAAGGCAGTTCTTAAAGCACTATCATGCAGACTTGATACATTTTATTTGGTTTGTCGACGTGAAAATGTTTACTCTTATTTCACCTTCGAATTGCCAAAATGATCGCCTGTATTCGTTTTCGGCGGAACACTGAAGAAAAACATCCCTGGTATTTGCTACGGACACGAATTTGATCAAGCTGTAATCGATTCAGTAATTGGTCAGTGGCGAGCGTGTCTTTGTGCGTGCATGTGTTGAGGCCTAAGGAGGATATTTTGGACACTCATTGTAACTGAAACTGATAGGAATCTGATTCATGTCCTTAAACTGAAGTTTCTCCATGTTTTATTGAAATGCACAAATTATTACATAAGTTATTGCAGCAATTGGAGAGGTTCGGTTTTTTTCCGTTCACCGTGTAGTGAGTAGAGCAGTATACCCAGTAATCTAGTGTTTGGCCTGTAAACCGTAGATGCTACAAAAGTGATTGACATGGTCCACCATTTATATACCTTTGTCCAAATGCACATGCTACAAGCAAGGGCTCTTCATTCCAGTCAGAAGATCACACTGTAATTGAGTCCTCATCAACTTTTGATCGCGCCTGACATTTGCCAACTGCCCAGCCAATAATTAAACTCCTGCATCTTTGACATCCCAGTTTGATCAGTGCAAAAGATTTTAAACTGCATTCATTTTTCAGTGAATAGCCTGTGTAATGAGTAGTGCAATATGAGTGAGACACTTACCCATGGGTGTCTGTTCTAGGGTTATTGTGAGGATATTGCTCTTCTTCTGTTGTTTTGATAATATTCTCTAAAGTAATCCTATCTTTGGTTCTTAGGATCTAGAGAAGACGGATAAGCACTGCGGCCGATTGGTCTTGCTTGCAATCTACCGAAATCTGACTTTCGATTACCATCATTTGGATGAAAATCAGAGGCCATTGGTCGAGGTTTCTGAATTGTTTCTTGTCTTCTTCGCTTAAATTCACTGTTTTATTTCAATTGTTTGATTAGGTAATACTGACCACTTCATGTTACTGTTTGCAGAAATCAATTGAAGTCATTTTTTCATAAGCATATAAACATTTTAGTGTTTAATTGAGATCTAAATGTGACTTCTGTCTTAGAAAGAAATTTATAGATTGGGTTGGAGTTGACTGACTAGGCTGGGTGGTATAAAATTTCAGTCATATTAATTTTTTTCATTACTGCATTGAACAAATTTTCGATAACCATGTTTATCAGAAAAATTCTTTTAAGGTCTTTAATTCTGAAATGGCAAATGACTACTGTAAGTTTTAGCTTATTTGTACTGTCTTATGTGACTGAAAATGTCCTATTTAACTTATGGTTAAATAATTGTTTGCATGTTATGTCATCGTTTCAGTGTGGCAAACCGAATTTTGTCCGGAGCTGTCCTGCGTGTAGTGCAGAGATTGGTGGAATGGATCATGCTGTTCGACCTGGAAACGTCAGTGTAGATACAATGTAAGCTGTGTCAAATGTTTCTTCTTATTTAAAATGTCTCTTTATTTGTTTAATTTCTCTGTACTTGTCAAATTTCTCTTCATATGTCAATTTATGTCTCTTCATATGTCAATTTATGTCTCTTCGTATGTCAATTTATGTCTCTTCATATGTCAATTTATGTCTCTTCATATGTCAATTTATGTCTCTTCATATGTCAATTTATGTCGCTTCATATGTCAAATGTCTCTTCATATGTTTAATTTTTCTTTATGTGTCAAATGTCTAGAGCTTCATATTTCAAATGTCTCTTCATATGTCAAATTTTCTCTTCATATGTCAAATGTCACTTCATTTGTCAAATGTCACTTCATGTGTCAAATATCTCTTCATATGTCAAATGTCTCTTCATATGTCAAATGTCTCTTCATATGTCAAATGTCTCTTCATATGTCAAATGTCTCTTCATATGTCAAATGTCTCTTCATAATGTTTAAGTTCTCTTTATATGTCAAATTTTTCTTTATATCAAAATGTCTTGTATGTTTGTGAAGACATGTCTGCGTGTTTGAAGTCTGTAATTATTATGCATTGGTTTTCATGGTTTTCAAGGACATCAACTGCTGTTGTTGGACGTCCAAATGATTTCCAGGTCACTAAAGCAGTTTAGGCCACTTTGACCTTTATACAAGTCACTCATTCAGATTCAAATTGAATTTTGTACTTTGCAATGATTGATTTTGGAAAGATCTTAAAATTGTTCTTTGAGTTGCATCCACATGAATGATGAGCATGTTTGTGACAGCCCAAGATGTAAGAGCCATGAAACTAAACATCCCATAAAATAATACTGATTGTTACAGGCTTTTGTTAAGTCCTGAGATATTGTGAATTCAATCGGGCATTGCTAAATTGTTAAAATCGTGTCTTTGAAGCTATTCATCGTACATTCACATTTCATTTCCCAGTACAGGCTTTCTCTGACCTATCAGATTATAACTAGAGTTGTCCAAGTTTTTTCAAGAACTTGTGCTGGAAGTGACCACCAATTGAGACATTTTACATGATAAGAATGTTTTTATAGAAACATAGATTGCATTAGATTAGATTCATGCAAAAGAGAAAGAGAGACTGTGAAGCAAATGTAAACGTTGGGGTTTCATTTATTCATAAGTTGAGCACCTCATTGTCCATATCCTTTTTTAGTTCTGTGCTGTATGTCAAGGACGTTTCACTGTTTCTATTTGTTGAATTTGTAGCACGGATCAGACACGCAGTGGTCACTGTTTGGGTCCTGCCAACCTCTGCAGCGATGATCCAACACCTGAACGAGACCTCTCACCTGCGGCCACAACAATTATATGACTGATGCTTCACATGTCGATGTATCTGGCATCGTCAACTCACACACAGGTATCTACACCTATCTCTTTGTTTGTATGCACGAATTCAACTGTGTATGTATTAAGACAATTAAACATTGCAATGCGTAATAAAAAGCTCCTAAACTGACTCTACTTGTCTAGAAAAAAGAACGTCAGAGGAAATTTCACTTTAGTATGCTGTAACTACTATGAAAAGTTCATTTCCAGATCCCTATACACAATTATTATATTTTTACATGCAAGGCTGGCCTTGGGCATAAGTAAAACAAGCAGTTGCCTGGGGCGCCAAACTCTAGGGAGTGGGGAGCCATCTAAAAAAAGTATTTGAGTAGTTTTTCACTTTTAGCCATTTTCTACTAAATTTAATTATTCAAATTATTCAGCCTTCAGTGTACCAATGAAAATTATAATAAATTACTCAGTTGAGCATAAAGGCTGTGGCTGGTTCATCATTGAAATCTGACATGGGCTGAACAATTGAGTTGGAACTTGCAGGCGCCTGCGCTTTGTCTGAGCGCCAAATGCATGCCTTGCCTTGGGTGCCAATGCCATGCTTTGCCTGGGGTGCCATTTGGGCTAAGGCCGGTGTCGCGTGACAGAGTCTCCCCCCTAAAAGTCTCCCCCCGGAGACTTTATTTCGAAACAGATTCTCCCCCGGAGGATCTGTTCCAGAATAAATTCGCCCCCGGAGAGTATATTCTGGAATAAAGTCTCCGTGGGGGAGAGAATATTTCCGCCGTCCACGAAATAAAGTCTCCCCCGTTCAGCGTAAAATTGGCTACAGTTGCATAACATTTAGAGATGAGCAGGCTAAACGGTTAGTTTACGTTGGCAGATTATATAACAAGAAAACATATAATACTTTTACTTCAGAAAATGTCTTCCAATATAGAGTTTCAGCCAGGGGGAGACTCTGTTTCGGGGGAGACTTTGGATCGGGGGAGACTTTATTTCGTGACACTGGCCCTGGTTACCAGGCACATGATTTTTAAGACAAGTTTAAGGTGCCGTCTTAAATATCTTTACACTTACTAATATACACACTAAGGATTCAATAATCTTTTCACTAAATGAGTGCAGACACAAAAGCAACTTTGTTTTACTAGAGACTCTTTCTTCCTTAGCAATGAATTACTGTTGCTGGATGCACTGGATTTGCGCCAATGGAACAAAGACAAAGGTTGAGATAACATATATTTTAGTGATTCTGCTTCTTTAAACGTTCTCTGAAGCTCGTTGTCTTGGCTTTGTTTTTCAGGATGTTTGTAGCCTCGTGACTCCCACAATTCCAGAGAACGTGTTGGAGAAATACTTGCTCCATCACATTAAGACCGACATCTTGCGAGACATCAGAAAGGCCGTGGGACGGAACGAAGATGACGTCATGCTGCTGATTCATCTCTTGATTCATCACTTGACGTCTGCTAAAACAACAAGTAATGTATTAAATATTAATGGCACGTTCAGTTATCTTTATTTAAATATTCATGAGGGACACTTTGAGTATGAAAGTGCCAATGCTTTATAGTGGGACTGATTTGTTCAGTCTGACAGTGATACCATTTCCAACTTCTGCTGTTCAGCGACCGGCAATTATATGCAAAACAATTTCCAGATGCATTGAGCAGTTATTGCATGATAAGATTATATATCTAACTACTATTGAACGTAAATAACTGGCGTAGTTGTGCAACTATGAGTACACAATCTTTCCCGATTCCCAGTTGCATATGTAGCATTGTCACCGTCTTGTTGTCGACTGTGACTTGGACCCCCAGAGCAGAGGAGTTTGTCACCATGCTGATACCTACTTTTGTCGTTGAAATTATGGTTTTGTTTTTATTTGTTGGGTTGATTCACAGATTATTTTCAGCGTTTTTGTCAGCAGTAGTGCTAAGATTCTTCTTTTAATATTTTGACAGAATTTTCCTTTGCATTGTTGTATACAGAGTCTGGATCAGAAGGTTTGTCAATGCTGGCCACGAAAGAGCAGAGACATGAATGGGAAAACATATATGACCATACTTACATCACTCCAGTGCTGCAAAAGGTGGGCTATTCAGTAAGATCGCTACGTTTCTCTAGGTTTAAAAACTTTGAGTCAAGAGATCTGGTTTACCCACTGAAGTTCAATGTGTGAGTCAGATCGTTGCTTGGTTTTGAGAGTAACATTGATTACATTACACACATTGTAAATGTGCATTCAGCAGAATATTTCTATACCTATCATCTCAGAGAGGTGGATTTTGAGATTAAGAAACCCTAAAGACAGACCACAACAATGTTGTCTTACGTTTTTCACTTCATCTTTAAAATTAAATGATTTCGTTATGTTCCCAGTGAATGCTAATCGTGTGGTTTATTCAAAAATTCTGTGCCTCTTGGCATGTTTACTCATTTGATAGCAGCTTGTTTTATAATCCCACCAATTCTGTTTGGACCCTAACTTTTTTTAATTAAAAATTTTATATTGGATTTGGACTTAGCATTTTATGCCATTCTAAAACACTTTGACATTGATTGGATATAGAAATTATGTACGTTTGTTTATTATACTTTGTATGTACACCAAAATGCGGATAGCAATTGGTATATTAAAGAATATTCTTATCTTATCTTATCTATTGAGCAGACAACTTTATTCGTATGTACTGACCGTACATGTTTAGTAAATGCATAAAGTAAATAAAGAAGCAGATTAATAAGCAGGTAAGCAAATTTTAATTATGAATGCTAAAGAAATGATTTAAGATAAAAATAAAGATTTTCTTGTATGTAGAAGTCTGTCATGTATCGTTTTGTTGTTAGTCTGCATAAAATTATGGTTACAGTAACAGGTGGTGTCATTGTGAGCAAATTACTTGACGATAGGTGGTGTCATTGTGAGCAAATTACTTGGCAACAGGTGGTGTCATTGTGAGCAAATTACTTGGCAACAGGTGGTGTCATTGTGAGCAAATTACTTGGCAACAGGTGGTGTCATTGTGAGCAAATTACTTGGCAACAGGTGGTGTCATTGAGGCTTGTCCACTGTCGGACAGCATCACGACACTCAGCGTGAACATGTTGATCGAGCCAGATAGCGCCATCTCTGTTCTTTCGAGTGGCGACCAGATTCACGCAGACAGTGAGTTCAGTGTCTGGGGTTTTTCCGCTCCCCAGTCGTCCATCGAAGCCCTGGTGCTCAACGAAGCCTGCGTCAGAATCGCCGAGTCATGCAAGAGCCGAGGCATTGTGGGATACCTGACCGTAGACTTTGTTACGTTCATCGATCCTAATACGGTAAGTGCAGGACAGTTGCAGAATGTGTGCTGCCGAGATATTGATATCAGGGCTGAAAGTGAGCCCGGTCGGTTCGGGTCTGGGGCACGGCATCGACTTGTCGATTTTCGAGACCCGCTGTTGCCGGGTCTCAGCCGGGTCGCTTGTTTACCAAAAATCAGAATAAAATTTTGTTAAAAGTCATGAATTTTTGGTCAGAGAAAAAGGACTTTTTCATCGACATTTCGGTCGGACGACCAAAAAAAAAAAAACGGTCGTCAGAATTTTTCCCCGGCAAAAGATGGAAAATTTTTCGGCGACACTCAACCAAAAATCTTGCGAAAGTTCCAGACCCGGCAACTTTTCCAAACCACTTTCGGCCCTGATTGATATTGATTGATAATTGTAGCTAAGAATAAGAAGAGGTGAACACATTGAACAGTCCCTTAAGCTAACGCTGAGGCAGCCATAGGTATGAGCTGTGGGCGACTTCATTTTCTCAGCCTCATCATATGAGGGCAGATTCTTTTCCTGCATAGGTCTCCCTCTATGGAATGGACTTCCACCTTCAGTCCGCTCTGTCATCCTCTTGGGTAGTCTCTCTTCATTTTTCTCTTGCTTCAAATCTTGACTTTTGTCTTGGGATCATTCGCATTGGAACTGATTCTGAAAGTCTCTAGCCGTGAGAAGTGCTTTATAAAATGTTAAAATAGAATGCAATAAAATGCAATACAACACAAAATGCCAGTTAGCTGTAAGACTACTGAAATGGATTAGGGCATAGGTAATTATAGACTCATTACTAAGCATGCCATTGGTGAGTTATCTTAACCTTACCTTATCGTATATTAACCTTATCTTGTTTTATCTTAACCTTATCTTTTCTTATCTCATCTTAGCCTTATCTTGTCTTATCTTAACCATATCTTATCTTGTCATTTTCTTATCTTATCTTAACCTTATCTTATCTTAACCGTATCTTATCTTAACCTTATCTTATCTTGACCTTATCTTATCTTGTCTTATCTTAACCTTATCTTATCTAATCTTATTTTATCTTATATTAACCTTATCTTATATTAACCTTATCTTATCTTCTCTTATCTTAACCTAATCTTATCTTATCTTAACCTTGTTTTAACTTTATCTGAACTAGTTGTGGGTTTTTTTCAGATGAGGCAGGAGCTGTTGGCCACAGACCTTGACTTAAAGTACAGTGACATGGTGTCACTGCATCAACTGATGGAGTTCATGACAGGTGGAAGTTTCAATCAGCGCTCTCATCTCTTCTCCGTTCTGCCTCCGAAGCCACAGGACGAAAAGAAGAAGCGCAGAAGAGGAGGGGCAGCTGAAATCGAGGTAGCATTTGTACAACTCCTGATTTCACGTAATTGTATTGTATCGTACTGGGAGCGCCTCTGAGTAGTCCCCTTTAAGTGGTGCTATATAAATTATAAATGCATATAATGAACGTGTTGTATTAAAAGATTTATAAAGCGCCTCTTCTAGGGTGAACCTTTCGAAGATGGTGCTCCCAGTGCGCAAGGTCAACGCGAGAGGAAATAGGTTTTGAGGAAAGAAAACGAGGAGAAGGGAATTACCAGCTAGAATTTGCGATCAAGTTGATAGGGCCAGCGCCGCCAGCATATTCCAAAGAGAAGGGACCCATTTTGGTGCTTTGCATGCAACTTGTGAATACAGCAAAGTGTTTTTCTGGTGGCTGGGCAACCCAGCTGTCGGTGAATTTTCTTCGTAGGGATTCTGCATGTGCAGACACTTATAAACCGTTGTTTTTCACTTTTTCAACAATGCTGGGCTTGGAATGTTTATGGAGTAGTTATCTGGGAGAGAGGTTCCATTTAAATGAATGAATTATTTAAATTGATTGTTGACTTAATGAATGAATATACCATTACTTTTATACCAATTTGCAAATGTAATTGAATTGAGTAGTTTGTTTCTCTTTTGCAGAAGAAGTTCCAAAGTCAATATAACCTTAAACGAATCTCATGAAGCAAGATATATTACATATTATATAGTATATATATATATATATATATATATATATATATATATCTGTGTGTATTATATCCAATACTCTGCCTGGTTGATGCTGTATTATCTTGTTATATTCTTTGTGCAGCGTGAGTTATTCATATTACATTTAGTGTCTAGCATCAAGTGTCCAGTTTAAATGTAAATGCATATAAAAGTACCAGCCACGATAAAGCTATTCTTGTTTTCGATATTGTTTTTCAGCGCCCGAAAAGTGTGAATCGGTACGGAGTGATGAGCACACGACTGTATCACTCGAACATGAAGTTGGTTCTTTTCAGCGTCTTCTTTCAGATGTGTCGTGCGCACAACATCGGATATGACATAAAGGTAATCGTAATCGTAAACTCGAAATTTGAAAGTCAAGCGCGGGGCACTAGCTTATTCACGAGCGCTGCGTTGAGTTAGAAGGGTTGTCCGTGAGAGTGGTCCAATTTGGTCCAGGTCGAGTTACCATAAGATCAGAGGGGCAGAACAACTACTAAGGCGTGTCGTCTGGGCCGGGAATTGGATGGTGGACGATCAGATGAGACAGGGTAGGAGTTCGTGAAAAGGAGTGTCTTAAGTTTTGAATGAAAGGCCCGAGGTTTGATGGATAGAGGAGCCTGAGGAAGGTGGTGGTGTGTGATTACAAGGTAGGCCTACATAGATAAAAGAATGAAAATGCTGTAGCATAAAGAGTTATTAATTATATATCCAACGATCATGACAATAGCCCCCACTTACAAAGTTAATTACCTGAAGTCATCTATTTGACATTTATTTAACCATAGGCTTTTGTTAAACATCATATTATTTGCTACCTAAATTTATTAACTGTTATGGTTTAGATCTGTACGTAATTTAATTATAATGTCATAAAATGTCAACGGATGACTACAGGATAATACAGAGTTATAAATAGACTAATACGAACATCATGATTCGAAATTTATTTTGTGTATGTACACATTTTGTCGAGTGGATCCTGATCGAGACAGAGAAGGAATAGTAGTTGCCGAATTATTAATTGAGACCCAACTCCAGCTAAGTTGAACGGTCATAAGGTTCAAAAGCTAATCTACTTTCTGCCAACACCATGGTTTTAATGTTAAATTCTTTAATCTAGTTTTGATCAGCTCTTGTGGTTAATCCAAAATATGGCATGCCACAGTTTACAAATGATGTGTAATAGACGAATGGAAAAGATTAGCTGACACAAATAAAACATAATGGAAGTTTTTTCTGTTTGATCGCAGGAGAAGCGTGGCACGGTATTTACAGTGGTTGACAGTACGAGACGTGAAAGCCTAGGCATGATGTGAGTTAGGACTAATGCTCTATTTGACATGAATTATACTATGGCCTTTGGTACATTGCTTCTGATCTGTTTAGTAATGGTACATTATATACAAGGTGGCATTACACTGGCACCATATGATGTTTGATATGATTTCAAGGATCTGTAGCTAACAGGAAGCAGTGTTGTGCACAAGACCAAAAATCCAAGACCAAGACCGAGTGTTCCAAGACCAAGACCTCAATTTTCTGGTCTCGAGACAGTCTCGAGACCAAGACCACGGTCTCGAGACCACTTCACTGACAGGAAGCCACAGGAGATTTTCCCAAGAAGATGCATTTTACAGAACCAGCATGCAGAATTACAGATGCTGTGCATGAATTTGTTTGTATGTCTGTGCACTTGTTATAGCGCACCTTCAAGCACTCTACCCACAATTGAGTTAGGGCTTGTCGTTTACTTAATAATTTGTGCAAGTGGTGATCAGTTTCCTTGATAAATAGGCTGAGTTTTATTGCTGTAAATTAACTCAGTTGCCTGGGTATATAAACAGTTTCCTTTATATATAATTATGGTTTTGTCCTAGTTTTGTAATTGTAGTTTTCTAGGTTGCTTCAGAATGTAAGAAGGCTGAGTCTTGGGAAACCAGCTGATTTGCAGGTTCCCAGCCAAAACTAAATCAGTCAGGCAAGTAGGATCAAGTTAAGTAAGTAAGTAAGTATATTCTTTAATGTACCAGCTGCAAGTCACACTCGGGTTTACATGGATACACAACACAGCAAGTACTTAGTTAAAAACAGCACAAGACATTTCTGGCAGCCAACAGAAGTGCTTGTTCCACATATATCTAGCCTGTGATGTGATGTGACCATCACTACAACAGACAGAGTCATCTAAAGGCAAATGCCGCCTGAGAAGGACAAGTCACGAATGTAGCCTACTTACCTTAGTATTAACCTTATTAACCGTATCAACCTTAGTATTACAATAAGATCATTTGTGTTGATTCAAGTTCTGATGTATGCTTGTGTTTTGTTTCTGTATGGATGGATGGATCAGATCCATTGGTGAGACACTTCAGGGAGCGTTGGCTTCATTTGCCAGCAACCTCTCAGTCATTCATCAGGAAATATCTTCACCCAATCTGCAAGGAAAGTTCAACTTCAAAGTAAGCCTACTTGGGTAGTGCAGCCATATTTATTTCACCTTTGAAGTACAATGGGTCAATAAGATTATGGACAATAAATTGCAAATTTTTATCATCAGACAGTATTAGAAATGGTGATTAGGGGATGAGCAAGCTTGTGAAGTAGTGTCATGGAAAGCCTGCATGAGCAAAAAACCCAGAAAAGACGACAAGGAATGCAGGCAAAACATTTCAAGGCATTGTTTTGCAAGTATTGTTTTGTGCAAGGGCAGGGTGATGGCTTAAGAAGAGAAAGATGTTGGTTCAATACCCGCTAGCCCGTTGCTTACTAGGGTAATGTTAAAAAGAGCGGTAGGATGGATAGGTGCTTTGTAGGCTGTTATACAGTTTCATTTGACTTCTATTAAACTTGTGTATTAAACTTATGTATGTATTAGCATTTGTTATAGCACCCATTCAAGATGCCTACCCAGAGGCGCTCCCGACTACAGCGCGGACTCTGAATCACAGTTTCACACTGTAGCCCTTGAGCAAATGTGAGTGAATGACTTGCTGAGTGGCTACATGGTGGCTTGAGCTGTTAGCCTGTTACCAGTACTTCTATAATTATCATGTAATATTACTGTGTACCTTTCAGTTTGAGGCAATAAACGAATATTATTCTGTAGATATCTGATCTAATCTTATGTGAGAACGGCTGTGCACAAAATGTTGATTAGTAACCATACGGCCTCGATCTAATCATTTTCGAAGGAATTTAACTGTGTAAATTGTGTTATTGTTTTGACTGTAGGCTGCTATTTTGGACATTGAAGCCATTTTGGGAATGACGATCGAGAATGCAGAGAGTCAGCAGACAGAAGAAAATGAAGGGAAGAAATAAGAAGAGTCAAGCGGACAGCATTTCAGTATTATTTCTTTTTAAGGAGTGCCAAGACTTGGCGTTATTCTTTCCTGTTAAGGAGTATTGCTAAGAACAGAGTCTTACAGTTAAGAACAGAGTTACACAGTTAGACTAAGTTGAACATTTTGCCAAAGTTACGGTGCATATCATAATTTTTAACTGTATTTTATTCACAACTTATGTAGGCTATGCATTTACTGAACTTAATCCAAGTACAGGTAAACATTAAGTTTTTAAACTGCTGCTCGGGGCATTGGCCTGGTAGTGTTTCTTAATAGATACCTTGGTGATGTACTGCAATCATTTAGTTAGTTTTGGATGGATACAATTCTGATAGAAAATGACAATGTAAGAAATACCTGAATGGTTTTATATATGTAAATGCCAGTTGTAGCACATTTAATTACATGTATAATGTGGAAACTATAGGTTGTAAATGAGACTTCTGTTTATTTAATTGGACAAACTTTTGATCGTGATAATCTTCTTGTGATCCCATTTCAAAGGTGCTAAATGCATGTCCAGACACGCATGGTGCATTTTTATATGTAAGCATCTATTGTTCATCTTTGCTGTAGCCAAAAGGATAGTGAAAGTGGCAGCTGCTCTTGCTATTTAATATGTGAATAGAAACAAAGACTTCACAGATGGAAAATGTTACATTTAATGCAGACTTCACATTCAGGAAGATGTTTTTACTGGTTTTTCTGCTCTTGTACATGCTAGGAATTCATTGTAGACCGGGCTTACAGTGTGGCTGGACGTCATGGACGGCGTCCATGCACTTATTTTAAAATCTGAACGCCGTCCTGCCACTTATTTCGCCAGCACATACTGGAAAGTTAAGGAACGTCCAGGCACTTCTTTCATTACAGTTTAAGTGCTGATTGTAGAAGTTTTATTGTGTTGCTGGCCTCATGGCTTTTATCTCAATGCCTGAAATAGATTTATGACTTGTTTAGGCATTGAATGTTCTGTCAGTTTTGCAGTTAATGCCATTCAGGTTTTAACTGAAGACTCAACTGGTTGCACATCATATTCCAACTTCTGGTTTCACTTAAATATTTTATGATTTGACTTAGCTTCTGAAAAGGATTTTAAGTTGTTAACCAGCAGTGAATAATGCCATTCAGCATTTTATGACAACATAAGTGGGTAGATCAGATTAAGTCATTGCATTGAGTGAAGTGATCCAACCAGTTGCATTGTATTGTATCTATAAATTTATAAAGCACCTCTCACAGTACACACCAATCAGAGGCACTCCCAGTGTGAAAGACCCAGAGTAAGGAAGAAAGTAATTTTGAGAAAGTGAAAGCTACGCTTGGTGTACCAGTTAACTCTTTGAACCCGAGATCCCGCTATTGCGGGATGACCTTATAATCGTAATCCCCGGATTCCCGCAATAGCGGGATGAGCGTATAAATATATATTCATAAAAAAAATATTTTTTTAATTTTTAATTTTTTAATTTTTTTAAATTTTTTTTTAGATACATGCATACATTAAATACATGTATACATACATACATACATACATGCATACATACATACAAACATCCATCCATACATACATACATACATACATACATACATACATACATACATACATACATATATACATACATATATACATAAATACATGCATGCATACATATAAACATACGTACGTACATACGTACATGCACACATCCATACATACATACATATATATATACATACATATTCATACACATATCTATACATACATAATTATATACATATATGCATACACATATACATAAATACATACACACATACATATGCATACATGCATACATACATACATACACCCATGCATGTACATACATGCATACATACATACACATATATACATATACACATGCATACACATACGTACATACATATATATATATATACATACACACATACATACATACTTATATACATGCATACATACATACGCACATACATACATACATGAATACATGCATGCATACATTGATACATACTTACATACATATATACATACATACATATATGCATACATACATACATGCATACATACATACGCACATACATACATACATGAATACATGCATGCATACATTGATACATACTTACATACATATATACATACATACATACATATATGCATACATACATACATACATGCATACATACATACATACACATACATGAATACACACATAAATACATACATACATGCTCAGGGAGCCAGGGTCAGCAGATTGTATGTACAGGCAGCCAGGGTTCAAAGGGTTAATAATGAAGAACATGTCATTGGAGAGAGAGAGCTGATAACAAAGTGCACGGCCAATTTGTTGCTTCTGGATAAAAAAGTTTGAATCCTAATCCTTTGTTTATATATGAAGTTGACAAATAACTATTATTTTTTGAGTTAAGAGACCACCGAGTCAAGTTTATTTTGTTGATACCATTGTTGTTGAGCTTCAGCCAAAGATGCATCTTCTGCAGAACCATTACATGAACACTCGGTAAAAAGATGTGAGGAATAAAATTAACTACTCAACTACAACAAAATCTTTATCAAAATGACTTTCTATCCAGTGGATTATATCGTAAATGCAACATTAGATGTGACCATTAACTGATGACTTGTGTTTTCAGACAGAAAAACAATAGAAGTTTCATGATTATCATTAGATTAGATTACTACTCTGTCAAAATGTACAGACTGTGCAAGCTCAGATTACAGTGTAATTAAATTACAAGTGTACAGCCCTATCTAACAGTATTCTTGCTCTCAAGTTGATTTTGTTTTGCTTGTGTGATTTGCATGTTTAAACTTTATGCAGATTCTGTCATTGGAAGTGCCTTGGACATCCTGTGGTTTCAGTAAGTTGTCAGTGATTGTGCTGAATGTTCATTAAATGACTTGGAGAACTTCCGACATATTCTTATTAATCAAAAGTTTGGTATACTGAACGGTCCGGTCTGAGCAAGAAACATCACCTCACCGTCTAGATCTTTATTAATCTACAAGAAATATCATAATATCAAAAAGAATTCGAAAGGCCACATCATTTAAATGAAACGACAAATACCTGTAACACGGTAATCTAAACATCGTGAATTTAATTTTCTCAGGAAATCCAAAAGTTTGAACACACAAGAACTAAAGGGTTCGATTTGATAAAGCAACCGATTTGCGAACATTTGTTTGGAAATTTTACACACAAAATTTCTAAGTGCTACTCAGAGGGTTAACGTAGGGCACCAGCTTATTCACAAACACACCATCATGTTAGGGCATGTCAGAAGGGTTGTACTGTGACATCAAGTGTAGACCCGAGTCCAAATGCCAAAAGACCATGGAGAGAAAAGAGGAAAGGAACTGCCAAGTCAGGTACATTTTAGATCAGGAAAGATTTTTTGGCAGAGGACAGGATGGATCACGAAAGGAATTCTTGAATAAGTAAGCATTTAGAGTGTAAAGTCTGAGGGGTGAAGAATAGAGAAAAACGAGAATCAGATGTATAATATTATGGCCATTTACATACCTTACAAGAGCCTCAGAAAAGCAGAGGTGATGATGATGATGATGATGATTTCTCAACTCCACTCTTTATCTTCACTCTGACTACTCCCCCATATGCAATAACAGCACTTCTATTCTAATCTTTCCTTTTTGTTTCTAGTTAAGGTTTATTTCGTTTTATTCCTTTTCTTAGTTAAGGTTTGATAGCTTAACAACACCGTGTTGTCTTGACTGTGAATGTTTATACTTTTAGTTAAGACTGCATCATGTGTATTCTTGCCTATCTACCATCTTGAATATGTAAGCGTGCATATAGGTAGCCCTACCAGTGGGATTTCTAATCCCTTCTGGGTTTCCGGTTGTAACCAACTGTTATGTACATATACTTTGTAAAAATGTTTTTGTTATTTTGGTGCAATAAAATTGATGGTTATGGTTATGGCAGATAAACAGCAGTAAATATTTGTATGGTATCATAAATGAGAATTCATAAAGTGACTTCTACTGTATTAGTTATTCATAGGCACACACAGCATGATAACCGTGACGAAATAAGCTGAAAAGTGATTTAGTGACAGGAAGTGGTAAGGTACAAACCAATTCCAGTTTACCATCAATGATTTAAAGGTGAAGCTTACCATTGGCTTAAAGGTGACTGTAAGTTCACAGGTCAGACCAGCTGACATCTGTCCCGGAGAGTTGAACCTAAAAAAATAAAAAAAATATATGCTGAATGGCAATGATTATAATTTCAGTCTTTACGGCATTTTATTGCAGTCTTAAAATCATCATTTTGAGCCAGGGTTGGATCAGGAGCACTCCTGAGTGGTGACCTTGAATGGGCACTAAATAAATCTCCATAATGAATGAATGAATTAATGAAAGGATGAATAAATGGATGAATGAATGAATGGATGAATTCAACGATTTTAATGGAATATATGACATTAGATGACATCAGACAACACAGATGGCATCAGATGACATTAGATGACATTAGGAGACCGATGGTATTAGATGACAATGGAAGCCATTAAATGACACAACTGGCATTCGAAAACCCACAACAGAAAACATAATAAAATCCTAATTGAACCAGCACATATCTCACTATGATGAAAAAACTGTCCAAGGCCATAATAATAATCACTAAACTTGAAATTTTATAGTGTAAATACCCTAGATTGCATTGTAGAGTAGCCTATTGTATTAGATGAATAATGAAGCACTTCTTTCAGCAGGAACCTTTAAAAAGCCCTTCCAGACCCAAAGAGAAAGGCAGGAATTTTTGCCAAGAGAAAGGCGAGGAAAGACTACCAGAGCAGATGGCAGAGGGGGTCCATTCCCAAGCGAGTAAACTACACAAGCAAAGAATCTGGAATCCAGATTCTGGATTGAGCCATGGTGGTCCCGTTAAACTGTGTACAGCGATCTTAACTGCACTTACGTAAGTTCGACGAAGTCCTTGAGTTGCTCTGACAGACCGGACAGTTTGCATGTGTTGAGCGTATTACTCACATTCGTCAGTATCACCTTCTTCTGATACGATTTTCCAACATCGAAATCCTACAGATCACATGAAAAACCTTGTATACGACAAATCAAACTGTTATTACACATCCACTTTGTTAGTGACCGACTACCAACTGACTCACAGTAGAGCTATTATAGAAGTAATTGAACAATAATTATTGTATTGTATATATAAATTTCTATAGCACCCCTCACAGTGGCGCTCAGAGGTGCTCGCAGTTCACGAGACCAGGAGAGACAAATGTGGTCTTGAGACAATGAAAAGAGGCACTTGGCCCACGAGTTAATAACGTGTCATAGGAGGAAGCTGGTTCTACAATCCACAGTGCAGGGCTAACGAAAGCAAAGGCTCGTGGGGCGCGGTGGTGTAGTTGGTATGTTCGTCGCCTTGCAGCCAAAGGTTGCAGGTTCGAATCCACCTCAAGTCGCCGCGTAGGGACCACGGGCAAGTCCTTCGCTCGCAATTGCTCAGTGCTTCGGTGTGAAACTCCGATGCAGTGTCCACTCTGTAGTCGGGAGCGCCTCTGAGTAGAGAGCTTGAAGGGGCGCTCTAATAAGTGCGCATACATACATACATACGTCCTAGCCATGGCAGTTCTAGCTCGTCGGACGAAGAGATCAGTCAAAGGAGTGGAGCGGCAGACGATTGATGTCAATTATTCATCCACCGCATTTATTAACCAGTAAGTCTCAACGTAATATCACTGCAAATGCCACATCTAGCAGACAAGGTTATTCATTGGGGGGCCCGGTAGAGTAATGGAACGCTGGCGTAGAGAACGATAGGTAGCGAGTTCAAGTTGGGGCGGACATGCTTTGTAGGCTGCCATCAGCGCCAATTATTGCAGGCTGTCTGTTCTGTGAGTGTAGTTAAGAATTAAGATTTGTGTATTCTGCAATCTGCGTTCTTGTGAATTGTTTAAACTGCATAATTGCATGCTGTAACGGGTTGCGCTCTGTCAACTGCATTGTTGAATACACGAAAATTATTATTATTATTATTATTCGTTGTAGCTCATTGACTACTGTTACATGCTCACAAAGCAACAGATGGGTTAGAAAACCAAAAGACAGACAAAGGAGGACAAATGGAAAAAACTGAATAATAGAAAGAACCACCTACCTTGATTGAAGTGAATGACATCTGGTTTGCTCTTGAAAGTGCATCCTTTGAATTCTCGGCCGACTGCAACCTGCTGCACGACTATTCCCTCACGAAGTTTCTGCAGTCGTCGAGCCAGAGATCTCCTGCAATAAAACAAAGACTCACACACAATGCACAGGTCTCGTGATGTCTGCTACATTGAGCTAGCTGTTTTATTTATTTATCGAAAGAGATCATAAAATCTGGTTCAAAAGTTTTAGATCAGAGTGTGTGAACAACTTGTCTAGGGTGACTTAATGGAGTTTGCTTAGCAGTCAAAAACCAACTGGCAGTGAATTGAAAAGTCACCACGCTACCAAAGACACACCAACCTTACTGTACCATAAATAGAAAGAGACAGACAGACACACAGAGCGGCATGCAAGCAGACACATAGACAGATACACAGATAGAGACACAGACAGAAAGACAAATAGACAGACAAAACACAGCTAGACAGATAATGGAAAAGTAAACTGAATCTGAAACTCATAAGACTTAACTTGCATTCTCACATACATACCAAGACTGAAGCAAGTCAGTGGCGTAGGCAAGGGGGGGTTTCGGGGGTTAAAACCCCCCCCATTGGCTCCGGGAAAAAGTTTTTTTAAGGTTATTTTTCCATTTAAGCAAGAAAAAATAGCAAAAAACAGGGTTTCCGGCCACAAAACCCCCCCATGAAAAATTCCTGGCTACGCCACTGAAGCAAGTAGAAGCAAATGAAACTCATAAGACTTAACTTGCATTCTCACATACATACCAAGACTGAAGCAAGTAGAAGCAAATGACTGAGAACTCTTTTAAGTTCACAAAACAGCCAAGGTGGTAAAGAAATACCCTCTCTAAAAAATTCTTCACACATTTATTCACATATTTCACTTAAATATAATACACAAAACTGCCAAGATAAATACTGATTTATTTCATCTTAGGTACCTCAAAAGATATGCATTAAACAAGTATATATAATTCCATTACTCTCTTGATCAAAGATAAATAAAATAAATCACCATATCGCTTGCCATACTTTATTAATCATATTTTGCAATAAACTTCCCAACCATTGAGGCCCAACATCACATCTGATGATAGACTCTTTAAAGCCATTAACAATGACCCTAAACGTCTAAGTCCTTAATCCCTCCTCTTTTTAGCAACGGATTTAACCTTCCGGCCAGACCACACAACTTCTCATTATCTATTAAAGATCTTCATAAACTGCATTTCGTGTATTCTATTTAAGCACATCTACTAGCTAACATAATATTTTATGCTTGCGTTGCGATCATCTTCGTAAATGCCCTGCACAATTTTGTCTGTTTAAGCTATGTGTTTGTGTCAGCTTAAGTGCTTTTAATAAATGAAATTCATCGATTAATTGATTGATCGATTAATTTATTAATTGGTCGATTGATTAATTGATGATTGATTAATTGATTGATTGATATCAATTCCTCATTTATAAATGATGCTTTGTAGAAACATACATTTTCCATTTTGCTGGCTCCCTTCCTTATAATTCCAGTCTTTTCCAGATCTTTTGGTGCTTTGTACGGCTTAAACTGATCCCAGAGTCCTTCAAATTCCGGTTGAGCCATGTCACTCATCTCCTCATCTGGAATAGCAGGCAGCATTTCGACAAAATAAACATCACGAAACATAATAACTAAGATGCATTAGCTAACAAACTGCTTTTAAATTATATAGGGTTAACAAAAGGTAGCATGGAAGAATGACCTCATAATTTGCAAAGTGCAAAGTAAGCACTAAGCAGGTCTGTCCTCACAAAGAGGTGGTAAAAGCTGATGAATGCAGAATTGCAGATGCAATTCCATCAGATGTGGTGATGTCACCTCAATACTGATCAACTAAATATCCCATTGTAACCAAACTCACGTAACTGGATAACCCATTAACAGGAAACGTGTAACAAAACAACAGATAATAACGAGTGTGTCATAGGTAGGCACAGATATATATGGATATATATATTATATTTATTTAAAATTTATCATGAACTATTATGAACTGTCAATCTTGAACTATGACAGGACACACTGTGTTCTAATTGGACAGTATAGCATTGTAGGAGGAGTTACTTGCATATATAAATATATGTGTATAATTATTGATAATAAAGCAGTTGGACTTGAATCTGTGTGGAGTCAACTCGTGGCCTGTGGCCAACGTAAGGCAGAGAGGCTTACAGAGTGTGTACAGGGAGCGCCTCTGAGTAGGTCTCTTGGAGAGGTGCTATATAAATTCTCGAAATGAATGAATGCAGAGTTCTGTACCTTTTGATTCAAAGTGACAAATATCTTCGTCTTTGCTTTGCTTCACATCTTCGTTCTGTTCTTCATCAACATCCGAGTCATCATACTCAGCGCCTCTCTGTCCAACAAAACATACAGTAACGTAACCTACCGCAATTACTAATTAAGTCAGTGTAATGTCATCCTCAATACATTAGGACAGTGCCTGTACGGAGCACCCTGCACGGCTGGCGGCAGAGTCTCGCACCACGAATTCTACCACCTGTTGATGTTCCAAACCATCATTGCAGATTGCTCTGTCAACAATGAATAGAAATCCATAGGCCACACTCTACATTTGCAAGAGCAAACCACTGTGATACCCACAGTAGTTTGCTCTTGCAAATGTAGAGTGTGGCCTATGGATTTCTATTCATTGTTGAATATAATGTACTATACATTATATTACGCAGTATCATTCCACGTAATATAATGTACTATACATTATATTACGTGGAATGATACTGCATTAGACAAGTACAGCCTAACAGACCAATGTGTTGCATGGCTTAGCAAAGGAGCATCTAATGCAGCGGTTCCCAACCCGTGGCCCGTGGGCCAAAAGTGGCCCGCCAGGCCTAAGAAAATGGCCCGCCAGGTCTCAGAAAATGGCCCTCATCTCTCAAAGAATTATCAAAAATATACGAAAAAGTAACAATTTGGACAGGATTGAACACATTAATATTTTCTATTACAAATTGTTTTATTTTAACGACGATAAATAACACCAGACATTATATTTTGATTCAATTATAACAATTTTATATGCTTTTAGTTAATACAGTTTTAACCTTGTGGCCCCCTAATGTCCTTCAACTAAGAAAAAGTGGCCCTCGTGTCCTCCGACTTAGAAAAAGTGGCCCTCAAGTCAAAAAAGGTTGGGAACCACTGATCTAATGTAACATTATAGCATAACATGGAAAACAGCCCATGCAAGAAATCTACTTGAACGGCAAATTAAAGCACAGAAATGAATCAGATGGAAGAGACAGAGACGTACTCCGCCTGTAACAGCTCTTCCCGAATCTTTCCTTCCAGCTCCGTTTCCAGGTCGAGTTCTCGACAGAGTTTGTCGGGCTGAGAACGTAAACGAATCACGGCTGTTCTAAAAAATACTCAGAAAGTTGACGCTGCAAAAGACAAGTGAAACATGCCACAGTGGTTGAGTGAAGGTATTGTGACTGAAGTGTGGTATATGGTAACTGATTGGCTAATACATCAGCTTTTCATCAGCGACCCAGCTTAAAATCCTGGGCCCATCTTATGAAAGTGACATTGATTGCATTGTCAAACTTAGCAATCTTGAGCCTGGAGATATATGATTTTTTGCACAAGTACCTCTGTAAAAACCATATGCACAAAACACATTTAAAAAATGCATACATGGTTTGTCAAACAATAATGAACGCTCCCAAGAATATTGCTTATATTTAATATTTTGCATCTTCAAGAGATTCATCGCCGCTTGATCGCTGTTGCTTAGTAATGATATTACAACACATAGCGTAATGAATCTTATATTGCAATTAATTAGCAGATTCTATAGGAAAATTTATAGTTAGGCTAGGTTCTTGAAGACTTCATTAAAAAATTTGCAATCCAATGACATCTGGCTTTTCTGCGACTGGAAGACATTAAGTAATTTCTTTCTTTTAGGCATTAAGCACATGCTTTGTTTTTCAGAACTGTAAAAATGCTCAGCAAAAATTAAATTGGAACAACCTGAAATCAATAGTATATCCACAAATTCTTGTGTGCTGGACAGAAGTGACACATAGCAACATTGTGAGTTCTAAGAGCTCTTTAAGATTTAAGCCAGTGCTTACCGGTACATACATTTAAGAATGAGGTACCTACATATTTTCTTCCTGCTCTTGAGCGTCAATTTCGGCAAAAAACTTTATCCCTCTCCTCTTCCAGCTGCTTGATATGAGTCAGACAATTCTCCAGAGCTCTCCTCTCTGTATCCAAAATTACAGAAAAATCAACTTTTTCAGACTTACGATTCAGGAGAACTTTAAACTGCATTTAACTGAATTGTCAATATAAGGTGACCTTGGTCTTTAAGTTTTCATGTGCTATTATGTTAATTTGTGCAACTTGAAACCAATGATCATGTATTGTATTACTCTGTGCAAATATCCAGATACGATACAACACTTTGTAAATAAACAGATATACATATACAATGATACATACATTATACACACATATAATACAGTTGATAAAAACAAACTGTATAAATTTTCCCATCACCTTGTCCTTGTCACCAGTGTTTGCTTAGCTCTCCCTTTTCGCGCCAAGTAATCGATGAAAGTTCTCAGCTGAAGAGCGTCGACTTTTTCCGGCCATGTCAGCCTCTTCTCTTCCACATCCCCTTGATTTGTTTCGGAACTGCAAACAAATAAAGAAATTAATTCATACCCAGCATTCGTATAGTGTCCATTCCCAGTCCAGATGTAGGGGGTTGAGAATATACTGAAGGATATCAATATAATAAGGTCAGATCAAGTCTGCAACAGCAACACTGTAATTCTTACAAGGGGTCAAACTGCTACAACTCAGACTTCTGCCTACAGATGTCAGCTTCTTTGTTGCGTCCATTCGTTTTTGATATATGTATTGGCAAAAGCTTCAATAAAAAGATTAAAAAAATAAGAGTCGGGAGCACCTCCGAGTAGTTTCCTTGAAGAGGCGCTATATAAATAATTGAATGAATGAATGAATATAAAATAAATTCAATGAATCTTACTATAGATCGAGTTCTTCAAAACTGACGGCTGAGCCATCATCGTAACACAAAGGTTCCGCTCCTCCTCCTCCTCTCCCTCATTCCCCCCCTTCGCAATTTCCGCATCACCATTCTCCCTATAATCTTCCTGTTCATAAATCTCATCGTCATCCATATAGCCACCAACATAGGTCAACTCCTCTGAACCTTTGTCATCATAAATGAAATCCTCATAAGCATCGTCATTGGCGTTCATGTTTGTGTTCATCTCATAGGCATCGTCATTGGCGTTCATGTTTGTGTTCATCTCATAAGCATCGTCATTGGCGTTCATGTTTGTGTTCATCTCAAACTGATCATCCAAGTCCTGAATGTCTGTTTTGTCGTTAATCGACGACGACCGCACCACCTGATCAGCATCTGACACGTTATCCACTTCTACAAAAATCATGTATGAAATGCAAGTGAAGAGTTCATATAAAATAATTGGATACTCGTATATTATCCAGACGTCAGTCTGGCACCGCTTGGATACAACAATGGTGGATTTTTACTACAGATGGGTCCGTTAAATTAGTAATTATAAACTTGCGCTTCATAATGCAAATAAAATTATGCGATCGGGCAGCAACCCGATCAAAAAGTTCTTCTAGCATCATCTGCAGGCAGTCATAACCTTTACCAACCCATTGCTAAAATCGTAAGATACTGCGATCAACGACGCTCAAACGTTTAGCTTCAATCAAAATGCAAGTTTAATTGTAAAATTGTAACAACTTTCAGAAATACACGACGCGCCGAAGTATTTAATTCGTTGACATACACTTTCTATGGCAACACGATCAGTATCCGCTATTTATTTGGCGCTATGATTCTTCAAATGGATTCATGGCCGATTCACCCCTTGCCTAATGACGTAACGGCTCATTTGCATAATGGCCTGCGCCATATTGGTTCGCAGGCAATGCTTGTTGACATTGGATACGTATGCGAATGGCGCTTATTATAAAAATGATTTTCTGTGTTTTTACTGTTTTTTCTGCGGCAAACTTACTGTCAGAGATAAAGGTTCAATTAGAGAAGTCCAAAGTACACGAGCTTGAATGTCGAGGTTAACGCGAGAAGAGCATCGGCGGCTAAAAACTACAGCCAGAGACATGCAATCGATCGCAAGCAAAATAGGCCTAATGTAACTAATGCTGTGTCAGTCCAATTATACGATCTAACCTAAAATCTACAAAAAGAGTAGGCCTAGTTAATAATTTTGTAGATAAATTGCCAGAAGACAAGTAGCCTAAATTTAGGATTAGAATCGACGTCAAGAAGGGATTTAAAAAAAATAAATGTAAGTTCCAGTACGTATACCAGAGTAAGCAGACTTATGAGCCCAGCACGAGCGATGTTGAAAGTTAACCTACAAAATTATAAGCGACATCGTGCATGCATGCAGATTACAAAATTTAATGTCAATTTATGAAATGATTAAGTCGGCTGCCGGACAGCAGAACTTAGCCCAAACGATTTACTCTGCTGATATTTAAGCAGTTCCAGAACACTGGTCACAAAGTCGTAGAAAATAGCACATGTCATGTCAAAATTGATGTGTAGGCCTATTGACAGTTCCGCTTTTACAAGGTCGATGCTCAACTAGGTTTAATTGCGATTGCTAGACAACAGGTCGTCCATAATGCTGAACGCTCTCTCGCAAAAAGCATTAAAACGGAATGAGAGAATATAGGCCTACGAAGGACAAAATATGCTAGGCCTATACTGAGTATCAGAGGTTTGTAAAGTTTTGAAACTTCAAACAAGCGCTGTCCAACATTTGATGTTCAGCCAACAACGTCAAATTCATCGAACAATCTATTAAGTTTAGTGTGCAAAATAAGAACAATATTGTGGAATGTGGGTCCTAACAGCAAATTCCCGGACAATTTGGGATCAGTCCGGGACACGGGACACACAGGGCCAATTCCGGGATTGTCCCGGCGAATCCGGGACGGTTGGCAGCCCTATGTACGCTGGAAGAAGCCCAGCCATGTATACAGACCGTGAAGCAGCAAAAAGCATAGATCGACCTAGGCCTACTTGTTAATTATAGCAGATTTGGGCTCCGGCCGAAATTCGCTTCAGGGATTCGGGTAGATCCAGGCTGGATGGTGTTTAGACCGATATATCTATTAAGGCATAGGCCTATGGATAGATCAATAGGCCTATGACGATAACTTTATTCCATCAACTAACAATTCACCGTGTAACGGCGTGTAGCCTACGTTGACAACAGTTCACAGCTGTACACCAATATGGCCAACCACATAGGCCACGCCCTTTTGCAATCCCAGAATTGGATTTATTCCAATGAAATAGCGATAATAATAATAGTAATAATAATAATAAATAGTAATAATAATAAATTCCGTGGTGGGTCCAGCTATCTGGAATGGCCTCCCTGCGGCTCTCCGTTCGCTTCCCCGTGACTCTGCTGGCTCTTTCTACCGTCTTCTCAAGACCTTTCTCTTTGACCAGGCCTGGGTTGGGAGCGCCTCTGAGTAGAAATCTTGAAGGAGCGCTATATAAATTTATGTGATTGATTGATTGAAATATAATAATCATAATAGGCGCTGTATTAGTAATAGTAGTGGTGGTGGTGGTGGTGGTGGTGGTGGTGGTGGTGGTGGTGGTGGTGGTGGTGGTGGTGGTGGTGGTGGTGGTGGTGGTGGTGGTGGTAGTGGGGATGGTAGTGGTAGTGGTAGCAAAGATATTAGAGTTTTATAAGGTCTTTGGTAGTAGTAGCACTTTGCCTACATAATTCTAGATATGATAATAGCTATATTTATTTTTAATTTCTAGTGGTTTCTCGTTATTGTGCAGTAATCATGTTCTATGCTTTTCTAGAAATATCCACAACATTTAGAAAGCGAAGTAATAACCAGATTATTCAACCGAACGAAATACTAAACGCGGATTGATTTAGCTGGTTGCCTCGCACTCTTCTGAATACCAGCTTACTTATTAACTGACGCATAGCCTAGTTACAAGGACTCTATAATATAGAATCCTTGGCCTTGTTATGTTTCCGGTTCTATTAATAACTATTTTAAAAGAAGCGTGGTTTCATTTGTAATAAATATTTAATTTCTAGAGAGTCTCGTCACTTGTCGTGAAATCGGTTGAAAATGCGTCTAGCGGTAAGAAAAAGGGAAAGAAAATATTCGAGAAGACGTCCAAGACTTTAGAGGCAGATAAAACGCTTTCGGACTTGGCAGAAGAAGTGGAACAAGTAAGTTGGCGCAGCTGATCAGATCTGTAAAAGTCTTAACATTCGGCGTTTGATTTATCCAGTTTTTCATTATGTAGTTTCTGTTACAAGTGCTCCATTTAACAACTTGTAAGTTTAATATCTGTGTCGATTCTTGTTCTATGTAGTGCATTATGTTTGATGTTCAATCGCCACACGATTAGTGATTCCGTTCATATGAGGAGTTTAAATGGACAACTTAAAGAACTTTGCCAGATTGTGCATTACTGAACTTTTAGTGTAAAATGTTTTTGCTTTCTGTATTGTTGTAGGTGCTGGAGAAATTGCACAAGTTAAAGTGGGGTCGTTCGAATGGAGTGAGTGCTCTCATCATCTCTCTGACCCGTGAACTTGCCACGCAGATCTTTGAAGTGCTGAGAAAAGTTGGGAAGTTTCACGGCTTCCAAACGGGACTTATATCGTTGGTGGCAGCAATCAAAAAGTATGTTATCATTATTATTGTCTGCATTTATTTGGCACTACTGATTAGTAAAGAAATTTATATAGATCTGTTTTGGGCAGAATGGTCAGCGGTGCTCTCTGCGCCAGACCGCATGACTTTTGGTATCGTTAATAGGTGCAGAACATTTCTCGTTTAGCAAACATTGCTCTGATTAACCAGGTGAGTCGCCAGTGGTCTTGCACATGCGGACCCAACCAACAGTTTGATGGTAGCAGGTCAGAGTTCCTGACACACACAATATCAATAACAAATAATGATGATAAGTGATAATCAAACGTCAGTTGATGACATTAGGCTATTTAGCAAGTGAAGGTGTCCTGTTTGCTCAAGGTCTCTACATGGTGACTATCTCATGGGAGGCTTGAACCCATACCAACCACACTGCAAGGCAACTGCTCTAACCATTCAACTACCATGTCTAGAGCATTCATGCATTTATAAAATTCAGGTTTGTTTCTGATCCGAATCCTGTGTTGGAAATTGTCAGTAAAAACCAAGCACCTGATATTCCTGATCAGTTGCAGAGCTATTTGTTGAGTTAACTATGTGTCTGTTTTTGCGTTGTAGTGTGTGCAGAGAGAGCAGGATGTTGTTGCACGAAATAACATCATTGTCTGTACTCCCGGTCGCCTGCTTGACCATGTCGAACATGCGATCAATTTTAATATGGACGAACTCCAGATTCTAGGTTGGTTTGAAATCTCAAGTGTTGTTTCAGGGCTGTTTTTTAGGAATTTTTAGAACTGCACAAACCATTCTTGTCTTTCCAATCCTCCATGGTAAATTACTTCCAATCGGAGGACAACAACCTTTTCGTTAGTCTTAACTGTACAGAAGTGCTTCTACAACTGCACAAATCCATTTAGAACTGCACATTTTGTGTGCAACTGCACGTTAAAAAAGCCCTTTGTTGTTCATTTGTTTTGGAGTAGCTCTAGGTGATCGCTGGTGTTTACGGTAGTCTATATTGGATGGCATGTTCTACTGTCAATTAAGAGTTTGGGAGTTTTGAATAATTGTCATGTCAATATTTCTGACCCACTTACCAACGTAGTCAACTATGCTATAATGAGGAAACTGACCTTATAATATCACTTAAAAGATGAGATGGAGAGTGAGAGAAACTGCCCTCATATGCCGAGATCATGAAATTGAAGTCATTGACTTTTCATACCACACGGATCTCCTCCCCTCCTCGTCTTTCTCCTCCTGCTCCCCCATTTTCACTGATGGGGTATAATAACGAAACTCATGTAACTATGCCATGTTGCATGTGTGAAGATGGATGACCAGAGTGTTTTGTCCTTGATTTCTTAGATCTATAATTTAACAGATTTTCAATAATTTTTTATTTTTTAATAATAATAGATTTTCGATTAATAGTTTAGTAATTATATTATATTTATTTGTGATTTTAATTTGCACGTTTTTTTACCTATTATTACTTCGATGTATTATAATGATGTTCTGTGTCCCATTGTGCGTTTGCAAGTGGAGTAGGCCTAATGAAGAAAATACTTACTTAATAATGAATTTCTTTGGTTTCCCAATTGCTCTTAATTGGTGCACTCTTGTTGTCATTTGAAATGTTCGAAGACCAACATGCATAATAAATTGGGTGCTGTTTGGTTGCGTTTCTTTCAACAGCCAATGTTTTCATCATCATCAATTGTCATCTTTGAATCTTTAGACTTCATTCTACAATTATATATCCTTAATTAGTGCATTACCATATTAATTAGCATATGGAACAGAGGCATAACTTATGTTTATTTTCAACAGTTCTTGATGAGGCCGATCGTTTGCTAGAGACAGGGTTTCAGGCGACGCTTGAAGCGATTGTTGAGAGTCTACCGCAACACAGACAAAGTAAGCTAGATGTTTTTTGCATTTGATTTATTCTAGGGGTCGTGGTGACTGAGTGGTGAAGTTTTCAGCGCTGACTGCTGACGGGCTGAGATTGTTTTCCTTATTCTTTCATGTGCCAGTTTGTCACAGAGCTGACCTTCTGTAAAGAAATGCATTGTAGCACATTGTATTGGATGTTATTGTCGGTATTGCATGCATTAACAACTGCTGGCCATATAGGGATAAAAATACTCTAAACAGCCTCCCTGGTTTTTCACTCACACAGTGGCCATGCTCTGCTACCTGAAAAATTATTATTGCAGGTTTGCAGAAGTTTAAATACTGACCTTTGCAATTAAGTTTAACCCCTTTCCTGTGCGGAACGTAATATTACGTTTGCGCCAAACCGGCCGTCATTGTGGGGAACGTAATATTACGTTTTCATTAGCCTTTGACTTCCACCCACTGTGATGGCCGTAATATTACGTTCTAACATCGTTTTTGCGTTTTGATTCGGTAGATGACAGCAGTGGTTAGTAAAATTTCGACAAACAACAGCAGCTGTTGGTGTATTTACTCTTCAACATCGTCGGACACGCTTCCGAATTTTGTTGTGGACTTCGGGCGAATATCTATTCATATTACTGTTTTATTATACAACAATCTGACTTTTTAGTGACAGTTATGTCTAATACGGAGACTTTGAATAAAAAAAGAAAGCTCAGCGCCGCTGAACTAGCTGCTGCTTTGCAACATATTACACATTCTGACGAGGAAGATCTTATAGATTCTGATGATGACGAAAGTTCCGAAGATGAGTTAGAAGGTGACGATGAAGACAGTGACAACACTGTTGATTACGATGTGGGTGTGGATGATGACGAACAAGATCACGACTGAATAACTGGACGGACACTAATTCGGGTGAGATAAAGGTGCTTCTAGCACTAATTCTCTATCAAGGTATAGTCCAGAAACCGGAAAGTGCAATGCATTGGAGTACCAAACCTGGGAGAAATAATTCCACAATGACGGCGGGTTTAGAAAAATTTAATTCCACACGAAAGGGGTTAATGATGAATTTTGAAATTCCTTTTAATGTTTTATTTTATTGCATGTCACTGTAGGTAGAATGTCTTCAATTTTTGTTCTGGATCAGTTCTTAATTACGTTAGTCTCTGATTGTTTCATTAACTGGGCTTCATAAAAAATGCAGCTATTGATGATTCATTCGTTTTGTAGGTCCGTGAAAGATCTTGCAAAACTCAGTTTGAAATCTCCAATATACGTTTCACCTGATTAACAAGATGACAAGTCTACTCCAGATTCGCTAGAAGAGGTGAGCGTACGAAACGTTTCTTTCTTCCAAGCATAACAATTTAACTTATTCATTCAATTTTTCTGAATAAAAAAGTTATTGTGTAAATACAGAGGTTAGTTATGGTACACAAATAAAATGGGAACTTTTTTAATTGACCAAAATTTTGCGATCCACATTTTGGTGTACAGAAACGTATATTGGAGATTTCAAATGTGAATCATAACCTTGAATTTTGCTACTCTTCTCAAAATCTCTTTAGAACTCTGTAACTAATTCACTTATTTGTTGGCTGGATACATTAGCAGAGTGTGGGACTTGGTCAATTTTTTTATAGGCTATCTGAAAAGTGATTATGTTTTTTCCTTGTTTGTTTCTGTGATTGAATTGCTGTACTTTGCGGTAATTGTAGAAATAACAGCAATAATTTTGTTTATTCTTTTGGTCATAGCTGTACGTCGTTTGTGAGTTGCAACAGAAGCTAAACTTTCTCTGGTCCTTCATTAGACAACATCTGAAGAAATAGATCGTGGTCTTCTTCTCCACCTGTAAACAGGTTATTTAAATTTTTTCTCGACCTGTAAACAGGTAATTTTATTGTCTATTTCTCCACCTGTAAACAGGTTATTTCATTGTCAATTTCTCCACCTGTAAACAGGTTATATATTTCAATGTCTTATTCTCCTCCTGCATACGGGTAATTTGATTGTATTTGAACAGGTAATTTCATGTTTCATTGGCTGTGAAATGCATCTCTTTGTTATCAGAATCCAACAAACAAAAAAACAACAATAAATGGTCTTTTTCTCTGCTAAGGTCATATATGGGGACAGTGCATGTTGCTGGCCTAACAGACATGCATCACTGACAAATTTTGTCAGTATTTACACACTTTATGTAAACAGGGCGTTGAGGAAAAACTAGCAAACAGGCAAATTTTTCTGTTTGCTAGTTTTCCTCAATGCCTTGTTTACATAATGTTTGTAAATACTGACGAAAATGATGGTTATTCGGTGGTTACAGGTGCGGTTTGTGTACGAGGTTTTCTGTCGAATGAGGCCGGGAATTCCGCTGATGAGGTTGCACGGGGCTCGCAAACAACATCACCGACTTGCAACGTACAAGGAATTCTGTCGAAAGCAGTTTGCCAAATGTTCTCTTTGCCACAGACCTTGCGGCCAGAGGATTAGGTTCGTCATGTGCTCGTCTTCTTCGCCCACACTTTTATCATTGTCACTAATTATGCTGCCACGTTTTTATCATTTTCTGAATGGATATTAAGACATGCATGAAGTCACGTGATTAGTAGTGTTGCCATATTTGAAATGCTGAACTTCAAATGTGTAATGTAAAAAAAGGGTCAGTGGAGTTTGTTGAGCATTTGCCCGTTGTTGTTATTGCTATTATTATTATTATTATTATTATTATTATTATTATTATTATTATTATTATTATTATTTGCATCTGTCCTGAAAATGCTATTGCTGAGTAGTGATCAACAAAGCAAATCCATTAATTCAGTTCATTCAAAATAAATTCAAAAAATATTGAGTGAATCTTGACAGTGCTTTTTCTACAACATCCAAGGGGCTTAATAATAAGTCTTTGGTGAAAACATGAGCCATATAAATTAAATGGCTGGCTGATTATGTGCACCATTGACTCGTGAGGTAGTGTTCTGTCTGTCATGTTATTTAGACATTTCATCGGTTCACTGGGTCATTCAGATGGATTGTCCCAGCAGTGCTGTCACTTACATTCACCGAGCAGAAAGAACAGCCAGGTACGTCGATGATTTATTTCACCTTAATTAATCTTTAATATTTGTGATCCATCTGCACAAAATCAGTCTGCTGGAAATTTCCGCTTCAATAAAACTTGTAAGCAATAATTGAGCAAAGTCGATATTTTCCCTTGCTGTATCATTTCCCTTCTGATAAGATAAAATAAGAAAATTCTTTAATAGCCCAATTGCTATCCGCATTGTGGTGTATAGACATGGTATAATAAACAAACGTACATCATTTAGATATTTTCAAATCCACCAAATCATATGCACCTTTTTCTCATTTCTATTCCGAAGGAATTGATTTTTTCATTCTATTTTATGTTATAATCATCTATGAATTAGTTTAATTAAATTTTCTTTTATGTTTATTCTTTCTTTAAACATGTTTTTTTAAACAAATGGTAGAAATGAGAAGACTGGAAATTCGCTTTTAGTTCTTCTTCCATCTGAAGAGGAAGCAATGTTAGAGGAACTGACAAGGAAAAGAGTTGTAATTAAACGTCGCTGGTAAGATTTTTTTATATGGAGCTATTGTCAATTGTTTACTTTTCTATTTGATTTTACAATCATTTAAATAGTAGGTTGCCTGTTTAAAGAGAGCATAGAAATACTGTGACTGCACAGAAGTTGTGTGGCAACACCTCACCTTGTGCTGTCAGCTCGTAGAGCTCTAGCGATCGTCATGACACACATTCTCCATTGTTCTCTGTTCGCAGACAAGTCCCTCAGTTCTTCCAAATTCATGCCAGTTATATGTCGTGTATCTCGTCCATCCATTTCATCCTTGGTCTGCCGAGTCTTCTCCTTCCCTCACCACAAGCCAGCGTCATTTCTTTCTCCAAACCATCAGATCGCATTACATGCCCGAGGAATCTTAGCTTCAATCTTGTTGTAAGTTGTTTTAACGACTCTTCGTTTTCCAATCCTATCTCCTTTCTTTGTGGCAACATCTGAAGAATATAAGGACTTTAGTTTTTGCTATAGATTGAACAAGTTCTGTCCAGGGCACATGGTTGAGGGTTGTATCCTCTGAAATAATGTTGACTATTATTAACAACAGGCATATCTGAGCTACCATGTTATTGCTTATTCAAATCACGCCTTCCTAATTAACACTCATGAGAACATATTTTGTGAAAACTTGCAGGTATGTTACTGTCTAAGAATTTGACGTATTAAGTCTTTTTGCTTCAGTTACCTAAGAAAGTTTATTAGCTAAGGGTTTCTGTTGTTTGAAGCTACGCTTGAGGCTGATTGAAAAGGTTTAATAAATAAAATAGTGTCTTTATGGTTGTTTTGCTTAAAACAATTGCTTTGAGCCCTAATATTCATAATGCACACTTTGACGGGATTGGTGGCCGATAGGTTAGAGTGCTTGCCCTTTAGCATGGGAAGCACGAGCTCGAGCCTTTGGGGCAATTGCTGTGCAGGGACTTATGAGCAAATCCCTCCTCACATTTGCTCAGCACCATTGATATGCTGTCATATAGTTACATGTGCACTTTTGAATTTTGGAAAGAGATTGCAATATTAAGTGGAGTAAAGTAAATTGGAATGATTTGATTGCGATATAAGTTCTTATTCAATTCAGTGATTGTTATTCAGGGCAAATCCTCACGAATTAGAATCTGTCGTTCCACGAATTCAGTCTCTATGCGCTCGTGAACATCAACTGCGAGAGTTTGCGACAGCGGTCAGTTGTTTTAGTTCATCAAATTATGATTAATAAGTTGACGAGCTTAGAAAATATTGTTGATTATTGTTATGCGTATTAATATTTTTCTGCTGTTTAATTTATTCGATGTTGGGGTAAGAGAACCAAAGTTTGTGTGAGTTGTTATTCTGCATCTCTGCTAAGATGACCAAATACCTGTTCATTACAGTTAAACAATAAATATGACTTGTTTACAGAATAATGTTAATCAATGATATACGTCTGTGTTTATTACATCTGACCAATCACACTTTGTTTAATAAATTTCTCAAGTCTTTTTCCGTGGCTGGACTGGAAGCGCTCCTGAGTAGGTTTCTTGATGGGTTGCTATATCAGTCTATAGAATGAATGAATGATGCATACATTTTGTGAAATGAATTACTTGTTGCTTCTTTTCAGGCTTACACAGCCTATCTAAAAAATAGCGCCTTGTATTCGAGCAAGAAAATATTCGATGTCAGAACATTGCCAATCGAGGAATTTGCCAAGTATGATATATACTAATTATTCAGTGATGTTTTTCAGTCATGTCTTTTGGACTCTAAGTTTTTATTTGAGGTTTGTGTTGGTCTGGTGGTCAGTGTACTGAACTGTCGATGGAGAGACTGTATATCTGCTGAGATTTCTGGTCCATTTGCACCCTCTTGACTATGATTGAATGGGGTTAGAACTGCTATTGTTTGGTTAAAAAGGATCCAAATACGTATATTTTCTCATTTCTGTTTTTAAGTTAAGGCAGTTTAAATACTTAAATCTAATTATTTTCTTTTTCTCTTTTTTGATGACAGTTCTTTCATATGCGTGTTAAATATCTTAGCTAGAGCGTGTTATTTGTTTTCCAATGGGTTCTTGAAAGTAAAATCTAGCATTATGCTTTTCATTTCTGAAGTGTTGTGCATTTTAATTCTGTATTCAGGTCCTTAGGTCTGTGTTTTGCACCGAAACTGAAATTTCTGGAGAAACTAGGAGTCATGCTGTGGAAATGAAAGAAAAATTTTCCGAACGGGTCGGATGAAGAATTCACAAACGCTCTGGGAAAGCATCAATTGGTCGACGATGATCCCACACGGCAGAGGAATCCGACGAGGACGAAATGCTTACGAAGAAAAGACTCCTTCCACCTGTCACGTCGGATGGCCTGGAATTAATTAACCCAGTAGGCTGTGATGTCATTATTATTATTATTATTATTATTATTATACAAAGAGAATTATAAATACCATGTTGTTCCGTTTGAACAGCGGTTTTCGGTTTACACAAACGGGAGAACAGAAACAGCAGAATGGATAATAATACGTTGAACTGGAATTTAACTGGTGTCTTCTGCCGTATATAATTATCTTCGGATATAATTATCTTCGGATATAATTATCTTCGGATATAATTATCTTCGGGTATAATTATCTATACCTATTTCTGCTAAGTTTTATACCAATGTCACGAAGTTTAAATTTCTATCACATCACGTCTTAAGTGTCATTCGATGTTTAATTTAAAGTTTATTTATAACAACCGTTGGTAAAGGCGTTACGTAACATTCAGCTCCCCACACCCACCCACGTAACGTCTCGTGTTTTCAATGATCCCCATCCACCCACCCTCGAGTGTTGTGTAATTATGCAATGACCTCTAACTGTTCTGTAGCCTTTGCCGTTTGGATAATTTTGCATTGAAGCTTAAAAATTACCTCTTTTAAGGTTTTATAGAAGTGCCCAGAAGAGATATTTTAAGGGAAGCAATTAAGGCAGACTATATGTTTAGAGTTTGGTGATGATTGTGACTGACGCATGATGGATTCAATTATCTATACCTTGTACATTATGCTGGTACAAATGCTTTGCTTTAGGTACGAAGAAAGAAGTCAAAACCAATCAGAAAAGTCGCGTAGATAAAGAAATTGCTGAAGACCGTCAGACCAAACCGAGTCGTCTTTGACGAAGAAGGTGAAGTAAGTGATGTGGAACTGACATAAATTTCTGTGTGTTTGTGTCATGAAATGTGTCTTAATTTCTTGAATGATTTGAATCTTGTCTGGTGTGTTCTCTGTTTAGAAAATGGAAACTTTAAAGATACGTATTTTTTATATTGTATTTCTGCCATTACCTGAGATTTGTATTTTTTTATTTATTGCATGAGAAAACAGCATCACCAATATTTATCGTAATGAAGACAGAGCAATCACTGCACATCAGCATAAAAAGCTCAAGGCTTGAATCTTTCTGGCCATTAGTTCCTGATCCACATTTCAGCCAATATTAAATGTTAAAATAGATACTAAACTTAGTTATGCTGCCTTGATTTCAACCTCTGTAGGATATTTACTCTGAATTATTGATGTCTTGTGCATTGTACATTCATTTCAAAAGTTTTCAGATTTCAAACTGGGATTTTTTATTAGGTTGTTGTTAGTATGGTTTTGTCTTTGATTGTAAATGTAGGCAGTTAAAACTGGCCGTGCAATTTCTGGAGATGCTTCATCAAATGTTGATGACTCTGCTTTGGATCAAGCAGCTGACAGAAAGTGGTACAAGGAACGCCTAGCTGAGGTACGTATTGTCCTATGGATGCACTGCTCTGGCTCAGGGTTTACTCTAAGACTTTTCGCTCTCTGACTTCTAAAGCTGCAGCTTCTCTTGTCCATGCATTTGTGCTGAGCCGCCTGGACTACTGCGCCTCCATCTTTGCTGGTCTCCCCCGGGTTCGGATTGAGAGGTTGGAGAGGGTCCATCGTGCTGCCGCACGACTTATTGGGGGGTTCACCAAGTACGACCGTGTATCCCAATATATGCGTGAGGTCTTGCACTGGCTTCCTTTCCCGCAGCGCATCTCATTTAGGATTGCATCTTTGGTTTGGCGATGCTTATCGGGCTGGGCACCCTCCTATCTGTGTGAGCTTTGCCTCCCTCTTTCCACTTGCATAGGCCGCCGTGCACTGCGCTCTGCTGTCCATGGTGACTTAATGGTTCCTTTCACTCGCTCTACAACAATGCAGAGGCGTTCATTCTCTGTGGTTGGTCCAACAACCTGGAGTGGACTTCCCTTGACTATGCGACACCTCCCAAGCTCGTCTCAATTTCACAAACTGTTGAAGACTGTTTTTTTTCGCTTGATCTCGGCCGGGAGCGCCTCTGAGTAGGTACCTTGAAGGGGCGCTATATAAATTACGATTGATTGATTGATTTTGCTTTTATATTCATTCAGCTTAGTTCTGTTTTGGATTCAAGAACTGGGAAGATTTATTTATGTTAGGGGCTATTGCGGTTTAAGGGATAAGTAGCAAAGCATGAGGCATTTGATGTTTGGCTGTGGAGAAGATTGGCCAAGATCAGGTGGAGGAACTACAGAACAGGCAAAACGTAGCAAACAGGCATGAGGAAGATCAAAATAACAAGAGCGAGACAAGTGAGCAGGATTGGCTACTTACTACATAGAAATTGACCCCTGGGGACAGGGTTTAAAGGAACAATTGAAGGTTAGAAATCATCAGGGTGATCAAGAAATATGATGTAAGACTGGATGTTGGATAGACAAACAGATGAAGTTGTAAGGAAATGACTGGATGTTGGATAGACAAACAGATGAAGTTGTAAGGAAATGACTGGATGTTGGATAGACAAACAGATGAAGTTGTAAGGAAATTAGGCAGAAAGCACACAAAGAAAGGATGATTTTGTTTCATTCATAGACCTACCGAAGAACAGAACACAGAAGAAGAATACTTTTTACCTTGAGCATTGTTTGTACTGGCATAGTAAGTAAGTAAGCACCCTGTGATTGGTTTCTTCTGAAGCTGTGCTTTAGAAATATCCAATTAATTTCTAACTGATTTCAAGATCAAGCTGCTTGGTAATAAAAACCTCAAATAAGGGTCCCACACATGTGAAAAAGTTTCATATGTCAAAATCATTAGTTTTCTGATAATTTGACAATTTGTTCTAAGATTTTTAATCATTTTTACTGTCAGAATTAACAATAATGAGAAAATATTCTAATATAGCATGTGTGGGGCCCCTAAAGTGTGGAGGGCCCTGCTCTGCCAAACAATGTTAAATATGTCTCAATCTGGCCCCGAGTGCAAGGCAGATTAAAAATGTGGTTCGGTCAATTAAATTTCAGGCGCTGCTAATCACATTAAATTTTATAACTTCTTCTGTATGTTTCAGGATTTTTCTATTACATCTGGTCGCCTGACAAACCTATCGTTGATCGAGATAAATGTTCTTGCGACTGCTTTGACACAGTCTTCAGAGGTGAGGTTTACTTTGCATGCATACAGTTCATGGTGCTGCGCTCTCACATATTGACATGGACTTGATGTGTATTTTAATACCTCTGTGGCACACGGGCCAGTGAGATACATGCAGGAAATGCACTCTGGAGTGGATCTTGTTAGTTACTTAAAGCTGGCTATACAAGTGCTTTTATACATGCATAGTGCGATGTATGCATTGCATACATGCATAATAATACTTGTATATGCATTCTTACATTGGATTTAGGATTTTGTGTTATTTTGAAATATTTGACTATTGATTGACTCTTATAGATGATGTACGCTTATTGTACCATATCTGTACGCTAAAATGTGGATAGCATTTGGTCTATTAAAGAATATTCTTATATGTCTGGTTGCTTAAATTGTTAATTAGAAAAATACTGCCTGCGATTAAAGTTCATCCAAAGCAGTGCTTAAAGTGTGGAAAAAGAAGTGCCTGGACGCCCCTTACCTTTCCAGTCATTGCTGGCCAATAAGTGGCTGGACGGCGTTCAGATTTTAAAATAAGTGCATGAACACCGTCCAGCCACACTTTAAGCCCTGATCCAAAGCAAGTGCTGGTGAAATAATGACTGGAATACTTTCAAACAGCATACAGAGCTCAACCAATGGAATCCCCTATTTTACGCATTAGCATTACTTGTCAGCACTGTTGCCTACTAATGGGATCTTGTAAGTCTCATATTAAAAGATTCTGTTCTAGTCCGGCTGCTAAATGTGACAATAAAACATTGTTTAAGTTGATTTTGGCTACAGTAGCAAGGTTTTTTTTGTTCAATAATAATTTTGTGTGTGTATCAGACGTGCTTTTCTATCCAATTAGGAAGGTACGAATGGCCCCCAAGTGCCTACAAGCGTGTCTACTTCAACTGTACATCGAACACATTCAAGATTTGGCTGATCGTCGTATTCGGTCTACTGGCGCTATACGAATGCTTACGTTACATTGCGCCACTGGTGCGGAATCGGAAGCTACGTGCCTCCATGTTTGTCCTCTTTCTGTCTAGCCTCTATCCTCACTACTACGGCTGGTGGGGTCTGATCAGCTACCTCAATGAGGACTACTATCCACAGTGGTATCACCAATTGTTCTTCTCTGCTACGGAAATTCTCTCAACTGCCGTCGTAGTTCATCTGTGCAGTCGTGACAGCAACATCCAGCCGTGGAAGCTGCTGGTTATTCTCGACGTCAACCTCATGCACATTGTTGTGGGTGCACTCGACCAGTTCATCGAGAACGTACTCTACCAGAGAGGGCAGCACTTTGAGGCGGTCAGGGACCTTGGACTCATGGCGCCAGACGTGTTTCACGTACTGGTCGCCTATTTTGAGCTGTCTGCTCTGGCCGAGAAGCAGCACACGCGAATTGTGCGGCTGTTCTATCGGGAGGAAGTGTACGTGTCGATTCTGCTGCTAGTTTTGTTTTCAATACTTGGGAAAAATCTCTGAGAATGTGTCGAGTACATGTATTCATTTGAAAGGGTGACTATTACGGATGTCATCGTGTTTTCGATACTTGGACAACTCTGCTAAGTACAGTGGATTGGTGTCTATGAAGATGTTTTTGGGGGCAAACTGAAGTTGATGTCTGCCAAACACTCGTTCATAGTAGATTCTGAAAGAAGTGAGAAAATATTCTGCGTGATGCAATACGTTTGCCGAAATTAGTGGAACAATAAGGTATTCTGACTTTGAGGGAATAAGAACAACTTTGGCGGACGCAAATGGGCTGTTGTGGTGCTAACTCTTGAGGAATAACTTCAGCCTTTGAGAATCAAGAAGTTTTTAAGGGACTTTGTTGCAAATAAGAACATATATATGTTACATGTGTATGCCTATTGTTGTGTAGCCATTTTATTCATCATGTGAAACATTGGTGGAATCAAATTAAATCTGATTGGGGTTAATTAAATTTGTGACTTAAAATTATCAATCAATCAATATTTGTTGGATCCAAGATATATACATTTTTACCGTTAAAACAGTGCGTCGATAGAACAAAGTAACAATGAAAATATTAAAACGGCAGATTTTAAATAGGTTTAAACAGGAATAAAGGGCACACCTGAAGGGACGGGTCCCGCTGGTAGGAGCCCATTAGATAAGTGAGTGGCTGAGTGAGAATAGATGGTCTGTCAGGAGCTAGATGGGATATCCTGTATTTTGTGTGTTTAGTCACTTTAAAGTGTATGAATACGCACAAGTCCTTTGAACTGCGGTAGATTTGGAGCATTTTGAATGTCACTGGGAAGATCATTCCACACTAGGGGTCTTGGGTACTGTATGGAGAATTTACGAGTGTTGGTTCTGTCGTACTGACACATAAATACACGGTTAGGCCTACTTCTACTTCTAGTAGAGACAGCTGATGCTGTTCAGAATTATTTAGCAACAAATTCCATTACATTACTGATCATGATTTTAAATCTTGTGACGAACAACAGTAGATTATTTTCGAAAGCGCACAAATATTATTTTGTGACACAGCATAAGCAAAGATCGTAGCAGGGCCGTAGCAACAAAGAATGTGGCCCCTCCGAACACATATACACATACCCGGGGCAGCGGGGCCCCTTACAATGCAGACACTGGCATGTGGTATTTATTTTTTTGCAATATACAGGGTAGGCTATTTAGGCCTACAGAGTACATGTATTCCATATTTGCTTCACGGTTTTGTCAGTAAAACTCACATGGATTGTGCGATAGCTTCCATAAATGTTAATAATTAGCTATACCTTTCATTTTTGGTCACTTTAGGGGCCATAGGCGCAATCACGTCCTAAAAGTTGAGGGGGACCATAATGAATCACGTCCTAAAAGTTGGAGGGGACCATAATAATAAAGCTAGAGGCCTGACCACTCAAAAGTTGGGGGGGGACGCGTCCCGTGGGTCTCATAGGGTGGTTGCGCCTATGTTAGGGGCCCTTCCTCTCGGAGGCCCCCTCCGGTCGGAGGGTACGGAGGGCGGTCGCTACGCCTCTGGATCGTAGAAACTTTTTTGTCCAAGCAGAGATCTTAGATTCTCCTTTGGTCCAAGGACGTCGTGATACAATCATGTTGGCCATACGTACGGACACAAAAATGGCGCAGGAATGCACCTGTGCTTATCTTATTTATAGCTTTCCGCGACTTCGCTTTTGTTGACGGCGGTGGACGCAGTGGAATTTCCCAGTTTACGATTTTTGATAGAAGAGCGACGCTCCGACACGCTCGTGCTGTGGAGTCGGTTTGCTCCGTGAGGCACTTACCTTGTGAGAAATAAGCCGTTGAAAGACTTCAAATCAAGAACGTTCAGATCTCGTACAAATTATCGTTAGCATTTGTTATTGTTTCCGGTGAATTGTCGCAAGATGTCGATGTTTGCGGGCAAAGCGTTGTTACAAGTAATTTTATTTTATTGCTACAGTTTCTGTACTTACTCTAGTCTTGCCAAACAGGAGATTTTATGCGTCGTACTTTGATAACTGTCCATTGAATGATCTCATTTCTATTGCCTGATTGTACTGCATTTAAGCAGCCCTCCCAATGGCTGATGTCACTTGGAAACAAACGAAAGAAAGTGACCAATTCGAACCGATAATTTATTTGAATATAGTATACCTCAGTTCGTTAGTTGTCTGTGGGATTTATGATTGTAGTCGAAACGGTTTTAATTGGCCTTTTTTGACCGTAACAGCGTATTTGCTTATCAGCCACAAATAAAGACCCGATAGTACAATCATGGAAGTACTGTTAAGTAAAATTGTTTTGGGTTTTCATGTTGTCGCTGTTTGCTTATATTGTGTAAATTGTTCTTGCTTGAAGATTGTGAACAATAAAGTGTATTTGAAAAGTAAAGTTGTTCAGCAGCGACCAAATTAATGGATTTATATCTTTCAAACGAGCCATGTTAGCAAACCCACTATTTAAAGCGAAAGTGGCACAATATTTTGGATTTAACTCTAGCTTACCAGATTAAGCAAAGGTATGGATAATGGATTTAAGCAAGTAGGTTAGTAGTCTTCGTTTGCCCGGAAAAGCGTTATATAGTATTAAACGGGTAAACACGCACACTGGATGCCCGTACTCCAAACAATATGGCTGCCAACGAATGCAATATAATTAGAGCGCAGCGACCTATCCTATCGACGGCATCGCAACATGCAAAGCGCTCAGCAGAATGACTGCACTAACCCTAAAACTAACCCTAACCGACCCTCACGACGCCTAACCTGAGCCCTAACCGACCCTCACGCGATAAATAGTCGCTGCGCTCTAATTATATTGCATTCGTTGGCTGCCATATTGTTTGGAGTACAGGCATCCAGTGTGCGTATTTACCATTAAACGATTACGTACATGTTTTAAACAAAGTATAAAGGAGCAGATTATGAAGTCATAATATGTACAGTTAAATATTACTCAAGAATATATACTACTAAAGATGCATTGATTGACAATACCACTGAAAGTGGTAAGCAGTTAACAATAGGTTGCATAAAAGGATTTTTCAGGGCAAATCTGTTCGCACAGGTGTTTGACCATATTTTGTAGATCATGCAGTTTATGGCTTAATATTTTGCGATCATAAGTAAATGTTGATGTACAGGGATGTAAGGCATCAATGAGCTTGCAAAACAGAATGGTGGTCAATGTTGAATATGATTGCTAATTGGAAGAGTACCTGATATCACATTCTGAGAGTCTTTGTATTACATTGTACGCATATGGACATTTGCAATGCGCCTTGAAAATAACAATAGGTTGTGTACACTGCACAGTGAGTTCTTATGGCGTATTGTTTTCTAAGGATCCCACTGAACCTGTGCGAATCGATGTTTGCTATGAAGAAAACGACAATGTCGGTGCAGGTGTTGGCAGTGTTGAAAGCACCACACTGGTATTTCATTTCTTCATTTTCTGTTTGCTTCCCATTTGTCCATTCTTTAAATGTGGAGCATTGTGTAGGAGAAGTTGATTAGTGGAAGACCTCTTTGTTCTTCAGTTAAATAGCTATTTTTCCACCATTTTTTTGTAGCTTTTCCTGGTTTAACCTTTTGATGTCGATATGGTTTAGTTTTCTTGCATTTTGATTCATGATCATTGTTAATGTGCTCATAAATCACTATTTTTGTCCTAAGTGGTTTTTGTGGAACTTGTTGCTAATTAATCAGCCATCGTTCCATACCTTACGTTGTAGTTGTCCAAATGTGCCACATTGACAACACAGTATCTACTGTGCAGATTTTATTAAGAACCCTGTTAAACAGTATCCCTCGGCAAGCAATGGATCGTGTACTGGATCATCCCTTAGGTCTGATGTCCTTGTTGAGTCTTGCCTAGACCTATCTTCGAGGCCTCTGCTGCCCTACCCTGAGTGCACTGGCTTGTCATATTCTCCACTCTACCAAGCAGGGTTTTCTCATCACCCCTTTTCCCTGTACACCCATCAACCATCTCAGTGGTTGCTCCCCTCGCTTTGCAACAGACTCCCTTTGTTGCTGTGCTTGCTACACAGGGTTCACTCTGACTACTTTTTCTATGCACATATCAAAACTTTCTTTCTCTTTTTCGCCATATGGGGGGGGGCAGGAGCGCTTTTAGTAGTCACCTTGAATGGGCGCTATATAAATCCTCGTATTGAATTAATGCATTATATTGATTATATTCTATAATGGGAACCATTCTTGATGAAGACATTTCATGAATCAAGCTGTTTATTCGCACTGTTTCTTTCCTGAAACGAAAGGACCTGGAGCAGTACGCCACCAACTACAAAGGTTTGGCAAAGCTCTTTCGACTGATGCACATCGCCAACCACTGTCCGTCGCTTCAGATCGAGGCTCTGCGTTTGGCGCTGACGAGTGTCATGTTGACCTATAACACAAACATGTATCAGCAGATACACAAGAAACTCCAGGAGGCTGTTAACAAGTAAGTGCAATTCTTATCTGATATTTTCAGCTGTAAAAGAAAAGCTCTAGGTAATATAGAACATGTATTTATGGATCTTTGTTGTCAAATTTGCAGCAGTCTTGTCAAGTGCCAAAGCCCTGTTCTCGCCAAAGTACTATTGTCATGTGTCAGACCTTTGTGATCAATTGCAAAATCCCTGTTTTCAAGTGGCTAACTCCTGTTGTCAAGTGCCAAGCGTTGCTGTGCTGTGCCATTGTGCATGGACTTCATCAATAGAAATTTCTGTCCTAAAGATTTGATTGAATGATTAATACATTTTTTTAGATAAAATGCAAATTTGTGACAGCAATAATTCATCGAAAGAACACCTTTCCCCATCAGCTTATGTGGATTTATAAACTTGTGCAGTTCTCATCTTTTTTTCTCTGATGTACCATTCAAATGGAAGTCTTTTACCATGTTCCAGCGGTTAGTTGTCTGTATGATATACTTTTTCCAGCCAGTCACGTCTACCGGATGCAGTGGCGGGCGTGGTCTACAGCGTTCCTGGTCTTGACACGCAGTGGATTGAGTTGACGTCGAAGAAGGCGGCTCTTCGACTGGAAAAGCTGGATACAGATCTCAAGAACTACCAGAGCAGCAACTCCATCAAAGAGAGCATCAGGTTGGAAAGTTGTGCATAAGTTATGTGTGTCACACGCAACAGGAAACCTATGGTAATGCCACCTTTTATGGAAACACCACCCTTTGTTGCCATGTCATATGCATGTTACATGTTATAACAAGACCTTGTGACATATTAGGACCCATTCGTGTATTATGCTTGCAAAAATAGAGTGATAAATCAGAATGAAAAAAAATGTGAAAATTTTTTCAACCGCCTTTTGACTTAACTATGATATTATTAAATGGTGTGGGATTTTGTTGACTGGTGTGTGATATGGTTGACTGGTCTGTGGTTTTGTTGACTGGTGTGGGGATATGGTTGACTGGTCTGTGGTTTTGTTGACTTGTGTGTGATATGGTTGGCTGGTCTGTGGTTTTGTTGACCGGTGTGTTATATGGTTGACTGGTCTGTGGTTTTGTTGACTGGTCTGTGGTGTTGTTTTAGGCGAGGCCATGATGACCTTGGTGATCACTACTTGGAGTGTGGTGACCTCAGCAATGCACTGAAGTGCTATTCACGTGCGAGGGACTATTGCACCAGCGCCAAGCACTACGTCACGATGTGCATGAATGTTATCAAGGTAGGTACAGAATCCTCTTTCTTATCCTATGATTGCTACAATGAATTTCATGGTCAGCATTCTCCCCAATTTGACCTTACTAGTTTATGTGTAATCTAAAGAGGCTTCATAAATGACTTGTTGGTGAATTTATGGATCGGAATTTTATATTTGTTTCACTTTCTTGATTGTTGTTGCGCAGTAACTGATCTCCCAAGGACATATTTACCCAGTTAATACCAGAGCACGTGTGTTAAAATGATGTTGGTAACAATGCAGAAGCCATACAAAAGTGTACATAGCCAGCTTGAACTACTTTTGTGCAGAAACCTAAAATTTTATGAACTTGTGTGCAGCATTGATCTTTAGCAGAGTTTACCTGTCTGGTAAGTTGATACATTTCTGTTTCTGCTGTCGAGGTCTAATCAAAAAGTTATTGTGCAGTAATTGCGGAACAGACTAATCATGGATGCTCTTGCGTGGCTCCAAGCACCAAAACCTAGTATTAAGGTGATTTTGCAACATATTGAATTTGATACATAATTTTGAAGGTCTTGTATCAAGCTTCAAAATGATGGAAAATTATTTGCCCTAGCTTTATTCTAACTCAGGGAGGGAGTCAGGGTGTAAGGCAAAAGTTATCCAATTAAATTAATTAATTAAATTGATTAATTGACTGAAGAAATATGTCTATCAAGTGCATCGAAATGGCTTTAAAACGTGTCTTTTTTAGCAAGAATACAGACAAAATATTTTTACATATTTAAAAAAATAAAATTCTGTTCAAAAACCGAAATACGCAAACACTGTTTTCTTAAGTTTCTCTGATGTGTGGTTTTTGACGTAATATCAATTTTGGTGTGGACTGCCGCTGTATTTGAACTTGCTGAGCACACCCTGGAGAAGTTGGTCATGCTCTGTTCCATGTGCTGGTAAAGCTCCTTCCTCTGAGATGGTGCATGGAGTTAGTGCATCGTGTACATTTCGAACCACTAATTTTGTATGGCTTTGTTTTCGTTACAGGTCAGCATTTACCTCCAGAACTGGTCACACGTTATTTCATATGTCAACAAGGCCGAGTCAACTCCTTTTTTCTCCGAGGTAGAGACTTTCGATATCAATTAAACTATGGTATAATCATGTCTAGTGATAGTAACATGATCTCTGCTTGTCTGTCATTGTGAGCATGTTGCTCTGCACTGAAATCTCATGTATATATGTTGCACACGTCAGGATTTATATATGTGGCTTTTCTTTGGGAACAAGCAACTGCTGGAAGAGGGACAGTGGCTTTCAATAGTATTATCATAAACATGTTTTACGCATACAAAGTCAGACAGAGATGTATTAAAGTCTGCATTTAAAGCATATAACTATACGGGTCACATAATTTTTTCCTGGCTTAATTTGGCCATGTATTGTTGGGCTTTGTAGGCTATCTCTTCGAATATTTTGAGAGCCACTGCTGATTTAATTTAAAGTCTACAGAAGTGGTTTGAAGATTTAATGTTTTCAATATCACTTGCGAAATAATGCTCATGGCTATATGAATGAAAAGGTAGAAACTTCGACATGGGAAGACCTCCCCTATTGACACCTCACTTCCTTTCTAGAACGCCTCAGGCACGCCCTCTGAGTTTTATTTGGCGGCGCTGGGGTTTGGAGCGCTTTTGAGTAGTTCCCTTGAAAAGGTTCTGTACAAATTAATTTAATGAGCGAATGAATGAATGAATATATTGTCAGTTTTATGTCGGTGACTGTAACGATTTTAGAAATTGATGTGTTTTCAGCCGGGTAAAGATGGCAACCAGCAGCTGTTGACAAAGTTGCGAGTGGCGGCAGGATTAGCAGACATGGTCTGCGTGAAGTTCAAGAACGCGGCCAAGCTGTTTCTTCAGGCCAACATTGACCATGTAGACTTTCCAGAGGTAGGAACAAAGCCATTCTTTTGTATAGTGTTCTCAATAACTCTTTGGCTGCTTAACCTACCATCTGAACATACACACAATGTAGGATGCATCAACGCATTTGTAGCGTTCAAAGTGTTAAGCTATGAAATGCTGTTGAAGCTATCCATCAGCAATATTTTTCTTTGATGCTCATGAACTGTAGCACCACTTAGGGTGGCACAAACGGGATGTTTATATTGTATATCAAGTGACTACAGATATTTGTATATGTACATGTACATACACGCGTTTATGCATCACGTTAACAGGAGCTTGCACCTTCTTTTCTGGCAATGAAAATCTTGGTTCATATGTGAACAGTAGGGTAGCTGTGGGCCACACGATGTGGGTCTTTGTCCAAGGTATGCTTCGCTAGGACCACTCGAGGCCTAATAACAATGGTATATCCAGTTGAGATATTGTGCTGCAATGTTTGAAATTGAAATAAAATTTGGGCAAATCTGGTATGATGTTCAGAATTCCTTGGTTGTGTTCTGAAGTTAAAATGCAGATCAATAAGTTGACATTGGTTGATGGTAATTGTTATCTCTGTGTCAATTTGTTTTTCTGCAGCTGCTTTCTGCAAAAAACATAGCGACTTACGGTGCACTTTGTGCTCTGGCGACCTTTGATCGTCAGGAACTTCAGCGCCTTGTCATATCAAATAGGTTGGTTTGCTTACTTATTAATAACGTAATTATTTGCCAGTTACTTAGGTGCCATGTATGAAAGCATGCTTCAGTCCATGGACATGTGTTTCATGAATTAAGAGGTTTGACTTGTGTTTGGTCTGTTTATTGTTATTGGCAGTTCTGCCAGACAATTAGCAATAATTTAGCATAGTTGCACTCTGGAAAATCATAAATTAAATCTAATCTATTTGATTGTTTTTTATGGTTATGGTAGCTGTTGGTTCGATGCTCAGCTTGTAAGGCAGTGAGTCTATGTATGTATGACATGTATGTATGTTTGTATGTATGTATGTATGTATGCATATATGTATGTATGAAAATGGATCATGTCGGTCGCTAGAGCTCAGAGAGCTGAAAGCACAAGGTGATGTATGTATGTGTGAATTCAATTCTCCCCTGTGATGATTTCTGTGTCAGGGCCTTGAGCAAATGCTTCACGCACAGTTGCTTCATGACTTAGATTCATGGACCATGCACAGCATAGAAATTGTTATGTAATAATTACCCAATAGTGCACAAGACGTGGATTTATATATTGCCATCTCTTGCATTGCAGTTCGTTCAAGCTTTTTCTGGAGCTGGAGCCGCAGCTGCGCGACATCCTACACAGCTTTTACGAGTCGAAATACGCCAAATGCCTCAAACTCCTAGACGACATCAAGGTGAGAAAAAGCACTTTCCCATCACGATGTCATCGTTTGAAATAATTTAGCATTGCCTACAGATAGAATAGACTGACTCTAGATGTCGTAGCATTGTGTCGAATGATGAACATGTATTAAACTGCATGGCATAGCTCTAACGGCACGTGAAATGTTATGGTGTTATCACGAATTGAACAGCACCTCTCGACAGCGTGACTTCTCAGATACATGCTTACATGATGAGCACTTTGTAAGAGAGAGACGGAAGAAAGTCACTGTCCCATGGTGCTTAGTTAGAGATCGTTTCTTTTAATGTGATGAGTTCAGGCTTCCTCTGTGATGGTTCCTCTTTAAAGGACCTTGGAACAGTTCCTTGGCTCACAATTAATAATAATAACAACAATTTATATGGCGCCTTAACGCGGTCATACCGCTACAAGGGCGCCTCACAAACAGCTCACAATTACTCGGTGCCATCTGCTTGGTGATTAGGTAGTCACACATTGGATAAATATGTATAATATGTAAAAAATACTGAAAAGTGATAATAATATTAAGTACCTGTAATGATTGGTGATTACCGTCTCAGACTAAGTCTACAGCTGCTGCACTGCTACAGAATTCTCAAAATAAGTGTCCTTTTTAGGTATGGATGTAATGTGTATGTATGTATACTTGTATAGGCACTTGTTACAGCACCCTTCAAGAATTCATCAGAGTCGCTCCCGACTACACTGAATCGGAGTTTCACGCCGAAACACTTGAGCAAATGTGAGTGAAGGACTCAAAGGTCTCTATACTGCGGCTTGAAGTGGATTTGAACCTGCAGCCTTCCGACTCCAAGGCACCGAACACGCCCCTACACCCCCGCATCATAATTAGTGAATGAATTAAATATAAATTTCATGAATAAAATAAAATGATAATAAACGACTGCAATAATAAATGAGACAATATAGAAAGGAAATAACGTTCAAATGACAATGATGCATTGTTGTCTTTTGTTGTTGTTGTTGCAGAGCAATCTACTTCTGGATTTATATCTCGCTGCTCACGTCGATGAACTCTACAAACAGATCCGAAGTCGAGCTCTGTGTCAGGTGTGCGCCGAATCTCTCGTGTCTTATTTAATTCTTTTACCAACCAAAGTTTATTGAATGGTATGGGTTAAAATATCTAAATCTTGGGCTAAATGTTGTGGTGTGTACATGGGTGACCTCCAGGGGTGTGGCTTGTGCTCAAATTGGTAGTAGGGGTAAATTGTTTCACCCAATCAGTTTATAGAGAAAAGGTGGAAGTAGTATTTTAGCATTGCTGTTATATAGTCATATGTAGGCTAAAGTTCTAGTAGGGGATGGTTGTTAGAGGGAAGTATAGCAATGTGCCGGTACACAATTTAGGCTGTAGGTGACAATCAGGGGCGGATCCAGGGGGAAAATATGGCCATGCCCTCCCCTCATTTTTGTGGGGCGCGGTGGTGTAGTGGTGGCGTCGTTGCCTTGAAGCCGGAAGGTTCGAGGTTCAAATCCACCTCGCCGCGTAAGGACTCACACAGCAAAGAAGTGAACCTCTTTCACCATATTAGAGATGGTGTACACTGTATACAGTTTCAGTGTGTTTGATACGATGAGCACTTTTGAGTAGTTGCTTTTATTAGGCAGAGTTGTTAAATCTTCAAGTGTGCATTGAAAAACATTAGCAACTTGCCACTCTAGTCATGACTGAAATTGTTTACATAAGCATTTTAATCATTATTTGGTTGTGTCTTTGAATTTGCAGAATGATGTGAGTATATATATATATGGCTAGTTAGTTTTTTTGTCAATTTAAGTGATTTACAGTTATTTCTTTCATATTTGTAAGAATAATTAAGTTTGTTGAGACTATTTAAGATTGTTTTGAGTCCTTTTAGTAATATTGTTACTAACTAGTTCATTTTAATGATAGTTTGTGACTTTCACATTGATCACTTTTTGCATTCAGTATATATATAATAATTAATGGTAATAATAATAATTAATAATAATAATGATTGTTCTTTGATGAAGTGCCTGCAAACGCACTGCGCTTTACATACATGTACAAGTTATGCAGTAATCTTAATTAAGCTTAACTACTAACGGCAAGACAACGGAAAAGACAACCTGCAATACATACACACACATATATGTAGAAGTATATTTGACATATTGTTGATAATTTTGTTTGCAGTTAAACTGGATGGAAGCCAAGTTTTATCAACATGACCAAGAGAACTTAGTAGAATCTGAGGTTTCATTCTTGCCATGTAAGCGCTAGACTTATGCGGCTCTCTTTGCAGAACTTCTGAGAGGATCATGGCATGGTGTGCCTTACAGATTTCAGTATATAGCTGTATAATTGTGATGTTAGTTAACTGAACATTCTATTCAGATTAGTTTTTTACTGGAACTTAAACAGGAACTGTAGATCACTACACCGGTTGTACATAAAGTTGAAAGGTCATTGAAGTTGGGTCAAAAAGTATTGTTGATATACAGCAATCTGAAGGTTTTGCTGGCTCAATAGCATTTTTAATTGTTGCTAGTTGCTTATTATTTGATGTCTGCTCTCTGATCTAGGATCTGCCAGAGAACTGTCGCTATGACGGCATAGAATTGTTTTATTAGCTTAGTAACTCGTAATGGGACTTGTATCCAGTCTGTGTGTGCTGGTAGTAAGATAAGATTGGATAAGAACACAATTAACCATTTGCCATCTGTATTTTGGTGAACAGTCATGGTAAGAAATGTACATTGCGTGTTGTTTTTGCAAAGTTGTTTATTGTTTGGCATCTGTTGCATTATCTGCCTCAGGTAGTACTGGAAGTTGCGTTTGAATCAAGCCAGAAGTCCGGTTCACCATGTGCTAAGTTCGGGGATCTGCTGCAGGTTGCGCAGGCGTTCGACACACTTGACAAGGCCATAAGTCCTACCCTTGTTTTACTAAAAGGTATATGTTTAACCATTTACTGTATACTATTCTTGCGATTTCTTTGCTTTATGTGATTTTGAATCTTTTGACATCTATGAAGATTGTTTTGTGTGGTAGACAAACTCAACTGTAGAAGTCTTTCTACAATTTTCTGATAATAAGATGGCTATGCTGCAGAGCTGTTGACTCTGTGCATTAGAAAGCTGTTTCATGTTTTATTACTAAAGCAGTAGGTAAGGTGACTTGTATGCTGTAATTTCTTTGGTCTGAAATTCATGCTGCTTAAACATGGCTAACTGAAGTCTTGAAGGGACACTGTATGAATTCTGATTGAATTGATTGGTTATGGGACTTACTGATGAGTTTTTTTAATCATACCGTACATGATGTCTCTGTAACAGAGCTGTTCCAATGGCCTGTGCTGTATTAACATTATTCCCGTTACTTCTATAATGCTATAATGTTTGGTTCTAGGTTTCAGTACCACTACCATTTTTCTTCTAATACATGAATGTGATTTATGTAAATAAATATTAGAAGTCAAACCCATAGAATATATAACAAATCTGACTTCTGATATCTTTCACTGCAGTTGCTGATGCTTATCATGAACACTTGGTTACATGCTTCTGTCTTCAAAGTTTGGTTCTGACAGCATTAAAATATGCACTCAGAAGTGAGATGACTCGCCAAATCTGAGATTTTTTACCTCAGTGTTCCTTTAGATTTACAGACCATAGATGTCCTCTGCAAATCAAATGTCATCATTATTCTCTGCATTAATTTTCTCTGTATTGTGCACTCACTGCCAGTAGCAGGCTGTGAGAATTCTGTTGAGAAGCAGTAGTTGTTATACTATCTAGCTATTGTTGACAAGGTCATCCACTTTGTCTTTGATTTAGATAGGCAGACCTACATATACATAATGTGCAGTCACATACATGCTCGCACTCACACACACCCACACACAATGAGAAGGTCTGTTAAGGTAACGTTTTCATGAGGGCGAATTCACTCAAGCCTGTAGTGTGGACTGTGGTAAGAATTTGCATCATATGTTATGCTGTGGTTGGCCCAGCCTCATGGAAAAAGCTACCTAATGGAGTTTTTGTTTGATCATGGTTAGAATTGTAATTGATCATGGTTAGAATTGTAATAGGATCAGTCTTGGAGTGGCGCTATATAAATTTGCAATTACCATTACCCCATCAAAAGGTTTGTTATGTCGTAAATTTATGGACTAATCTTAGTTAAAATGTTCAGAAGATTTTAGGATGCCTGAAATATTCTATTTCTTTTTAACTTTCGGGTGAATGTCTGACTTCAGTGACTTGTCTCTGGTCGTAGTCTTCAACAGTTGAGAGAGAAATTGTTTGAGAATTTTTGCCCAGGGCCTGTTACTAATGAATGCTTTCTAGCAAGCCGGAGTCTCTTAACATGAGGTATTATGGTGGCATGCTTTTCTGTTTCGCAATTCAGTGGATGCCAATCGGTGAGCAAAATTGTGTGCTTTTTGAGCACTGCATGTTGTTACTGTCGTTGCACTTCTAAAAGACAACAAAGAATGTGTGTCCAAAACTATGAATACACAGTCATCTGTCGAACTGGAACAAGCGTTCGGTTGTAGGATACGATAGGTGTGCATGTATGTATGTGTGTGTGTGTAGGTGTGTGCATGCGTGTGTGACAAGCTTTAGCTGGAGAAGCTTTGGAACTTTCCAGGAAGTTTCTAGAAGACCAGAGATATACTGTTGTGATATGGAATCTGGGTCACTTTAACCAATTTGAGTAAAATAGCCAGACTGGATGCAGTTATAATGAAATCCTGATGACTGTGAGATTAGAATTTAAGCTTGTTTGCTGTCTAAGAATTGAAGATTGGGTCAGGTGTGTATAATGAAATGCTATTAAATTCAGTTCAGTAAGATCTAGCATCTTGTCCTTTGCATCTATGTTGCTTGTTTGAACATTTGATCAAAGCAGTTATATAGTACTTTTGATCTCAAGATTTCAACTGCACCATAAACTGCTACATTGTGAGGCAGGCTTATTTTCCACCACATTATTTAGAATAAAATATGTTGAATAAGGTATTATTTTGCTTCTGGTTATGCTGATCCCAATCTTCTCACCACTAGACCAAGATTATCTGTAATTATGAACTCCAAACTCCTTAAGTGCTACATGGAAACTAGCACAGGGCACCAGCTTATTAACGAGTGCTGCTGTTGATTCTTAATTCTGCAGCCTTTTCTTCTGTATGTAAAGTATTTACTTTATTGTGAGTAGTTTTTTGTTTGTCATTGAGACCAATGTCTTCCACAGATCTCAGGCAGTTGATTTTGTTCAGTAATTTGAAATTCATTGTTCCATTTTCTCTCCAATGTAATGCAAATGAAATGTGTGGTGATTCTCAAATTTCACAGTGCTGCACAAAGGCAACGTGAGGGTATTGCTGCCGCTGCTTTGCTATTTCTCTCTCTTTTGAATAGTAATTATCTGAAGTTGGCAGACTTCCAAGTTTGAGATGCATATTGTTGGAGAGATTACTTCCTTTGTACTCCATAAGCGTTTTATCATTTGTTTCAATCTTCTACTCTGAAAAATTTCAGTACTGTCTGTGTGACATTTTTATGAAGTCAAAAGCTTCACTTTTCTGCTATCAGCCTCAGGATTAGTGTTAGGTGTGTGCAATCTTTTTCTGAAATCTGGTTGCCTGATAATCCTAGTGATTTTTGCATTTCAAATATCTGTGTATTATTAGCACCTTTCATATCTGATTTCTAGCAGTGCTAATACATTGTTACTGCATTCTGTCTGATCACCCGTTGGTTTAGTATAAATGTGACTCGTACTCACATACGTACGGTACATATTTACATATAGGCATGCATTCATAATTTTTTATTTATGCACTTGTGTACATGTACATTGTACATCCTTATTTTCACACATGTAGTACATAAATGGGTAGTTGCATACATACTAAAATGCATGCTACATGTTTGTGAATATGTGTGAAATCATACATATTATTTATTTATTTCAGTAACAATACATCAGAACAATAATACAAACAAGTCAGTGAAAATATAAAAGCTGGTTACACAGGGCAACCTAAAGAGGTGGTATTCTTAAAGCTGTTGTAGGTGCCATTCTCTTTTTGTCTGCATGTTATTTATTTTTAAGCAATCTTAATAGCTGCAGTCCACTCAGATTCATGGTAGTTTTTGGTTGAAATCTCAATTGCTTTATATTTTAAGTAAGATTTGTCAATTTTTTTCACAAAGCTGTTATCCATCATTATTTAGCATGTGTGTTATAAATAATTTTTAAACAGTCTTTTACAGCAGCAAATATTTCCATTAGCATATATGAGAAAAGAAATATTAATTCATTTAAACATGTTAAATACCCAAGTAATGAATTTTGGAAATATATTTTCTTTTCACAGGAAAAGAGAAAAAAAGCATTGTTGTTGCTAGTTATCCAACGGGACTGAACAGAGAAGAGAATCTTACAGGTAGGCAAACATTTTTACTTGGTTTCTCTTAAAAAGAGTGTTGTTCAGTGGCGTAGCCAGGAATTTTTCATGGGGAGGGGTTTATGGCCGGAAACCCTGTTTTTTGCTATTTTTTCTTACTTAAACGGAAAAATAACCTTAAAAAAACCTTCTTTCAGGAGCCAATGGGGGGGGTTTAACCCCCGAAACCCCCTCTTGCCTATGCCACTGGTGTTGTTTCATTATTGTAGTGTTGGAATGGTTATAAAGGTATTATTGTACCTTAAGAACTTACAAATGTGTAATCTTTTTTTTTAAATATTCTTTTTGTATTGTAGTGTGTAATTTTGAATTTGATTTACATATTATATTCAATACAAAATGAATTTTGAATTTGATATGGCTGTTGGCTTTTGAAGTTGCTAGTCATATGCTGTGCATACTCGGACTACAAAATTCAGACCAAAGTTTTTGTTATTAATTAATATGCATTTAACATGCAATCTGATAACTTGGCCATAATAGGGCATAAATTTGTAACGGTTGTTAACTAATTGGTGTTGAACTTAAGAAGTTGCTCTTTGCTTTAATCCTTTACCCGTTTGCCCCGAGAATATCCGCTGAAAACGGGCTTAACATTTAAAAATGAACCGGTAAAGGGTTAACAAGATTCCTTTTAGAACATGAATTAACGTGGTAAATGTCCAGTGCTTGAAGTGTATAAAAGGATGTGCCTGAATGCCCCTTACCTTTCCAGACTGTGCTGGCCTAATAAGTGGCATGACGGCGTTCCGATTTTAACTAAACGCATGCATGCTTTTACGCCGTCTTTTTCCGATAGTACAAATGTATGCTTCATTCAAGTAGAACATTTGTATAACTCCTATAACTGTTAAGTATTGAATTTATTACTTTTTCTCTTGAATTGAATTACTCCTTATAATGTGATCAGCTATTCTTTTACCGTCCATGTCTTTCGTCTGTTCTCAGCCGCGTACGAGGGCGATATGAAGTCGCAACGTGAGGTCCGACTGGGTCACGTCAGACTCGCCAACGCACAGACGGATGATGACGACGGTCCGAAAGCGAAGGGCGTAAGAGCTGTTGGACATGCTGGTCGCACTGCTGGTGAGTGAGTTAGTTAACCGACGTTTCATGCAGGTTTGTTTACGAATGGAGTTGATATAAGTCTAACAAAAAGTCAGTATGATATATATAATTTCGCTGTTTGTATATATATGCGTAGTTGCGTACATTCGTTCAAGTAGAACATTTCTATAGCTCCTATAACTGTTAAGTATTGAATTTATTACTTTTTCTCTTGAATTGAATTACTCCTTATAATGTGAACAGCTATTCTTTTACCGTCCATGTCTTTCGTTTGTACTCAGCCGCATATGGGAGTGATTCGAAGTCGCAACGTGAGGTCCGACTTGATCACGTCCGACTCGCCAACGCACAGACGGATGATGACGACGGTCCGAAAGCGAAGGGCGTAAGAGCTGTAGGAACTGCAGTTCGCAGTGAAAAGGTAAACTACTCCCATCAGTCGCCTTTCCTTGCCCCCCTTATATTTATCTTATAACAGAATGCTGTGATGCTTTTCATGGCATTGTTTTCGTGGAGATATTTGATTAAGTTTGATGGGCTGCCGGATGATTGGATATCTGGATGGGTGGATGAGTGGTTGATAAGTGGATATGTGGATGAAATAATAGATGACAGGATGGATAGGTGATTGGGCATGTGGATAGATGGATTAGTAGATGGACAAGTTGATGGTTGGATTGATGATTACAGCAAAATTTAATGATTGAATTGATGAATAATTATAAATGGATGGATGGGTGGATAAGGATATGGATGAATGAATTGGGTATCTACTTATCCATCCATCTTTTTACTCATCAACCCATTCATTCATCCATTTTTCATTCATCGGAATTCTAATTTAAAAAAATTCTAACCAGCTTATTGTGAGCACTGTCTATTAGTTTACATCAATTGGACTTACACTAGGGAAACAATGGACTTAGCAATGACTGCAGGCAATGCAGATAATTTATTTTTACCCATAAAGTTGCCAAATGGGTAGTCTGACACTATCTCAAAATGAGTTGAGCCACAGAAAGTTATCTCATTGTTATGTCAATGAATGACAAAGAAGTAAAAATTTAGGACTAACATCAGCAATTAGCTTTTTTATACTTTAAGAAACAAACATCAAATACTGTCATTCATTCATTCAATTATTTTTATAGCACGTCTTCAAGGAAACTACTCAGAGGTGCTCCCGACTCCAGCAGGTCAAAAAGAACAGTTTACAGTTTATCTACTATATCTGACATCTTATCTCTGGCATTTTAGATAACTTATCTAGTATCTTTACATCTGACATTTTATCGGTGGCATTTGAGATAAAGTATCTATAATTAGTACACTAACCATGCACTATCAATTTTGGAAAATCAGACAACAAAGGGAGATGTCTGGCTATCTACTCTGATACGCTCAGGAAAATGAAGTCACAAACACTGCTGCACACTTTGACTACCGACCGTTTTGACGTCTTTATCCCCCGTGTTCGGTGTGCCTTGGCTCAAAGCCGGGCATTTGCTGTGATAGGTCCCTCTACATGGAATTGCCTTCCTTACACTTCTACGGGAGACCTAAGCTCACGTCTGGGATCATCCCTGCACCCTCTTGTTCTCTCAAGACATTTCTTTTTCCTTGGTCGGCTTCTGTGCTGAGAGCGCCTCTGAATAGTCTGTGCTGCGAGATGCGCTCTAGAAATTTTTTATATGTGATGCGATACCTCTCAGGCTATCCTAGAAGACTGCTCTTCTTCTGTGACAGATTGGTCGCGTTTCGAACAGCACGCCGAAGGTCTGCGGACACAGAGGACCGGTGACGGACATCAAGTGGAATCCTTTCAACGACTACATGATCGCTTCGAGTTCTGATGACACGACGGTCAGTCGGACATTTTCTAAATGCATATATCAAGTATGTATTCATTCATCCACTTCTCCATTTTTCCACTGATAGTCTAATCATAATCTACTTATCCAGATTGCATATTCAATCACCCACTCTCCCATCCATCATCAATCCATTTATCCACCGATCTATTCACTCATTCATCATTCCATCAGCTTATCCATTTTGTCCATCCATCCTCTCATCCATCCATCCGTCCATTCAATATTTGACGTCTGAAATACACATTTCGATGCATTCTTGGTTTGAAGGAAGCTCAGTGTGCTAAGATATATTTGCAAGGTGGATGACGTCTGTTTGGTCATGTAAGTGACATGCTTGGGAATGATGAATGACACACAGGGATGAGAGCTAGACCAAGCAGAGAATTAGCGGCTGACGTCAGGTATGGTAGCAGAGATGGATGTCTGAAGGCCAAGTTTATTGACACAGTGCATGAGGAGCCGTGGTGAACCGTGTGATCAATACAAGCAGACAATGAATGCTTTGACTTAACCCTTTAGCAACGAGCATGCACTAAACATGACTGAGTAACAACGCTGTATTTCGTTAAAGAAGAAAGATATAAGTGAGTAAGTAAGTGTTTTCGTTATTGCTCCACTGTAAATGCACAGTGGGACATTAGAAATCATTATGATACTTCGAAGTAATAATTGGTAATAAGAGATGCAAGTAAATCGCAAGTTGAATAAAATTACTAAAATTTTAGTGTCAAACAAATCATCGATACAGCACTCAGGTGATAAATTTCTATAGCTGCTTACAATATTATTGTTGCTTAAGCTACATGTAGGTTTAAAATATGAACTTTTGCTTACTGATTCAACTGAACGAACTAAAGTTTCGGGATTCAAATTACTTTAGATTGCAATTTATTTATATTATCTGTATAAAGCACTGACTGTTTTAGCTAGAAATGAGTGCGTTTTCTTTTTCTCGTTTTGTAGGTCCTGATCTGGAATCTGAGGGAATCTGAGCGTTGCCGGATCAAAGCTGTGCGTCCCGACACAGTTCATACGATCTCGTGGAATCGTGATGGCAGTCTGTTTGCCACGACTTGCAAAGACAAACAGATTCGGGTGATTGATCCGCGCGAAGGAAGCATTGTCGCCGTAAGCAATTCATCGATTTTGAATAACAATGAGAAGAATAATGACTATTGTGATGATATTAATAAGACTTGTTACGCGATACCAACAGTATTCCAGGTCTATTGTTGCTCAAACGAAGTAATAATAATTATAATATCTTCATTTAATTTAAATCTTACGACCCGCAGGGTGAAATACAATTCATAGTATGAATTGAACATAATTATAATAAAGTCGAAATTGACTGGCGGTAGCCATGCAAGGCATCATCCATCACGTCCTACTGTTCGGTTTAACAACACCATCTGCCGAATGGAAGGTTGAGTCAACCTTTTTTATTGGCTTTCACTGCCATTGATGAATGCCATTAGTAATCACAAATTTATATAGCACCAGTGGAAAAGTGAACTGTCGATGGAGATGAGACGGCGAGGGAGAGTTCTGCCCTGATATGGATGAATTAGCTAGCGCTTCATACAAACCCATGGCTTCCCCCGGTGGCTGTTGTCTTCATTTTTGCATTTATTAAATGTTGCCTGTTATGACCTAGAGCATTAATCTATGGCACTGGACAGCTGTGAGAATGGGACTTGCTCAAAGTCCCTACGCTACACTGTGGGGGGGGCTTAAATTTGTACTTTTCGCTGTGCGGGGTGAGTACTGTACAAGGGGTTGTGTTTTGGTTAAGATAAATAGGAGGGAAGTGGATTTGGAAAGCTTATTGTAAAATTTCTTGAATGAACGTACTTGGGGTTTTGAGAGGACAGTCTGATTCTGAGGAATAATGGGTATAGACTAGATGTAACTGGTACTGGAAACTAACAAATTAGTAGAGGAGCAGAGAATTTGGAAAATTCAGGTGAAAGAACATTCCAGAGGTGAGGTAAGGCATGTGATGTGGATTGGTTATGCATGGGGGAGGGGTGACGAGATTGATGGGAGAGGATCATAAGATCTGAGTGGTTGGACGGTGTGAGAAGGTTAGAGTGGGTTTAGGTTATTGCAGAGTGTTATTGATCAGCAAGAACTTTAAATGCAATGCCTTGAGGGACTTGCTGCTGCTGCTGCTGCTGTGTGTGTGCGTGCGTGTGTGCGTGTGTATGTGTTGTATCCATTATCGTAATCATAAACTGCAGCTGATTTCTAAAACACTGCTTGAAATTTGGGCACAGATCGCCAACTTATTTACCAGTGCTGTGGCAAGTCAGAGCAACTGTCCAAGGAATTGAAATGGGATCCCAAATATGCGTAATAAGTAAGAGGTGAATTCAACTAAGGTTATGCACCTGAAGTCTGGAATATGATCGCAGAGATATTTGTGTGCACTGTGCAGTAGTGGAGATGCATTGCAGTGTTCTTAGACTATTCAAGTATTTAAAAAAATTGTTATGTATAATGTTTCAGCAACGAGAAAGTCACCAGGGGTCAAAGGCCTCAAAGGTCATCTTTCTCGACAAGATTCGATTATTTTCGACCGGATTTTCAAAGATGAGCGAGCGACAGATCGCTGTCTGGAGCATAGTAAGTTCATGACAATGTATTTTTTATCCTATTTTGAATAAAATACCCTGTGTTTTTTATCCTATTTGGAATCAAATACCCTGTGTTTGTATCCTATTTTGAACAAAATACCCTGTGTTTGTATCCTATTTTGAACAAAATACCCTGTGTTTGTATCCTATTACGAACAAAATACCCTGTGTTTTTACTGTGTTTTTATCCTATTTTGAACAAAATACCCTGTGTTTTTATCCTATTTTGAACTAAATACCCTGTGTTTTTATCCTTTTTTGAATCAAATACCCTGATTTTTGTTTTATTATTTATATTTGTAGTTGTTATTATATATGGCTTCTTCTTTAGGCATTTGGCAAGTTATATAAAAGATCTCATTCAGGCAGCCATGACATAATTATTTTGGTTTTTATTAATTATGATATTTATTTCATTACTTGAAAAATTATTTGCATGGTCATGAATGAATTTCTTTTTCTGTGTTGTTGTTTAGAAAAGGTGATGGCTTGTCTTTATTTAGGATAACACGTTCAAGCCTCTGAGAATTGAAAACCTTGACGTTTCGAGTGGAATCCTCTTTCCTCATTTCGATTACGACACCAAGATCGTCTTTTTAGCTGGAAAAGTATGAGCAAGACTTCAGAGCTTTTTGCCATCCACAATAGCTATTGTCTCAAAGTCTTAATTCACCCATTTAACTTTACCTTCTCGCTTTTGATGCCAGCTTTGAAAATTGTTGAAGCCATGTTTATTCATTTTGACGATATTGTGTGTGTATGTGTGTACAGGTACTTGTTATTGTGCCTCTCCAAGATTCTACTCTGAGGCGCTCCTGACTATAGCACGGACACTGAATCAGAATTTCACGCTGAAGCACATGAGCAATTGCGCGTGAAGGACTTGCTCAAGGTCCCTACGAGGCAGCTTGAGGTGAATTCGAACCCGCAACCGTCCGGCTCCAAGGCACCGAGCATACCACTACAGCACCGCTCCCCACAAATGGATGAACGGATGGATTGGTGGATGAATGTAGGAACGAGCGAATGAATGAATGAATGCATTTATATACAATATTATTCTTATTTATTTTGTACTTTTTATAAATAAATAAATTGCGAGTTAGTCAACAGACTAAAAGCCGATACCTCTAAGAACTGTACTTGACCGAGACGTGTAAGAAAACGAAGCAATTACCATATAAATAAATCATGATTTATAGATGGCCGCCATTCGAAGACAGTATGCGGACCGTGAACAACGGGGGGTCGAGCTTGCGAGGAGGAGATCGGCCGACGCTGTTGCCTCCACCCGACAAAGCGCCCGACAAAGCGCCAGGTAATTGGTCGTGTGTGTAATCCACTCTCAAACAGACAATTAATGATTATTAATGACACAAGTAATTGTGCTGTTAATTATTGATGTTAATACCGTATAAATAATACGAAGCGCATGCGAGTAATTGACTGTGTTTAGGATCCGTTACAGCTTAAGTAAGTTAGTAAGACAGCCGCGGCAATATGAATTGCTGACAATGATGATTAAGGCGGTTATAATGGTGATGATGACGACGATGATCATTATGTTATTCTTGTTGTTGACGATGATGATGTTGATGATTATGAATGGTCTCGTTAGAGGCATCAAAACGGAAAAACATCCATTTGTCTGCCACATCAGTTGAAGCATAATGTGCGCTGATCAAATTAGATTCTGTTAAATAATTTGATATTCAGTGACGAGATGAGAATGTGCAACGATGGACAGTTAAACAAAAGATGCACTTCGCAATTCTTTGAACTTGCAGGTGTTAACTGTTTGCACTAATTGTTCATGATAACTGTTCATGATAACGGTTCATATAAACGGTTCATGTTGTTCACATTAGCTGTTCTTATACCAACTGTATTCACATTAAGTTTGAACGCAGTTTTGATGGCCGTAATTTGTTGAAGCAGCTAAGTGCAAGATGCACTTGGCATCTGTTTTGGTGAAGGTATTAATAATAATAATAATTATTATTATTGTTATTATAATAGCCTAATAATAATAATGGGACTATTTATATAGCTTTGTGAATCAGCCGAGGTCAAAGGAAAGTGCACTGTTCACAAGTTAAAACAAGTTAATGGCAGATTGCTCAAAAAGATACATGTAAGCCTTGAGTTGCGATTGAAATCCCTCCAGAGATGATGCATTCTTCACACGGTCGGGAAGACTGTTGCATTGACAGTTCATACTAACTGTTCTTGATAACTGTTTAACACATTGACCGCCTACACGCCATGTTAAATGAATGTCTGAAGTACGAGTTTACTCGTACTTGACGGTCAACGTGTTAATATTTGAACTGTATTCGCATTAATTTCACGTCAATGTTATGTTGACTATTTGACAGAGAATCAATGGAGCAATCGCATCAGAAGATCCAAGGCATTCGCCATCGCTGGGAGGGTAGCAACGGTCAACTGCCGCCCGCTTCACACCAACAATCCCTCCAGAACACCGTCTTTGGTAATTCCTCTGAGCCAAGGGTCGGCCTGTCGAGACTGCATCCTGCTGATCCCCCTACTCACATGGGACGATCAGACCACCAACCCGAAGGAGATTTGGGCCGAACGTGGGACTACCGCCCCGCAGTCGATTTTGAAGCCTCGTCGGGTAGATCTGCCTCGTCGGGTAGATCTGCCTCGTCGGGTAGGTCGCGGTTGGATCTGACCTCGCAACCTGCCGGTGGTACGTTCTGGTCGAATGCAGGACGGGCTGGAGCAGCCAATGGATCCGCAAGTGAGGACGATAAGATTGGGGAAACTGGTCGCTATGGGCCTGGCATGACGACAGAGGGAGTCCTGGATCATCCACTCTCCCTGAGAAAGTACCTCCGATGGTCGAGCTTCTCTGACCACATCCAACTGCCGTACCTCCACAACCTCGTCATCCCCACCAGTCACAATAACACCTACCATCCGTCTCTGCGGAATGAGTCCCACCTGGACGCGGAGAGCGGATCGGACGCAGAGCCCTCCACGAGGTCCTCCTATCAGGTCAGAGCCACCGCCACAACAGCTGCGAACGACTCTGATAGCTCCACTGATGGTGAAGCGTCGGATCGACCCCTGGAGGGTGGTAGTAGATATCCATTGGACCCATATGGTCTGGAAAACAGCAGTAACAAACTGACGGCGGAGGAGCTGGACATCTTCCAATCGATGCTGAGTCCAACGACCTTCCAGCTGCTACGAGAAAACGTCATACGAGAGACGACACACGAGGAAAATATAATGCTAGGTGAGAGAACAAGCCGCCTCTCCTCTCCAAATATGTTTAACAACTGACTTTGTGTTGCTTACGTTGCTTTCTATTATAACCTGATCCTGCATTCCTTTCCGAACTCTCAGTGTTCGCACATTCAGTTCCCTTTGTTCAGCTGAACAAAGTCTGCTCTCAGTCCCTTCTACTCGTACCTCCACTATTTAGAACCATGCCTGCTCGGTAGTAGTACCCTCGACCTGGAATGACCTTCCCATGACGCTATGCTCCCTTTGTAGAACTCCTGGTCAAATACATGAATGAATAATGAATGTTGTATTAGCCATTGGCTGCTGTTCGTTCTTTTCAATCACGTCCTGAGGAACCTTTCCCACCTCTAGCAAAATCCACCCACAACCTACGCCCTAGACTGCATCCTTTTGTTCTACCATTTAAAGATGATAGAAAGTTTATTCTGAGGGTTCTCTTCCTGCCAATTAATGATGTTATGTTGACAATATTTTTGCCGTTGTTGATTTTTAATGTGCTTTGACGTGTGACTGGGTGAAGCGGTGTGTCACCTGGATTTGTCTCTTTTCCTAAATTAAACGAAGATTATTTCCGTCAATCACTTTTTATAATCTTCTATAAGTCGTGCAATCAAGTCAGTGCCTCACTGCACATTTCTTGATGCTTTGCATTTGCTTCGTGATTGAATCAGCCTTATGAATGAGCCAGTTAGTACTATTGGCTTTATTAGGACGTTTTTATATAGCGCCAACTTCAAGGTAACCTACTCAGAAGCACTCACAGTCCAACCACGGCTAAATTGGACACTTTTTAAGTTCGGGAGGAACATATACATGTAGTGGTGTGACCTATAGACACCTGGCGTAGCGCAACGGTGAGTTACAGAATCTGCTAGTAATAGCAAATTTAAAAGCTACAGTTTACTAATGAACTGTTTAGGTATCAATGGAGACCAATTCAATTGTCCTGGTATTATTAATTAAGTTCGAAATGTCTAATAAGTGCAGACATTTTGATGTCTGGCTTTCAGCGCTGTTGGTGCAGACGATGGCCGCACGAGTATTCACGGAAACGTCGTCGGGTCTTCTCAATACGATAGTCTACGACGGGGAGCCAGGTCAGGCCGAGATCTTCGACGTTCTCGTCAACCGTTCCTCGACGACCCTCCTGGACGACCTGGTCCAGCTCTACGTCAACGCACCGACGAAACTCCTCCACAGCCGTCTGGACGTCGTCTTCAAGGGAGAGCCAGGAGTCGACGGAGGCGCTCTCTCCAGGGAGTTCTTCTGCCTCATCCTCCGGGCCCTCATCGATCGCATGGTCAAGGACCGGTCCGTCTTGGAGGGTGATCGAGGACACCTTATTCCGGCCGTCGACCACGTCCTCAGCGAGGCGAGGGTGTTCTGGATCGTCGGGGTTCTGGCGGGGCAGGCGGCCAGTAAAGGTTGTCACGGTCTACCGGGTCTTAGCCCGGCCGCGCGACAGTTCCTAACCAGCGGGGCGCGGGTGTCTGCGCTTGAGGAGATTTCGCGACTGGCGACGGTCGAGGATGTGGCGGACATGGAGCTGAGGAATTTGCTGAGGAAGGTTCGTCTACATTTTTTTTTTACATCAATCGGTTAAAATGCCATTCATAATATTATGAATCAGTAAATCATTTTATTAATCAAATAGTTGAGGATGTGGCTTATGGCTGCGTTACGGCACTACATATAGATTGACATTATTATGTTAATATTAGTTCAGATACCATTGTTTGTCAACAATCAGTTAAAGATGGCATTCATAATTAATCAGAAAATTATTTATTGATGAGATAGTTGAGGATGTGGCTGATTTGTAGCTTTATGGCGCGTTATGGCGCCATATGATTTGTCGTTATCATGTTAATTGTTTAGATAGTTGACAGAAGATCACAATGAGTAATTTTTATAGAACAGAACATTCGGTTGAAATGAAAAAGTGGGTCAAAATAAGACCTTGAAGGAACATAAATTCCTTAGACTTAAGTCATCTACAAAATCCTAACCTCTGAAATTAAACATGTTAATAATCGTTGTGGTTATTTCAATCAAACATTCATTCAAACACTCAAACGATTTATTAGCATTTGCGAATTCATTATCTATTGAATAAAGCTATATTTTCAAGCATAATATAATTATTGGCCTACGAAACCTAATTCATCGGGCTTTGTGACATTTAGCCGTGGCTGGGCTGTGAGATCTCCTTAGCTGGTTTCTTGAAGGAGTGCTATATTAGTCTATAATAGAATGAATGAATGAATGAATGAAAGAGTGAATGAATGAATGAATGAATGAATGAGTCAACGCTTCAGCCCGTGCATGGCTTTCGAATGGCGCTCTAAAACTGTGGAATGTATGATTAAGATAAACGTGCTGAATGGATTTTATAGCGCTATTAGAAATTGATTGTATGCAGGTGAAGGATCGAACGGACCTGAATGCAGAGGAGAAGACATGTCTTGAGATGTGGCTGAGCAGATCCGGATTTTCGTTCGTCATGTCTGAAGCGAGAACGGACGAAGCCATCACTCGAATACTTCGCTACTACGTCTTTGAATCGAGGATGTCACAACTCGTGTCGATCGCTGTCAGTTTCCTAAAGAATCTTCATATCCAATGTAATGTAATGTAAAAAAGATGTGATAGCGTATTAGCTCTATGCCATGGGTCTATTCTGCAATTGTGAGTTATGCAGTGTATGAACCTGTTTTAAATTTCCGCTCTGTCTGCATTTACTACGGTACTCAAATGGGAGTCCTTTCTCTTAGCGGGGCTGCAATTCCTTCTGAGGCCCTTTTTGCCTGCAAATTTTTGTAATGATGTTTTGTTGTGTCGATTCTCTTTGATATTGGCAAAGGTTCCAATAGCGATTTGATTTGATTAGCCACGTGTAATCGTGTATGCATGCATTAGGATGCTTAATATAGCGCAGTGGTTCCCAACCTTTTTTGACTAGAGGGCCACTTTTTCTTAGTTGTAGGACACGAGGGCCACTTTTTCTTAGTTGAAGGGCATTAGGGGGGGGCACGAGTCTAAAATTTAATTAACTAAAAGCATATAAAATTGCTATAATTGATTCATAACAGAATGTTTGATGTTATTTTTAGACGTCAAAATGAAATAATTTGTAATAGACATAGTTCAATCCTGTCCAAATTGTCATTTTTCATATATTTTTTTTTAATTCTTGGAGAGATGAGGGCCACTATTTGAGGCTAGGCAGGCCACTTTTGGCCTGCGGGCCACGGGTTGGGAACCGCTGATATAGCGCATCGTAATGTAGGCTATATTAACAATGGCACTTTTCTATGCGCTAACCTATGGGCTACGTTGTGTTAAATGTAATTTTAAACTAGGCTGTTAGGTTTCTACATGAGATATAACATCAGTAAACAATGCACGTCATGGATAATGCTCAAAGCTAGTTTTGAACTGATCTTCTAAGGGCCCGGAATTTTTGTTACCGACCCCGAGTTAGAATGCGCTATATTTACGGTAATATTACCAAGGCTGCCGCACATTGCGAACTGCATTGCAATTCTCAAACACTTCAGACATCTTTTACCACCTGGCTGATTGATGGCTGTGTTCACAATATGTAGATGGGAGGATCTCAATGCAGTGTTCTGTTGTATAACATTACATTTTAATTACGACACTGATATAATATAAAATGGCGCATTAAAATTTCCAGCAGCAGATAATTACATCACAGTACGTTGTTTACTGTAATTTAGGAAGGTATGGAGGAGTTAGGCTGGCGTCCCTTTCCGTCGGGATTCGATGTGGAAATTGCTTTTCATTCCGGAGAGGAGATATTCCTGGAGGATTTATTCCGCTGTCTACTCATCAATGAAACTCCGGCGTGGACTTCACGAGATCTGCCGAGGACCTTCCTCTTCTTCCGAAAGCTCTGCACTGAACTACACGAAAGACAAATCTGTAACGTTTAATTCTCTGTTGAAGTGTCGTAGTTAAAAAACTGTCTAGCGCAATACATTGCATTATCTAACACTTACACGATGAACATGTACAAAAAGCGACCTGGGAACCAGTGCAGCTCGTTAAAATATTAAACTGTTATGGTTTGTATTAAGCTTTTATTGATACGTTAGGCATTTTGGCTAATTCCACATTTTTTACATTAGATCATCTGTACATGGCTACTTATTTGGATATTTTCTATAGCAGCTTCATCAAGTAAATAGATAGTCTAAATATATTTCTTTGTTGGTCAACTGGTAATCGTACTTATGTGAAGATATCAAATATGTACAATTTAAAAGTGTAAGACATGTAAATTATTTTCTTTGTAGAATTGCATCAAATGTTTCAGTATAATCTGAGATTGTAAAGTTAATGAAGTTCTGGAGAACTTGACTTGTTGTTGCTGTTTAACGACACTGCCATATCAAAGATGATTAGTGTCGCCCTCCTGCTTTATCCAGGCTTGGGACTGGCACTGGCAGAGAGCAACCAGGAGTTCGTTCTGAAGAACAGCGGAGATGTATTTGTTTTATACCTATATATAACCTTATAACCTTTAAGAATTTTATAGGAATTTTACAGATTTGCTTATGATGTTCTGTGCTATGAAGTTGGTTTCCTAGTAAACTGAATGAGCATTCATAGGCAATAATTATGACTGAACAAACTGAGCAATATTTATGACACTAGGAATTCTTGCATAGGCCCATATATACTATTACCCACCATGTAGTAATTTAAACTGACACTTTTAGAATCCAGGCCATTACAAGATTAAAAGCACGCATACATTTTATGGCTTGTTTTTGTGTTTGTTATTTCAGATAGACTACATCTGTCCGATCTACTGCACTTCTTCACTGGAGCTCCCTATCTGAAGTCAGGAACCAACATAACCTTCTCCCAGCCGGACTGCGGAGTCATCTATCCTCAGGCGCGTACGTGCAACATGGAGCTGGTCATCTCCAAAGGTCATAAGTCCTTACAAAATGTCTAGCATTAGCATCGCATAGTTTAAAATTACATGATGAGCATGAACCAGAACAGCTCGTTAAAATATTAGACTGTTGCAGTTTGGATACACATTTTATTGATTTAAATTATTGGCTAAGTTCACATTTTGAACATTAAGTCTTCTGTAGCTACTTATGTGGATATTTATTTGTAACAGCCTTATAAAGTATCCCTAAATAGATAAGTTTATTCTTTATTGGCCGACTGGTGATCGTTCTTTGGTGTGAAGAAATCCAATATATACGCAGTTTAGAAACATAAAACATCTTTCCTTTGTAGAATTACATCGAATTTTCCAGCATAATCTGAGATGGTAAATAAAGTTCTGGAGATGTAGGTTTAGGTCTACCCTAACCTACATATATGCGTTGAAAGAATTTATAGGTTCAGGCATATTGTGCTGTGCTATGAAGTTAGCTTCATATTGAACTAAATATGAGCATTCATGAGCAATAATTATGAGCAAACTGAACAATATTTATAGCAATATAGGATTTTTGATATGAATGCATTCTACCCACCATGTAGTTATTGAAACTAGCGATGGAATCCAGGCCATTACGAGAAACACGCATATTTTTCGGACATGCGTATCTCTTAATGCAAGCAGAGCCCACCGAGATATCAGGGGCGGATTCAGGGGGAGGGCCAATTCAGCCATGGCCCTCCCCCATTTCTTTAATTTTGACCAGCTATTGTGTCTGTAAAAGTTGGCGTGACCCCCACGAGTAGTTCCGCAGGCCCTCCCCAAGCCCCACGAGGTCCGCACACGAGGCTTAACCCTTTAATGCCGAGATGGTAGTAAGTGGTATGGGAAATCCTATACCCTCTGGCATCAAAGGGTTAAGAAGACTGTACAACTAAAAAAAGGGTCATCAACTATTTTGGTGGATAAAATGGTATCCTTTTCTTGGGAATCCAGCAAATGACTAAAAAAAGGTCATCAGATTTTTGGCGACCAAGACGAAAAATTTTCCCATGTCCCGACACCAAAATTTTTTGGCCCACCCCCCTCCCGTAGAAAAATTTTTTATACATCCTTGCGAGATATAGATAGATGGGATAAATAATATTGACTTTTTGGCTGACTCTTTTTGGATTTATTGTTCTGTTAATAGGTTCTAACATAAGCAACAACGCAGGTAACGATGATATGACTGAGGCAAGCACGATACCTACTGACTGGGCTAAGACCTTCATCACTCAGCTTTTCCGTCTGGATGTGGGTCACATCAATGAAATCAAAGCAAGACACATCATGATGGGTCGAAAAGTTTCTGACATGCGTGGCGTCAGGGTTAACATCATTCTGGGCCAAATCCGTCGTCCATTCGTCATCAAGAAAGTAAACAGGCTTTGAATTTTACTCACTTTCAAGGACTCAGCTAATTTACATCACTTTAAATATTATAATGTCAGCCTAAATGGCACAGTGTAGGACATGAAATATATAAAAATTATTTGTTATCAAGTTCTTGTATAAGTACAAGCTTTTAAGTACAATTTTTTTACTAAGTACACTTTTTATAGGCTATACTTACAAAAATTTGAGCTAGCAAATATGATGTTTTACAAAAATTAAGTGGCCTACACCTACAGTAAAATACATGTTTCATGTATAACTTTAGCTAAGTAACCTTTGTACGGGTGGAGTAGAGAAGCTTATTTGTATGTACGCATAGATTGGTCCACAAAATATTCGAGTGCGTGCGGAGATGGGGGATGTCAAAATACGATTACGATTAAGATTTTTCTGTATGTAATATATGGATGGCCCCTAAAGAAGACTTCCTGTCCAGTATTGTGGCCTCACTACTTCATTACAACAGTCAGTTTTTGTTCATCATTGACTGCCTAGAAGTACGTTTTTGATTGTATTAAGATTATTAATTAGGTATATGTTTAATCTGTTCGTATAGTTTGATTTAACCTTCTACCGACGATTGATATTGGAGTACTCATGATAGCGGGACTTGTCCCTTTGATACGCCCCTTTAAGCGTGCAGCCGGATATGATCCTTTTGTTTTACGATGTGTTGATTATTCTTTATGTTTTCGATGCAACTAGCTAATGGTTATCAATGGTTAATGGTTGTCAATGGCTAATGGTTATCAATGATTAATGGTTATCAATGGCTAATGGTTATCAATGGTTAATGGTTATCAATGGCTAATGGTTATCAATGGCTAATGGTTATCAATGGCTAATGGTTATCAATGGTTAATGGTTATCAATGGCTAATGGTTATCAATGGTTAATGGTTATCAATGGTTAATGGTTATCAATGGTTAATGGTTACCAATGGTTAATGGTTATTTTGCTTGTATTCAATGTGCAATGGTTGCTGCCTTAATAAATTATTATTTGATTTGATTTGTAAAAGGAAATAGAGAAGCTTAGTTGTACATACGCATGCATGGGATGGGTCCACAAAATGTATGAAATGAAATGGGGCAGGTGGGCATGGAAATGTAATATTTTGCATTCACAATATAAACATGTCTATTGTCTTATGTGGCCCAACCTATTTGGCATTATTCTTTCTATGCACAGCCTTGTTTAGATGTAAGGCATGTTCCCATTTTTAACCATCTGCTCTTGTTCAGTGCATTTTGTATGGTGATTGCAGGTGCTGGAAAACCGAAATTATTATGAGATGCAGAGGTACTTACTGAACAGAGAACAACTCATCAAGAAGCTCGGGGAGGCCAATCTGAACGAATATGTGATGGCACATGGCACGACGCACGAGAACGCCCACAAAATCTGCCAATCAGGATTTGACAGAGCCTTCACAGGCAGGCGTAAGTTATTATTCCATGTCAAATCAAATAAATTTACAACCAACATTGACTTGACCGACTCAGATTTACAGGAAATTTGGCCCACTAGTTGCGCCACATAAGACACGTAAAAATGCACTAAATAAATTGTTTGGGTCATTTGTACTCTAAGATATGCAAGCTGAGATACAAGATCATGAGGTCATGCATGTTGGGTCAGATTTTGACGACCCGTGTTTAATGTGGCCCATTGAGTTGACCAGATTGCCTGTAAATCTGAGTGGGTCGTGTCAATACGGTTGGTTAACTTTATATGGTGTCGCATCTATAGGATTTATATAGTGCCTCTAACAGAATGAATGCCGAGGAACACCCTTGCCACGGAAACTCGGGGGGGGAAGAAATGCCTTTAAAGAATGACAGACTGAAAAGGAAAACGAGTCTTTAGTTTAGCCCATAGTGAATAAAGAAAGCCATTCCAAATGGAGAGGGCCAACCACAGCAAAAGTGCAATGATGGGCAAGAGAAGTCCTATAGTCCTTGGAACAAAGCCAAAGCACGGGAGTCAGGCTATGGGCATAGCTGAAGTATTTGAACTCGATTAGAGGGAGAAAGACGCTGTTTAACGAGGCCCATAAGAAGTGAGTTGTTGTAGTGACATACATGAAATATGGTGACAAAAACAGAGAGAGACGGACATCGTCATCAGCCTCACATTCTTATGTGGCATAGCACATTGTTGTGCATAGTGTATCCGTCACTTTGTAATCGTAAGCTGCACATTTCTAAAGCATTGTAATTCATGTCTGAAGTGAAGTGCAGAACATTTGCTTATTCAAGTGCACTGACTTTGGAACTGTTATCGCGTACTTGTCAAATTCAGGCAAGAACATGGTTCCAGAAGTGCCTGTATCCAGGGCTGAAAGTGAGCCGGGTCTGTCAGGGTCTGCGACCCGGCATTGATTTTCGTGACCTGCTGGTGCCGGGTCTCAACCGGGTCGCTTGTTTAACAATTTTGGGCCAAATTAGGTAAACATTGTAGGAATTTGACAAATTTTGAGCAAATGACTTTAAAAGGTCGTCAGAAAATTTTCGACTCAACGGCGTCGGCTCATCCGCCAAAGTCAGACCCAGCAACTTTTCCAAACCACTTTCAGCCTTGCCTGTATCATAAACTTATATTTGCATTGTACTTAATCAAGCCAACCTATTACTGAGCCATAATTATATTATGCACAGAGATATATGTGCATGTTTTTCTATAGTGATTTATATGTTGCAATTTTCAGGCGCCACATATGGAAAGGGCGTCTACTTTACGACCCGGATTGGCCACGCCCACGAGTTCACAAAGAAAGGGCCTTACCAACACAGATGCATCATTCTGGCGCGTGTGCTCTGTGGGAAGTCGATCGTCGGAATATCTACGGATAAGGATGCACCAGTATGTGGACGGACGGGCTTGCAGTACGACTCTACGACCGACAGCATATCTCGTCCGACTGTTTACGCAGTCTACCGCGACGCTGTCGCGTATGCAACGGATATCATCTACTATACTTAAGTAAGTTTGTCCACACCTCTTGCTACTGTGTACATTTGTTGTAAGTTGTTAAAACATGCCTATCTGCATTTAAATGTCTCAAGTGTCTCTTATGGACATGAGTAACATGCAACCTTCTGACCTTAGTGCCAGCAATGCCCAGCATGTTACCATTCCCCTCTCATCTTCCTACCATGTATCTGCACTTGAGACATTTGTGTAGCAACTCTGTAGGACCAGATGGATGTACAGCACCTCTGTAGGACCGGTTAGATGTACAGCACCTTAGGACCGGTTAGATGTACAGCACCTCCTGTAGGACCGGATAGATGTACAGCACCTTAGGACCGGTTAGATGTACAGCACCTTAGGACCGGTTAGATGTACAGCACCTCTGTAGGACCGGATAGATGCACAGCACCTTAGGACCAGTTAGATGTACAGCACCTCTGTAGGACCGGATAGATGTACAGCACCTTAGGACTGGTTAGATGTACAGCACCTCTGTAGGACCGGTTAGATGTACAGCACCTTAGGACCAGTTAGATGTACAGCACCTCTGTAGGACCGGATAGATGTACAGCACCTTAGGACCGGTTAGATGTACAGCACCTCTGTAGGACCGGATAGATGTACAGTACCTTAGGACCGGTTAGATGTACAGCACCTCTGTAGGACCGGATAGGTGTACAGTGTGGACTCGTTAACACAAAGTCGTGGTATAAAAAACATGATGTAAAAGAGTCATTATTTGGTGCTATACGCCAGTTTTTGGCTTTGGGAAACATTACACCACTTTGTATTAAGCAGAATTGTCATGCAGACCAGGATCAAGTAAATGGGTTCACACTGTACCAAGCATTTGATATATTGTATATATCATTATATTATACATTGTTCATGTATGAAGAAGGTCGTAAACTATTGTATTATTAGTTATTGTAAATTATTACACTATTCTAACTCTGTGTGTAATGTGTGAGCGCATGTATGATGCTCGCCAGAATGTCCTATAAGTGTGACTGTGTACCTTTTTCTGATATTTTGGTGACTATATGATATTCACAAGGGCCTGCAGTTATAATGCTAGTAGTAGTACATAAATAATAATGCAATAATAATACTGATCATGACTGTAGACGACAATGATGAATCATTTATAAAAGCGCTTTAAAGACCCTTTGAAATTTTCTATAATTTTACGTTTATTTATAATGGTATCAATTGCTTGGTTCTGTCACAAAAGTGCCTTCTCTGCACTGGCCTGTGATGTTAATTGTAATTTGCAACTAGACTATTATGTCGTGAAGCAAATGAATGCACAGAAACTAGTAGAAGAGGCACTGATGGCAGGCCAACACACAACATAAAGCATTTGCATGTGTTTTGCAATAAGATTACTTATATATCTCATGGTACAATGTGAATTGGATGAGAGAATCATTCAGTTGCTATGTGGAGCTTAAGACGTTATATGAAAAGGTGCTTACATATGGTTGAAAGATTCTTGGCTGGTTTAAAAATACGACTACAGCAATTCGTAAAGCATTAGCTTACGGCTTCAGGTTTGAAACCATGAACAAACAGGAGGTGGGGGTGTGTGTAACTGCAAATGAGCAGTAGGGTAGATGGGCACCTTGCATGCTGCCATAAGTTAGTTTCTACATTTTTAAGCTTATTTTTATTTATTTATTTATTTCTCCTTTTCTACAGCGCCCCTTCAAGCTCACTACTCAGGGGTTCTCCTGACTATAACGCGACACTGCATCGGAGTTTCACATTTCCGCACATGAGCAATTGCAAGTGAAGAACTTGATCAAGGTTCCCATGCAGCGGATTGAGGGTGGATTCGAACCTGCAACCCTCCTGCTCGGAGGCACCGAACACCACTACTACACCTCACCCCACAATTCCTCTGTTATTAACTATATAATTTAACCTTACTGCGTACTTCTTTTTAAATATTGAACGAGTATTATTAGGCTGTTATTATTACCGTTCAATGTTATTGTTGTTGTAGTGCCAAGAAGCCGAAAGAGTCGTAACTGCCATCTGTCATGGCTCTGCTGATCGATGGGTTTTTGTTTAGACATCAGGAAATTTGTTCTTTTGGCAACTTCTAACAATTTGTAGGATATACATACTTGAAATGACAGAAAATTTGTGTGTAACATCCTACCTGCCAAATTTTAGCTTTGCCAGGTTTTCTTTTCATTCTTTTCCCAGGAACCATCTTGCAAATGATTTGTATCTCCGAGAAACTAAAGGGAGTTATGACCGCCTCCATGAGTTTTCGTGACTCTACGGTTAGGTGGATTTTTCGACGTGTTTTAGACATCAGGAAATTTGTTCTTTTGGCAACTTCTAACAATTTGTAGGATATACATACTCGAAATGACAGAAAAATTTTGTGTAACATCCTACCTGCCAAATTTTAGCTTTGCCAGGTTTTCTTTTCATTCTTTTCCCAGGAACCATCTTGCAAATGATTTGTATCTCCGAGAAACTAAAGGGAGTTATGACCGCCTCCATGAGTTTTCGTGACTCTACGGTTAGGTGGATTTTTCGACGTGTTTTAGACATCAGGAAATTTGTTCTTTTGGCAACTTCTAACAATTTGTAGGATATACATACTCGAAATGACAGAAAAATTTTGTGTAACATCCTACCTGCCAAATTTTAGCTTTGCCAGGTTTTCTTTTCACTATTTTCCCAGGAACCATCTTGCAAATGATGTTTGCTTATAAATTGGCAAATGTGTAATTTTACAGAACGTGAAACAGCGCAACAAAAATGTTTTAAACGCCCGAAGATTTGTTTGCGTTAATTTTCGTTCGTTTAATTGACTTAGCTTTTGGTTTAAGTTATTTTAAACTGCAGGAGAGTTCTCAGGCTTATATTGACAACTGTTTACTGTGGTATGCCAGTTCTATCAGGTACATACTACATGAATTTCGATCAAGTATCCACTGATTCGAGATCCGAATTGGAACCTTTACGCTCCGTTGTTTCTGTGTGGGGAACCTGTCCCAGTGTAGTGCATGAGAGTTGCTTTGTATTGTGATGGAAGGGGCTATGCGAGGCTCGTTCATAAAAAAGAAAGGACATCAGAATGATGATTGAGAACACAGACCAAAGCTGTAACAGCAGTAGATAGCCTACAGTGGTTTACTTCATAGCTAACTCAATGCATCACTTTGCACTTATTCGTTTGTATGTGCGCTTGTTATAGCACCCCTTCAGGCTTACTACTCAGAGGCGGTCCCGACTACAGCGCAGACACTGCATCGGAGTTTCACGCCGAAGCTCTGAGCAATTGCTAGTGAAGGTCTTGCCCAAGGTCCCTACGCAACGACTTGAGGTGGATTCGAACCTGCAACCCTTCGGCTGCAAGGCAACGAGCATACCCACTACACCACTGCGCCCCACTTATGTGGGAACAAAGTGGAAGACCACTGGAGTGACTGGACTTTACTGAAGTGAGTAGAATGTATCCATGGACAGTGCAGAGCTTGACCTTGACATGCGCACTTCTACCAGGCAGCGACCTGTTTTCTCTGTTGCTGGCCATTGTCTGGATTGGGCTGCCTCCGTACCTGCACCTGCTGCCAAGGGTCCCTCTGACATGTTCCATAGCAATCTTAAAACTCGTCTTTAGTGGAGGCTGGGCCAGGAGCACTCCCGAGTAGTAATCTTGAAGGGGCTCTATATAAATTCATCGTAATGAATGAATGAAGATGTGCGAGTCTATGTATGTGCACTTGTTATAGCGCCTCTTCAAGCTCTCTACTCAGAGGCGCTCCCACTGCAGAGCGGACACTGCAGCGGAGTTTCACGCCGAAGCGCTGAGCAATTGCGAGTGAAGGACTTGCCCAAGGTCCCTACGCGGCGACGTGAGGTGGATTCGAACCTCGAACCTTCCGGCTTCAAGGCAACGACGCCACCACTACACCACCGCGCCCCACAAAAATAAAGAGTCATAAAATAAGTACGGACTATCATCTTCAGGGCAAGTGGGGCAAGCTTGAAATGCGATTAATACATTGCCACTCTGAGAATGTGAGCTTGTAATTTCTGTAACATCACTGTTGGAAGGTGGTTGCATTATAAGATAAGCAAATCACAGTCCTTTTGAGTTGAAATCCAGGAAAAGCCCATGTTTGACTCGTCAGTATTTTACAGGCTCCTTAAAACTTTTGTTTCACCATGGTTGGACTGGGAGCACCTCAGAGTGGATTTCTAGAAGTGGCGCTATATAAATTCTTGAAATGAATGAATGAATAAATGAACGAACCGTTGAAAAAGCAAAAAATTCCACGTGTCATCGCATTATTCTTCAGGCTTAGGTCTTAGTATAATGAAGCGATCATGTGCATCAGACTTGCAATGCAGCACAGAATTCTGATGTCGTTACAAATATTACCATCGCAAGACTGGGAAGTCTGTGCACTGGTTTGTCATTAGAACTTCAACACTTCAAACTTTATTCTACTGAACAGGAGGACCTATGGATAGAAAAATCATTAATATCATCGGTTGAAGTGTAGAAAATCTGGTTGTATTTGCAACTGAATACATCTTTTGCCATTTCATGCAACTGTATATTTCCAGTAACCAGAACTCCATTACACTAGTTCATGTAGCTCCTAAATGATTCTGCCAAGCAGTAAGTAATCCAAGCGCAATAGCACATGCTTCTGTGATGGTCCCAGTTGTCTGTAATTTATATAGCTATGTCTGCTTCCTGGGGTTCATACTGAACCATTTTTTTTATTAAACTCCAAACTGTCCCTTTTTGCCGTGCTAGAGTCGGGAGTGCTTCTGAGTAGTCCTGTTGAAGAAGCGCTAGATAAATTCTGTAACGGATGAATGAATGAATGTACGCTACAGCAATTTAAAATGTCTTTGTACAGCCTGAATGTCAGCCCAGTGATGTATTTCTATACAGACCATTGTCCAATATTACAAGACAACGCTTTACGATGAAATAACTAAAGCACTTGGGAGTTAAACTACTACAGAGGAGCATGCCTAACCAGTACAATGAGTAGGCTACATCATGTATCGAAAGAGTCACAGGTGCTTGTGAAATGGGTTAAAAACTTAAAGAATTAATGTACTTCACACAGGTTATATTATTCATGTTGTTTTAATATTCATTATGACTCCATGATGTACTTCTATCTAAAATCTGAATATCTACATCCAAAGAAAGCATGTAATAAACAGCTGGTACTTTTCAACGTCATTTGTAAACATACTTGAGAAACACGTCAAGAGTATTTTAATCGTACACGTCCGTTTGTAAAGAAGTGATTCTAGACAGAATTTCTTTGAAAGCAAAACTACAAACGCATCGGCAAAAAACGGTTTAATGAAGCCATCATGTGCATCAATTCGTCTGAGAACATTTTTGCAGATCGGTCCTTTGAGTTTCATCCACGTATTCTCATGTAACATGAATCGTTCTCATGTGACATGAATCCTTCTCATGTAACATGAATCCTCATGTAACATGAATTGTTCTCATGTAGCATGAATCCTTCTCATGTAACATGAATCCTCATGTAACATGAATTGTTCTCATGTCACATGAATCGTTCTCATGTAACATGAATCCATCTCATATAACATGAATCGTTCTCATTTAACATGAATCCATCTCATGTAACATGAATCGTTCTCATGTAACATGAATTGTTCTTATGTAACATGAATCGTTCTCATTTAGCATGAATCCATCTCATGTAACATGAATCGTTCTCATGTAACATGAATCGTTCTCATGTAACATGAATCGTTCTCATGTAACATGAATCGTTCTCATGATTTCTATCATGAAAGACAAATGGTAAACGCAGCTACACTTCAATTATCAGTCAACTGTTACAAGAGTAATAATTTGATATATTGTTGATTTTTAACTTCAGAAACATGACTAGCATTGTCATTGACATTAATACGATATACTGTAAATACTGTTCATGATGAATGATTTTGTCACGGTGCTTGAAACAACACTCTCGTAAAGTTCTCTAAGATGCTCAACACAATTGTCCTGATAAGTACATGCACAACTGTTAGTAAAGGTCTGTTTAAGCTGGGATTTGAAAGATAATTTGACAGGCCTAACTGAAAAATACATACAATGGTTTTAAATACTGACCAGTGGCGTAGCCAAGGGGGGTTTCGGGGGTTAAACCCCCCATTGGTCTAGGAAAAACAGTTTTTTAAAAGGTTATTTATCCACTTAAATAAGAAAAAACAAAACAATTGCTTGTAGTAACAATTGTTTTTCTTACTTTATTCCCTTTGTTACTTTATTCCCTTTTTATTTACTGTAATACTGTTGGGTTGGTTCCAGAAAAGGTATCCGGCCAGGCAAAAAACCCAAACCCCTCCCCCATGAAAAATTCCTGGCTACGCCACTGCTACTGACGCAGGGAAATGCCAAGTAAAGTATACAAAGCTACAAAACTCTCAACACGTTAGAACCATCATCATGTGAACTCGGTAATTTTTTGTTGATGATTGCCGACGTTTAGCATTTCTAGGTTGTTCTGTGTAAACCGAATAACTCACAACTTTATGACATGCATGTACATTTTGAAAACAGAAGTCTAAAGAGTAGTATTATTTTACACAGCTGCCCATGAGGCTGCCTGTTAAAACATCTCGATCTTCACTAAGTTTGGAGATTAGAATGGGCAGGTATGTATTTTGGGGCACGGTGGTTGTTTATGTTCAGTGCCTTGATGCCGGAAATTTGCGGGTTCGAATCCACCTCAAGCCACCGGAGAGGGACCCTGAGCAATGCATGTCCTTCACTCACAATTGTTTGTGCGATGTGGCGTGACACTTCGATTTAGTGTCTGCGCTGTAGTCGAGAGCGCCTCTGAGTAGGTCTTGAAGGGGCGCTATAACAGGTGCTCATACATACAGACAATAAATTTACTGAAAACTGAGCAGGGTGAAGGCCATAAGCACAGAACATGCAAAAAATTTACAATATACATACATAATTATATATATATAATATATATACGACATTATATATAATTATAGATAATATATATTATATATATGACATGTATATATATAATTATATATATATATAATATATATATATATACACACACACACAATACCTACATTTACTTACGAAGCTTACACAGTTGTATTTTTTTTATATACATGGGCAACCTAAAGAAATGTCTTGAGATGCTCACACGTGAACTGTGCCAAGAAAACAAGTCCTCTAACAATTTCAGGGAACAGGTAAAAAGTGTTCTAGGCTTAAATCACGACGCTAACACTTTATAACATAAACTATTTTGGACAAAGATATCCTGATCTACACATTTTCATTTAAATCTCTAAATTCTTGCTGTTTTACACGTCTAAATTAACTGACAAAATCATGAAATCAAACGAGTCGAGATTTAGAAAACCACCAATATTTTGGTCACATTATAGAAAACGTACCAACTCGTATAGAATAGCATACAGCTAACATTTTATATTTCACTGTCTGCTCATTTTTGTCCAGTCTTCAGTTAAAAACCGGGACAGATTACAGTATTTGCAAAATGTATAAGAAGAATTCAGACATGTAAAATATTTCAAAACCTTTCCAAGTATCTATAACAAATACACTCAATGTACTAGTGTACTACAGTGTACTAAATGTACTACAGTGTACTAAATGTACTCAATGTACTACAGTGTACTCAATGTACTACAGTGTACTAAATGTACTACAGTGTACTAAATGTACCCAATGTACTACAGTGTACTAAATGTACCCAATGTACTACAGTGTACTCAATGTACCCAATGTACTACAGTGTACTCACTGTACTAGTGTGCTACAGTGTACTACTACCAATGAAGACCTAAGCATCTAACCGTGTTCACAGCAGCCCACGAGCTAGAACCACTATTGCTTACACACGATCCTTTACCATCCCTGGGCCCGTATGGAATTCCCTTCCCTCCACTCTACGGGGGACTCTTCTTTCTGGATCGCAATCTACATCTTTTTCTCTTCTTAAGACCTCGGTTTTTTCTCGGGGTTTTCGCACTGGGAGCACTACTGAAGGGCCACAGCTGTTATTGGCACTATAGAAAAATTACTAATTAATTACAGTACATTCAGAAATTCAGATGTAAACATTTCGTATTTCAAACACAAATACAACTCATGAACATCAGACAATGCGAAAGATAATAAAGTGAAGCAGTATTGTTGGTATTGGTATTAACAGCAGCACAAGTATTTAAAGTGTGACTTCAATCAATCAATCAATGAATCAAGTTAGTTAGAACTGCTTTTTGCAACCTGTCTTAACTGCAGATAATGCATTTACCATAGACATTACCATTGATTGAGTCAAAACCATTTGAAATAAAGAAATAACTACCGTATTGCAATATTATCAAAAAGCTGATAACTCAAGAAACTTGTACATTATATATCATGCTTGCAGAATTATAAACAAACTGTAACAGGATTCGTCAAAGCTAAACAAGGCATACTGACATTGAAATCAGACAATGAAATAAGACAATGCTCATCTAAGATTCTCATTCTTCATTTACCTAATAATTGAATTGTCATCAGTGCATCAACCGTACGATGACTGGTGCACTTGTACCACAACGTATGTCAATAGTATCATGTGTCAGCTGTATCATGAAGGGTGCCAACTGAGTCATGAATGGTGTCCATAGTATCATGACAGGTGTCAGCTGTATCATGAAAGGTGCCAACTCTATCATGAATGGCATAAACAGCATCATGATGGGTGTCAACCCCATCATGACAGGCATCAACAGTATCATGACACCTGTGACAGGTGTCAACAGTAGTAGGTGCCACCTGTATCATGGCAGAAGTCAACTGCATCATGAAGGGTGACAACAGTTTCAGGACAGGTGCTAATTGTTGCATGGCAGGAGTCAACTGTACCATGACGGCGTCAGTAGTATCATGTCAACAGCCAACACTGTATCATGGTGTCAACAGTATCATGACAGGTGTCAACATGACAGGAGGCAACTGTATCACGATCACCAATCAGATTCCATTGCATAACCGAACTTTGCCGATCGACAACTGGTGATGTCATGATGTACACAGTTCTCGATGACCGATCAACGCAGACACTTCTGTTGCATAGTCCAGCAGATCAATCAGTAATTGCTGGCGTCTTTGTCCAGTTCCTTTGTAGACGAAGAGTTCGAAGGACGCGGTAGGTGCAGAAGACAAGGCAGAAGCTCTCGCATAACCGTGTGGTGGGTCACCAGCGAACTAAGCGTTGGCCACTCTTTGTCTAAACCCTGTAAAAGACAAAACAATGCATCAACTGTGGAACGTGGAGGTGTAGTGGGTATGTTCGGTGCCTTGCAGCCGGAGGGTTGCAGGTTCGAATCCACCTCAAGTCGTCGCGTAAGGACCTAGGGCAAGTCCTTCACTCGCAATTGCTCAGCGCTTCGCCGTGAAACTCCGGTGCAGTGTCCGCGCTGCAGTCGGGAGTGCCTCTGAGTAGAGAGAGCTTGAAGGGGCGCTATAACGAGTGCACATCACTACCATAGCGAATGAAGATTCTGTTCAGATTAAAGGATTTGACGTCACGGTCTTCAGCTTTTAGGCAAAGACAGACTCGTGAAAGGATGGCTAATGGGAATGAATGAGGATTAAAGTAAAGTACTGCAACCATCAGTTCATCTCAGCCATTTCAGCTTCGGAGAGTGACTATACTCAGTACCAGTACCAGTACACAAAGCACTTATCATCTCTGTGCAGATGAAAACAAATGAAGCATATTAAAGCGATCATGAAAATACGATGAGATCTCAGACGTGGGTGGTTAGCTTCGATCGAAATAAAAGCGTCGTTAAATGATCGTCGTCGTTTCGATCAATCTGATCAATCGTAGCAATCAACTATAAACGTCATAATATAAGGTAAGCAGCTGCAGAGACCATCAAAGATAAACTTAGGCTCGTAAAAGCGTCAATATCACACACACGCACATGCATGCACACACATACCTACACACCTACCAACACACACACACCTCTCCCTCTCTCACACGCACACATACATACACAAATGCACACACCTACCTACACACACACACACACACACACACACACCTCTCCCTCTCTCTCACACACAAACGCACACTGATACATGCAGATCTTCAATCATTTCTTCATTCAATTTCCATGTCCTTCAATATCTCTCAATTTGCACAAAACCAAAACCAAGCAATTGTTGGAATGCATGTATAATTAAATATATGAATGTATATAATAAATATATAATATAATATATAATATATATATATATATATATATATATATTTGTATGTATTTTCATGTATGTATGTACATGTGTGTTTTGCATGCATGTATATGTGTATGTATGTATGCATGTATGACATTTGTATGTATGTATACATTGTATATATGTATGTAACTATGTATAATTTTGTATATGTATGTATATATGTATTTATGTATGTGTATATGTATGTATATTTGAATCTATGCACGCAGTCTGCATCTATGTACATATATATGTATGCATGCAATCCATCCCTCCACTCTGTATGGGCTTTTCCTTTCTACACTGTGTCCGGATAAAAAGTAGCCCCCACATAAAAGTGCAATAACTCGGTCAAAACTCTTCGGATTTGTCTGAAATTTTAAACAGCAACAGTGACCATATTTACACGAGATCCTAAAGCCGATTAGAAATATTCGTGAGTTTGTCAAAGTTATGAGCGTTTAAAATGCAGCACCAAAATATTGAACTTTCCAACATGGAAAACCTGAAAGGAAGTGAAATTCAGCTATATATGGTGCTCAAAATGTCATCCTTGTTCACGGACACACGACCGTAGACGTAGACGCTACTGTTTGATGGTCCAGTCGATGATCACTTGGTCAAACACCTGCCACTCTTCAATCAGACGCGCCCTACGCCCTGCGGTTATCGATGTCATGAATACGCGTGAACGAAAAACGCGCCCCTCCAGTAAATGCACCTGGTACTCCGGATCGAGGTCTGGACTGCTGAGCGGCCACAGCTGCGGGTTATGAAGCCGAGTGTCTCCCGGGACAACAACTACGCATGCGGTCGTGTGTTCCGCCCACCCACCATCCATCCACCCACCAACCATCCATCCATCCATCTACCCATCCATCCATCCATCTACCCATCCATCCATCCACCCATCCATCCACCCACTCATCCACCATTCATCCATCCATCCATACATCTCTCTCTGTAGTCTCGGTGGTCAGATGATTTTCTCTTCCTTTGACCTTTAATGCGAGAGAGAGAGAGAGAGAGAGAGAGAGAGAGAGAGAGAGAGAGAGAGAGAGAGAGAGAGAGAGAGAGAGAGAGAGAGAGAGAGAGAGAGAGAGAGAGTCTGGTAGAGATGGATTCGAACCTGGAATCCTCCGGCTCCAAGGCACCGAACCGGGAACCCAACACTATACACCACTGCGCCTCATGGGTCTAGAGGTGGGTCTGGTAGAAATAGGTCTGGTGGCGATGAGTCTGGTAGAGATAGGTCTGGTAGAGATGGTCCGGTAGAGATGGGTCTCGTAGAGATTAGTCTGGCCGATATGTGTTTGGCCAAGAGACGGGTTTGAGATGGATTGTACTGATCTATACTTTGTTCTTCTCCACTCTGGTTCCGATCGCATATCGCTCTGTACCGGTATTTAACCGATCTCTTCGATCTTTTGCCTCCAGACCAACTCGCTCCCCATCCATTCTCCACCAATGTCTGACATCATCATGTCATTGTTTGTTTTTCGACCTCTAAACCAGCTTTTCTCGACTATTAGTCGGCATTTTATGCTAACTGACGATGAAATTTAAGAAAATTATATCGTTGCTTCAACACAAACACAGACACACACACACACGCACACTATTCAGACTCCTTCTCTGCACAGGTGCGAATAATCGACTTCGCCACAAAGCTCCTTGATACAAGATGCTAATTAGTAGCCTAGGCCCTATGAGCAGAACAATGTAGTCAATGGCCAGGCAACTGGAAAAGCAGACATTGCGTTTCGTCAACCACAGGTTGATATTCCAGCCAACGGATTTCAGTGGATTTGATGCCATGTTCAGACTGCCAGATCCATACGTGTAGCAACGACAATGAAATACGCTGATAGCGGATGTGCATATATTGCTGATGTTTCCTACACAAGACGCAGCGTTTGGATATCAGGTGACACTCCTCGGAGACGGTTTCCCTCCCAAAGAACAAGCAGGACCTCAGCAGTCTGCATGATTGGTCACTCGACTGCTCACTCTTCTTGTCGACTGAATTCGAACTTTCAAGTTGCAGACGGCATGACAATTTTTATATAGCGCAACTCTGAATGAGAACAATGAAATGCCAGGATGAGAAACTGTTTCTCTTTACACACGTTGGCGTTCGATTGATGCATGCGGTCCAAGAAATCTAGTTCGCATCAACATAATTTGTAATTGTATAATGTCAATTGAAGTTCAAACGAAATCGATTAATTCGACCAAAATGTATACGGTTAACGGTTGACGCTGAGTATGCCATGACAGAGATAGAGACGTACGGAGACAAAGATGAAAGAAGAGAGAGACAGAGAGAGACAGAGGCAGGCAGGCAGACAGACAGAGATAGAAATAGGGAGAGACAGAGAGTTGGACTGCCACAGACAATCATTTGGAAGATATCTCCATGTCCTCCATCTCTTGCATTGTATTGCATTGTATCCGTAAATTAAAATAATGGTCGACGAATTAAGTTTCAATTGATTTCCCACATGATGGGCTGATCTGACGTCCTCGACCTCTACCCCGCTTCCACCTTCCGCTCTCTGCCATCCGCCATCCATTGGTGGTGGTGGAATGGGTAGCGGTGCTGGAATGAAGACGGTTGAATAACAGGAAGGAGGAATGAAGGATTTTAGGATGGATGGGTGGATGGATGGATGGTTGGATGGTTGGATGGATGAATGGATGGATGGATGGATGGATGGATGGATGGATGGATGGATGGATGGATGGATGGATGGATGGATGGATGGATGGATGGATGGATGGATGGATGGACTGTTATTATGCCAAACGAAAGATGGATGACTTAAATGTCGGTGACTGAAATGGACGAAATCTCGATGAATCACGAACCAATAATTAATAATTATATACATATAAATAAATATATATATAATATTTATTTATATATTATATAAATAAATATATATATATAGACGGAAGACACCGAACGATTACCCTCCCGATCTGACGCAGCAGCCATCTTCTTACAATGCATCAAAGGCATCGGAAAACAATTTTCCAGTAGGCCTATCATCTCGGCATATAGTTTTGGCGAAAGGCACCGTGCTGTTCAAGCACAGGTAGCCAATACCTTTAAAGAATTATAGTCAGCTCTGCATACTTGTGTGAGTTAGATACAATATGCATAATTTAAATTCTGGTGTAGTCCTCATTGGCGGAGTTTGGTTTCCGTTTTTGGAGGGGCTAAGGCCTTCTTAGGAGGGGGGCTAAGCCCGGAAAAAGAAACCAATTGCACGGTAAAAAATGAATCTGGGTCTTCCTGGGGGGCTTAGCCCCCCCCTAGCCCCTGATAAACTCCGTCCATGGTAGTCCTATATGTTAAATGCAGTTTGCTGAAGGTTTTTTAAATTGGCATACCGCTTCAACCATCAATGTATGCAGAGCTTTTTTAAACGTGCAGTTGCACACAAAATGTGCAGTTCTAAATGGATTTGTGCAGTTGTATATAAGCACTTCTGTACAGTTAAAACAAGCAAAAAGGTCACTGCCCTCCGATTGGAAGTATAATTTACCATGGATGATGGGAAAGGAAAGAAGGGGTGTGCAGTTCTAAAAATTCCTTAAAAATAGCCCTGAATCATGTATGCGTGTAAATATACACCGACATTCGACCTGTGAGTGACAGCATTGACACTGACCACTGACCATAGACTCCATAGTAGAGCATTGAAAGGCATGCATTGGCCTCTCAGTCTGAGAGGAAATCATTTGAACAGCCGATTCATTTTCAATTCTTATTATTACTTCTCAATTTTTTAAATATTCTTTTCATTACTCCATCTTTGTGACCTTGTGTGACCTCTGCTACAGGTGGAGCGTAAGCCCATAAGCTATATACATTGCATATATAGGTCAGTCGGACACGATTCGGAAATGAATTATGGTTAACTCAATGAGTCATCTAAGCTTATACACTATAATGTAATGTGATGTAAATCTTCGAGCATTGAAAGCATGCATGTATTGTAGTATAGCGGCATACAGTCTGCAGTGCTATTCATTTCAGCAGAGTTTGGAATCTTTCCAGCAGCAAATCTTGAATTGTATACGATGTAATTAATATACTATAGGCTAATTATTATTGTTATAAGCTGAAGAAGGATGTTCTCTACTTTCCATGGCAGCTGCTTACCGTTCAGTGTTCTTCCGACGGCAGCCTCATCCATCTCCAGTCTGCAGACTCAGAGTTCCGACTCATCCCAGCAGCAGCAACAGCAGCAGCAGCAGCAGCAGCTGTCGAGGTCGTCTTTGAACGGAAGTGGCAGCACTCTGATAAGTATACGACGACGACGACGACGGATGGTTCGATGAGAAATGGAGCGAGGTCGACTGGAAGAGTCGCCTGGAGTTGGTCGTACGACTCTGGAGAACGAAAACAAAGGTAACACTACGTAACAAAATTTTACTTTTTGTTTGTTCCTGGGTATTAAATGTTATTTCCTAATTGCTTCTGCCTCAAAAGTATAGAAAATGGCCATTATACCCCAAAGACATTTGAGGCCAGGAGATTGATTATTCTGAAATGTAACTGCTTCTTCGGTACATTGAAATTCATGTGTTAACTCGGAGTAGCTGTACAGCTTTTGTGAACTTCCGGGAATATTCTAGAATGTGCTAGAACCTTCCACACCTATAAATATCCACAGGTAGTAGTATAAATAAAGATGCCTTGAACCCACCATGCACTTCAGTTTAGTTGTACGTCTGACTAGGTGCATAGACTGTACACACAACTCATATGACATCAAGAGGCTGCTAGTAGGCCTATCCGGCTGACGCATTCTGCTATGTCTGTACTTTCTTGCGGATGATGGTACAGAAGGGAGAAGAGAGCCATGAAGTTTACAATACCAAGAATCTGGCGAGAACCCACTGACCACTCAAGCAATTGCTACTTCTGCATGGTGGATCCTTCCAAACGTCGGTCTGGAAAGAATGCAGCTTCTACAAGAACAACAACTACCACTGCTACCATCGTTACCACTACTACTACTGATGCTGCTGCTGCTGCTGCTGCTACTGCTACTACTACTACTACTACTACTACTACTACTACTACCACTACGACCTTCCTTCATGCATGGCCCCAGTGCCACACAGTCCTGAGCTTCCGGTATTCACTGTTCTAGATAGAAATCAGTCGCCTTTAGAAGAGCAAAGTATATCAGAGTCAGAGAGCGATGAAGACGTTTTAGATCCAGACTAAAATTTTCTAGCTCATGACAAAAATCCGTACTATCCAAACCAAAAATACCTTAACGACTTGATCAGAGGTCTTGGTCTCACCAAGTCCAGTGCAGAACTTTTGACGTCTAGACTCAAGCAGTGGAACCTGTTGGATGACAGTGTTCAAATCGAAGATCAGAGGAAACGTCATCAAGCATTTTCGAGCTTTTTTACCAGTCAAGATGGACTCTGCTTCTATCACAACAGTCACAACATGACCGGTCTTTTTCAGGAAATTGGAATCGACTGCAACCCGAACGAGTGGCGTCTCTTCATTGACAGTTCATCTCGGAGCCTCAAAGCCGTGCTACTCCATAATAGGAACAAGCATCCGTCTCTTCCTCTTGCTCACTCGGTACACTTCAAAGAGGATTACAACAGCGTGAAAACCTTATTAGCCGTCTTGTTCGATGAGTACGGCTGGGATGTCATAGGAGACTTCAAAATGGTACCATTTCTGATGGGTCTGCAAGGGTTCGGACAGAGTTTCCTTGCTACCCTTGCCTTTGGGACAGCAGAGACAAACAGCAGAGACAAAAGGCGCACTATCACAAGCGGGACTGGCCCCAGCGGACCGAGTTCAATGTGGGTAGCAAAAATGTCGAGTGGGAGCCACTGATGGATCCTCGGAAAGTGCCGATGCCACCACTGCATATTAAATTGGGCCTAATGAAACAATTTGTCACGGTTCTGGATAAGGAATCGGTAGCTTTCAAGTACCTTCAAGGTTTCTTCCTTAAGATGTCTGAGGCAAATGTCAAATCTGGTGTATTCGTCGGCCCACAGATAAAGAGAATCATGGAGTGTAAGAATTTATCCAAGATGCTTTCTAGGAGTGAGAAAGCGGTTTGGAATAGCTTTGTAGCGTTGGTTAGAGGCTTCCTGGGCAATAACAATGCCGAAAACTATGTAGAGCTGGTTGAGACTCTAGTGAAGAACTATACAGTAAATGGGATGCAGGATGTCCCTGAAAGTTCATATCCTTGATGCTCACCTTGATAACTTCAAATAGAACATGGGAGTATACTCTGAGGAGCAAGGCGAGCGCTTCCACCAGGATATACTAGACTTTGAACGTCGCTACCAAGGACAGTATAATGAGAACATGATGGGAGACTACATCTGGGGGCTGATTCGTGAAAGTGATTGACAGTATTGCTGATTTACAGTATTGCTGTAAATCTCGAAAAACTACGCTTTTAAAAATTTCGGGTGGTCAATTTTTGTGTCATTCTAGTATTGATACATGCTGCTTTAGAGTCATTTTGTGGTTTCTTGTGACCTATATAGTTTTATTCTGCCTTTACGTAAACAAAAACGAACAAATTCGCTCGTTTGTTGTGGAAATAGGTTTTTTTTCTTTTAAATATCATTCTCCAGTCCACAAAAGCAAAGTTTAAACAGAATAACAACCATTTCCTATACTTTTGAGGCACAAATAACAAGGAAATCACACTCATTGCCCAGGAACAAAAATCGTGTTACATAGTGTAATCAGAGGAAAGATACCGTTTCCATCAATCCTACTGCTCCTATAAGCTTATTATAGTCTGACGCATTGCACAGTGCCGCAGCAGTTGTAGCAGTAGTAGCAGCAGCAGTAGTAGTAGTAATGGTAGTAGTAGTAGTAGTAGCAGTAGTAGTGGTAGTAGGAGTAGTAGTAGTAGTAGTAGTAGCAGTAGTAGTAGTAGTAGTAGTAGTAGTAGTAGTAGAAGTGGTAGTAGTGGTAGTAGTAGTAGTAATGGAAGTAGTAGTAGTAGTAGTAGTAGTAGTAGTAGTAGTAGTAGTAGTAGTAGTAGTAGTAGTAGTAGTAGTAGTAGTAGTAGCAGCAATATGGTAGTAGTAGTAGTAGTAGTAGTAGTAGTAGTAGTAGTAGAAGTGGTAGTAGTAGTAGTAGTAGCAGTAGCAGTAGTAGTAGTAGTAGTAGTAGTAGTAGTAGTAGTAGTAGAAGTAGTAGTAGTAGTAGTAGTAGTAGTAGTAGTAGTAGTAGTAGTAGTAGTAGTAGTAGTAGTAGTAGTAGTAGTAGTAGTAGTAGTAGTAGTAGTAGTAGTAGTAGTAGTAGTAGTAGTAGTAGTAGTAGTAGTAGTAGTAGTAGTAGTAGTAGTAGCAATAGTAGTAGTGGTAGTAGTAGTAGTAGTAGTAGCAGCAGCAGCAGCAGCAGCATCAGTAGTAGTAGTGGTGGTAACGATGGTAGCAGTGGTAGTTGTTGTTCTTGTAGAAGCATGCAGTCAACCAAATAATTGACGGTCCAAGGAATATTTTCAAGTTACGTCGATACATACATGATGTATGCATCACAGAACTGTGTTGCATTGTATGATACATACATGTACATGATGTATGCATCACAGAACTGTGTTGCATTGTATGATACATACATGTACATGTACATGATGTATGCATCACAGAACTGTGCTGCATTGTATGATACATACATGCACATGTACATGATGTATGCATCACAGAACTGTGCTGCATTGTATGATACATACATGTATGTGTACATGATGTATGCATCACAGAACTGTGCTGCATTGTATGATACATACATGTACGTGTACATGATGTATGCATCACTGAACTGTGCTGCATTGTATGATACATACATGTACATGTACATGATGTATGCATCACAGAACTGTGCTGCATTGTATGATACATACATGTACCATGATGTACGTGTACATGATGTATGCATCACATAACTGTGCTGCATTGTATGATACATACATGTATGTGTACATGATGTATGCATCACAGAACTGTGCTGCATTGTATGATACATACATGTACGTGTACATGATGTATGCATCACAGAACTGTGCTGCATTGTATGATACATACATGTACATGTACATGATGTATGCATCACAGAACTGTGCTGCATTGTATGATACATACATGTACCATGATGTACGTGTACATGATGTATGCATCACAGAACTGTGCTGCATTGTATGATACATACATGTACCATGATGTACGTGTACATGATGTATGCATCCCAGAACTGTGCTGCATTGTATGATACATACATGTACATGTACGCATCACAGAACTGTTCTGCATTGTATGATACATACATGTACATGTACATGATGTATGCATCACAGAACTGTGCTGCATTGTATGATACATACATGTATGTGTACATGATGTATGCATCACAGAACTGTGCTGCATTGTATGATACATACATGTACATGTACATGTACATGTACATGTACATGATGTATGCATCACAGAACTGTGCTGCATTGTATGATACATACATGTACCATGATGTACGTGTACATGATGTATGCATCACATAACTGTGCTGCATTGTATGATACATACATGTACATGTACATGATGTATGCATCACAGAACTGTGCTGCATTGTATGATACATACATGTACCATGATGTACGTGTACATGATGTATGCATCACATAACTGTGCTGCATTGTATGATACATACATGTACATGTACATGATGTATGCATCACAGAACTGTGCTGCATTGTATGATACATACATGTACCATGATGTACGTGTACATGATGTATGCATCACAGAACTGTGCTGCATTGTATGATACATACATGTTAGTGTGGTTCACATATACATGGTAAAAAATAAAGTTCAAGCTAAAAACCAAGACAACCTCCCCGTTTGTTAGACCTATCAATAGTATTATTGAGACAAAATGTCAGCTTCCTATTCCAACTGGAAGGCGGTGCTCAATGACTTTGTTACTTTGCATGGGCCAATGCATAGACGTTAATGTAGAAATACATGTGTCGAGCATATATTCCCATACAATTGAGTTTTATTTCGAAATAAATCAAACATTACTGTAACATGACAATATGTGTGATGCTTAAAGAGTTGGTCAGCTTGAAATCGAAAATTTCAGTAGGTTTTAAATATGGAAAGTGTCAAAAATGTCAAAAAACATAATTAAATCCACAAATGTCTATAATTGTTCTCATTTTATGACTCCAACACCCGATGCACTCAAGAAGGCTTTGCAGTTTGCAAGCACGGTGTCAACGGCAGATTTCTTGATTGATTGACTGAGGGCAACTTTCCTATTTGCCTTGACCACTCGGAGAAAACACAGCTTTTTTCTTCATCAGCGACGAGTCAGTTGAATTCCTCGAACAACTTCACACTTCTCTCAGCCGTGTTGTTGACCACTCTTAATTATTGCTGACTTCAATCTCTGCCCTGCTGATAATCCTTATTCTCAATCTATTGCTCTGGTGTAAGTGCAAAAAGAAAATCACCAAACTTCCGGTGTGGCAGTAGTGTCAGTGTTCACTGGGTTACAAAGTCGCTCAGGCAATCCCTCTCCTTCAGCTCCACATCACTACCCCTTAACATCATTTCACCCAGGATTTACCGTCATTCCGTTAAATATCTTCACCTTATCTGTAGCAGGCAGTTGGCAACATAACAGTTTCAGACTTTAAGCCTCATCTGAAAGGTACAATGTACTAGTGATTTTATAGGACATTCATGGCTACAATGCTGATCTTCTATAGATAGAAGTCGCCTGAATCATATTTCCTAGATGAATCAAAATTGACAGATCTTGTCCTGGAGTTTTAGCAGCAAGAGAAGATCTTTGCCCATGCCAAATCACAAAAATGGAAGAATCTGAGTTTCTTCCTACTTTCTTAGATTGAATACGTCACGTTGATTGCTAAATCGGTATGTTTTGATGGCATACAGTAACCTGGCCATTCAACGTGTATGGTAAATTGGGCTCTCCAGTTTCTTATTGAGGGCTGGCTTCCAAGGACAACCATTGACACCTCAATGATTTCTTGGTAGTCATCTCTTAAACTGACTTTATTTTCAGCAGACTACTTGAGAAAACCGAATGCTCTCTCATGGGAGGCTTCAGTAATGGATACGAATAGAACTCGGATGTTGTCACGTGTTACACCATCCCACACATTCTTAAATCTCTTAAATATTGGATTATATTTTGAATTAGATGGACCACAACACAAAATGGAGATTTTCGCTAAAATCAACTCCATCCCAATGACGACAGCAGGCCAGCCACAGAACTTGTTACCTATTATGTCTTCTTGAAAAACGTATAGGCTAATCCTCTAAAACACCCGGTGCTGACATGTGTTGTATCAAAGATCAAGGCTTGGACATTGTCAGTGAGTCTTCATATTAAGTTCAGAAGATAATGAAAGACTTTGGATTTAAATTATATCCTGCATAGAGGGAAAGTTGGGCACAATAAAGAGTTTATCCACACCATCACCTGAAAATAGCACTGACAGGCGGTCAACATATCCAGTGTGCTGCAAGTGGGTACAGATTCAGATCTTTCAGCTTCAGCATGCTCCATCCTGGTCATCGTAAGCACCCCATGTGAATGGTATTCCGTGAAAGTGACAGGACAAAAGATCGCACACAAGCGCTGCTGCGCAGTGACTGACACCAACAATCTCAATGCTTCATGATCAGATCAGCGTATAATATGTCACTGCTATCAAGTACATTTGTCAATTGATGGCTAAACAGCAGTCTAGTCTTGACTGCGGTAAGTATAATAGCACAACAGAAATTATTTCAAGGTCATCTACATGACAATGGTTGAGGTTTTTGATCAAGCTACAATGAATCAAGATTTCTATCCAATACAACTATATGGTAATATTTCTATGTCGTTGAGCACCACCTTCCAGTTGGACTAGGAAGTTGAAATTTGGCGTCAATAATACTATTGACAGGTCTAACAAATTGAGAGGTTGTCTTGGTATCTAGCTTGAATTTTATTTTTTTGAACCACCCTAATACATGTACATGTACATGATGTATGCATCACAGAACTGTTCTGCATTGTATGATACATACATGTACATGTACATGATGTATGCATCACAGAACTGTTCTGCATTGTATGATACATACATGTACATGTACATGATGTATGCATCACAGAACTGTGCTGCATTGTATGATACATACATGTACCATGATGCACGTGTACATGATGTATGCATCACAGAACTGTTCTGCATTGTATGATACATACATGTACATGATGTATGCATCACAGAACTACATTGCTGCATTGTTTTATTGCATTTAGGGCCTAAGTGCTTAGTAAATGTGTGGTCGCAGTTGTAAATTTTTATGGCCCCAGTAAAAAAAACTAGATCAGAGCTAACTTATCTGGTGCCAAAAAGCTTTCTATGTAATTATTTGAAAGATAAGGAGGATTTTATGCCATCCCTGCCATACACTTGAGACGTATCCAATTGCACTCATAGGCACCCACGGCCCAGGCACAGTGGGAGTGGTTGTATTGTTGTTTAGTGTTGCACGGCACAAAGCGTATATGCTAAGCAGATAGACGATGGAATGGATGAGATTAGACGCCTCTCATGTCAAGCAAAGCCATTCGTGCATGCATTCTATTTCTGCCATTATATTAAATTAAAGGATCCGACGAAACACATTTACTAAACACTGTAGCATGCTGTAGCATGTTTGTGCATTTAGTACAGATGTCTGGATGATGCTTTCTGTAATGATCCTAAAAGAGATAGAGAGACAGACATAGAGACAGAGCGACATAGAGACAGAGGGATGCATGCACACATATACATGCACGCACATATAGGCTAATTATGTAGTATGTATACTTATGTATGTGCTGTCTGCACTGGCTTCCCCTCTCTGCCCACATTTAATACTAAGTCCATGCTTTGGTACTCAAGTCGAAACTGGGTCTGCGGCGAAATATTATCTCAGGATCTCATTCGTTCTCATGTTCTCTGCATCTTCTCATCAACATCTCTAAGTTATGACTTCTTTTTAGTACTCAAACCTGTGTTGGTTGTTAAGGATTTGAATAAAAGTCGTCTTCCATCAGCGAAATAAGATATAACAACGAAGATTAGACTTTGCAAGCTATTGCAGGATCAAGTTATTGAGTTTCAGCGTTTCATGACAAAATGCAGGAAAGCCTTACGAACATAAGCTGTATTATTGGAGTATAAAACATTGAAGAGTTTAAGCAAATTACAAAGAAGACAATTTATCGTTTTAGCATTCTTTATTATAATTATACGCATCATGGCATTAATGCAGTTTCAGCAATTCATATAGGCTGCACAGCATTTAAATACCAACGTCTATGACAGCCGTTAACAATCGAGCTTACATGTACGCAACAATTATCTTCATAAATCCAACTTCTACTTTTACATGAATTATTAGCATCAATCCACATTTTACTTATAAAAATCAATCCGACTTCCACACACTCGAGAATTATTCTCATCAGTTAAAACCTATGTTTAACCGAAATTTTTCATCACCCCAACTTCTATCATTTTCATCAAATCGCTGTCTATTTAAGTAAACTAATTTTAGTCAAACAGGAATTATTAGTTTTTTTTATCCATCCAACTTATGTAGCCTATAGGCATGTGCTAAACATTCATCGATCCAACGTTTAAACGAACAAGAATTACAATAGACAAATAATTTATAACCGTGAAACGATGAACTTCTACAAAGCAATTACAAATAAATATCATACAAACAACAATTGCACAGGTAACGTTTTATTCATAAAAGTTGTGTTCATATTAATGCTGACCTCACATATCGAAATAAAACCAACATTTCGCTGATGATGGTAAAAATAGCCCTATAATCATTTAAGATTACCAACGAACAGGAAATCCATTAACTACAACACATTTCTGAAGATTATAAACTTGTTCACCTTATAATTTTTTTACTTAATCTGCAGCACATAGAATACGAACATCGGCCTATCATCATCATCATCATCATCATCATCATCATCATCATCATCATCATCATCATCATCATCATCATCATCATCATCATCATCATCATCATCATCATCATCATCATCATCATCATCATCATCATCATCATCATCATCATCATCATCATCATCATCATCATCATCATCATCATCATCATCATCATCATCATCATCATCATCATCATCATCATCATCATCATCATCATCATCATCATCATCATCATCATCATCATCATCATCATCATCATCATCATCATCATCATCATCATCATCATCATCATCATCATCATCATCATCATCATCAACAACCGAGGGACCAATGCCCGTAGGTGCTCGATGCCGTTCTCGTTATTCCACGCCAGGTTTGTCTCTCCAAGGCAGCGTGTGTTAGGTCCTGTAGTGGTGCTCCACACCATTCTGATATGTTATCCAGCCATTCCTTGTGTGGTCGTCCTTTCCTGTTAGATCCCTCCATTCTTCCAAGCACAACTGTCTTGATCTTTCTGCTGCTGTCCGTCCTGCATATATGCCCGAAGAGGTCTAGCTTCCTGGTTATTATTTTCTGCATAAGATTCTCTGTGTGGTCTATGCGAGTATACAGTTCTGCGTTTGTTACTTTCTGCATCCATCCAATTCGCAAGATCTTCCTGTAGCACCTTCTCTCGAAAGCGAGTATTCTTGCTTCTGACTCCTTGGTTATTGTCCACGCTTCACATCCGCACAGCATGCTGCTGAATACACAAGTTCTTAGCACTTCCAGTTTTAATTTCAGTTGTATAGATTTACTCTTCCAAACTTTGTCCATTGCACTCAATGCTGCTGTTGCTTTCCCAATCCTTACCCGTAATTCTGCCTTGCTATCTAGGTCGTATGTGTTGACGCATCCTAAATAGGTGACATTTTCTACATTTTCCAGTTTGTTTCCATCTATTTCCATTCTTCTGGGCAGATCTTTTGCTCCAAACACCATTGTCTTACACTTCTCAAAATTCATCTTGAGCCCATATCTTTTCCCTTCGTCGTTTAAGTCTTGTACTGTGTGTTCTAGTCTCTGTTCGTCGTCATCTATCAAATCGATGTCGTCCGCAAAGCAAAGGTTGTTTATTTTTGTTCCACTGACTGTTACTCCACCTTCATTCTCATTTTCCCTGATCTTGTCCAGCACTCTCTCCAAGAGTGTGATAAAGATGTCCGGTGACAGTGGGTTGCCCTGCCTTGTGCCTCTATTGGTACAAAACCAGGGCCCGTTCTCTCCACACACCCTAACTGCTGCTTTTGCGTTGCTGTTGATCTCCTTTATTATTCGTACTAGCTATTAGAAATATATAAACGTTTAGCCTATAAATAAATGGAACATCGTCCAAAAAGGCACAAAACTGCTTTAAACCACGAACATACAGCTTGGACTGATATTGCACATCACATGATGCTTAGATAAAAATGAGTCTCGTTGCAAAACGTTCAACATTAAAGTGACAAGTCATAGGCCTAATCATCATCATCATCATCATCATTCACCATGAGCAATATGCTCGTAGGTGTCCAATGTCAACTTCGTCTTCTTCTTCCAATCGCCTCTGTCCTGGGCCAGGTGGAACAGCTTTTGTAGTGAGTCATCACACCAGTCCTCTACGTCCTCCTTCCATTCCCGATGTGGTCTGCCTCTCCTATTATTTCCGTCCATTATTCCGAAAACAAGAGTTTTAAGTTTTCTGTCGTCCGTCATTCTGGCGATATGGCCGAAAAGCCCTAATTTGCGTCTCATAGCTTTTTGTAAGATTGTTTCTGCCCTGTCCACTCGCTGAAATATCTCTTCGTTGGTTATTTTCTGCGTCCATTTTATTCTCAGGATCTTTCTGTAGCATTTGTTCTCAAATGCCAGGATCCTTCTTTTTATGGAGGCGGTGTACATCCATGTCTCGCAGCCATAAAGCGCTGTGCTGAAGATCGTGGTATTGAGGACCTTCATCTTTGTTGTCATCTTGATCGTACTGCTCCTCCATATAGGCCTAATACCATTCATAAATTACATTGCAAAATAGCTCTATCGCGGTTGACTTGATGTAATATGACACGATCAGCTGACTATATAGGTCTACACGACAGATAGGTACACACATTTTGAAACGAGTCGTTGGAGGGAAGAATAGTCTAGGAACAAGAACTAAGTTGGTAAATTAGTCTCTTCGAACCTTAAGGCATCACTCAGGAACAGGGAACATATGAAAAAACCGCTCAGCGTACGAACAAGGTTTCGCTTTTTAACTATAATCTACACCAAGCCAAAAGGAGCATGAGAAAAGTCTTCTACAGCAATTATAAATTAGAATATCGGCCACAGATAGCTAACGTGTGGTATCAGAATGCAGGTTGCAACATTAAAATACACGCGGAGACTTTACGGCTGACATAAATAAACTCTGGCAGATAAAAAATAATTCTGAAATTGATGCACGTAGTATAGTTTCAGATGATCTACGTCGTCAACAAAAGAAGACGAAGGTGTGGTCGTCTGCACAGCACCATTGAAATCGTCGTCCTACAAATTAGAAATCTTAGATCGGTCGGATTCATCGGACTCAATGTTGTCATCTGTCACTCCAGTTGCCATGGATACTAGTCGTCGTCGTTTTCGGATGTGACGTACAGTGAGTCCTATATGGCGACGGCCACAATACCCGTTACTATGGCAGCCATGGCAGCGACGAGACCAACGCCTGATGACGATGATGATCGAAGATCTTAGTTTGTTGCCCGTCTGAGTTTCGCTGGCGACCAGAGAAGCCGCGACTGTAATAGAAATCACGATCAACAGAATATTAAGTATGAAGGCATTCGTGTGAATGCGTTATATTACGTCGCACAAAATAATACAGAAATGGTCTGCGTAGATCTAATCTCTGGCTACTCTCACTTCTTGATCGGACTTGAAATTCGACTTCGTCTCCTCTTATGGATGATGACTTCAACTTACAAATTCACTTCAAGCGATCACATCGATAGGTGATAATTTTAAGCATCGTGGTTTCTGTGCCATAGAAGCAATTGAAATTACCTTTCATACCCAGATCTCGAATGATTACCCTCCATGTAAGTTTCTTGTATAGAAAAGGGTAAAACAGGTCGAGAGGAGAAGTAAATGCAAACTCAGCTTACCAGAGCTGTATTAACGATGCTACACAACATCCACTTGACCAACAGATGATGAGAAGAAGGATGACCGAGTCAATACAGAAATCTACTACACTAGCCTTTCTAAGGTCTCTAAACACATCTCAAGAGAATAATTTTGGCGACTTGTATATTACATCGTTGTCGATGAAATACATCTCTTAGATGAAAGCAGTTGGATGAGTATGATTCTTACCTGGCGCTGGTGAGTCTTTCTCTGCAATGCAGTAGTACGAGCCGTAAACGTTGATGCAAGTTAAACCGGTGGCACATGGCTTACTCAAACACTCGTCGACGTCTGCAAACAAGAAACACATACGAAGTGATTGAAACAAACAATAATTCTTATTCATATCAATGGCCAAAGAAGATCAACGAATTCCAATCAAATGGCGAAGCTTGGTCAAAGAGCTTTGAAGATGAGCAAAACTTTCCAAAAAAACTTCTGCTTGCGTTTCTGAGAACCCTATAGCATTTCCGATAATTTTTACATGCCTGGAAATTTCACAACATTTTTAGTTATGAGCATTGAAAACGTACCCAGATTTGGCCTGCAAATTTCCTCCGATAGAGAATTGATGATGGTACGTATCAAGCCCCGTGCCGAAGTCCAAGGCCGTCCGCCATTGATGGTGTTCTAGGTGAGGATGCGAGGCGATCATCTTTAGTTCGTACTTGTTTATCTTGCTTGTCAAACCGATTGCATACATTGAGACTCCTGCCCGATGGGCAAGACTTGCTTCCGAAAGAGCCTGGCTGGCGTAGATGGTTGATGCACCTCCAGTGATCAGTATGGCCACATTCGGTACATCCGGTCGATCGCCGGAAGCTGTGGTGAACTGAGTCGTCCTCATGGCCTGCAGAGCAGCATAGATGTTGATCGAATTGCTGTTGATGTAAGGCAGGTTGACTATGGCGGTCTTCAGGGTCGTCTTGTTGTAGTAGGAGTTGAGTAGAATTTGATTGCTTGCACCGTCGGCGAACGTCCCAACTCCGACTCTGGTGGCGGTGTCGCTAATCGGGAGCTCTTCGACAATTGCTGCAACATATCCGAGCATCTTCGCCCAGTTGTCGGAACCATTGTAGGAAGAACTGTCGAGTATGAACACGAGATCCATGACTTTCTTTGAGCAATCACTCTGGGCTGATGTGATGCATGTACGGGCTACGAGCAAGTCATCAAAAGAAATGAGAGATCTGAAGTCGTAGCTGAGAAAGTAGCTCTGGTTCAGCTGTTGAGGACGAGCAGATTATGTCTCTCAGATCAGCATATATCACCTTCGATGTCACTCCCACGCGGAGGATGGATATTCCAGCATGAGCAGCAAGATTCGATTCAGCCACAGCAGACGGTTTGTTGTCATAGCCATCAGTGATGACGATTGCGACTTCTTCTACCCCCAGTCGTCGACCATGTTGCTGAGTGAACTGCGTCATTCTCATTTCACGAAGTCCAGCCGCCAAGTCTGACGCAGCACCGTTCACAAATGGAATGCTCAAGATAGCTTAATTGTTTCATGGCATCTTTACTATAAATAGCAAAACAAACAGAATTCTTCCGAATGAAAATTTATCATCACCGTCTTATGTGTAATGTTACATAGTTAACTTCTTTAAAAATAATTTCAAAATATAAAGGTGAGCATGCAGTGTGAAATTCTTGAATACAGCAGAATGTAGAGCTTGATAGTTTCCATTTAACAAAGATAATCGACGATGACGCGCAGTTTGTCGATTAATTATAATGATGATAAAAATTTTACCTGCTGCACGTGTTGAGATAGAAAATGTTTTCGGCTGTAGACGAGAATCTGACAACTCCGACGCGTGTCAGATCTGGGCTGATGTTCATCTTATCTACGATCGAAGCAACGAATTTGAGAACGTTGGTCCAGTTGGGGCAGGTAGAGCCACTAAGTTGGGTGCAGACGAACTGTCAAGCACGAACACTACATCACTCTTCACCGACTGGCAAGCAGCTGAATCTGGAAACATGTTTCAAGAGAATATTTTAAAAGTGTTTGGCATATACAGGGTGGGCCAAAAAAAGTAATCCCCTACGGCTTTTTGTCAATATCTTGGCCAAAATTTGGAATTTTTCAAATCCAATTTACGGACTTGAAGGTAATTCATATCTACGTACAATAGCCAAATTGTATCGCCATACATGAAACAGAACAAAAGTTATATGACTTTTAGTGAGGCCACCCACCGTTTTTTGACGATTCAAAAACGCAACGCAACAAAAAGTAACAAAAAACCAATTGAATTATTCTGACCAATATCTTGGCCGGAAGTAAGAATTTCTAAATGAAATTTTACAAGCTTAATGACAATTCATATCTACATATGATGGCCAGATTTCAGCAAAATATTTAAAACAGAATAAAAGTTATGGCCCTTTTAAGGAGGCCCCCACCGTTTTCTGACGATTCAGAGACGAAACGCAGCAAAAAGTAGCAAAAACACGATTTTATTAAGTCTCATCTCAAATAATTTTTAACAAATAGGCTTTGATAATGCCAGATGATCATTATTATTACTATTTAAAAAAGGAACAGGGTACCAGCGTGGCTGCACGCCACTGAGAAGTCACTTAGCAAGATGACAATCAAATTGGTAAATAAGAAATCTGTCAGATTAATCAACAGGTCCATCAAGAACTTTGCAAAGAGACTCAAAAGTAGTTTTGGCACTGGTGGTGGGCACATTGAACACAAGTTGTGAATCACTATCAAGTTAAGTTCCAAACAGTTATTTGAGATATGACTTGATAAAATCATGTTTTTGTTACTTTTTGTTGCGTTACGTTTTCTAATCGTCAAAAACGGTGGGTGGCCTTACTAAAAGTGGTATAACTTTTGTTGGGTTTGAAATATTTTGATGAAATCTGGCCATCATGTGTAAATATGAATTGTCTTTAAACCTGTAAAGATTAATTTTGAAATTCTTACTTCTGGCCAAGATATTAGCAAAAAACCTAATTTTGTTGCGTTTCGTTTTTGATTCGTCAAAAAACCAGGGGTGACCTCACTAAAAGTGATATAACTTTTGTTCTGTTTAAAATATTTTGATGAAATTTGACCATCGTGTGTAAATATAAATTGTCTTTAAGCCTGTAAAATTTCATTTTGAAATTCTTACTTCTGGCCAAGATATGGGCAAAAAACCTTAGGGGATTACTTTTTTATGGCCCACCCTGTACATTAACTCAATTATTATACATTTTGACAGAATGCTGTTCCAAACGGTGAGCAGAGGTCAAAGTTGAAACTTAAAGTAACCAAAAGAACCGACCGAATAATTTTTATTTTCAATTTTTCAACGTTAACAAGTGTTCTCTGATGGCAGATCAATAAGTTTAGTGCTTAATTTTACTCTTTCAAAATGCTTACAAGGACATGACTAGTCGACTGGAGCCAGATGATAGCCCTCCTCGCAACTGTAGTAGTAGCTGTCGAAGGTATCCACACAGTATTGAGAACATTGCCCATTGTCGTATTCGCATTCGTTATCGAAGCATGAACCTGTAAAAATCACAAATCGGTGTAATTAGCAAAATAACTTTTACCCAATTATTATGATAGGAAATCATGTTAACGTTGATCTGCATTTAACGATGTGTTTTGATGCCTGCGAAATATGTCCACATGGAACGAATGGATTTTATTAACTCACCTTCGAAGCAAAATTGCTTTTAGTGATCGAAGAAAACTAGCATTGAAACTAGGTTATAATAGGCTATTATCATTATAGGCCTGCCGGTCACTTCGTATATGCTTATGCCTAAAGGATTTTTTCTTTCATTTGCTTTTCACTTCCTGCTGACGCCAATTATTTGGTTGCATAATTAGAAGAATTTATATAGGCCTACCGCCACCTTAAAGTACAGCAAATCACCAGATTATTTGGATACTATTTTGACAACATGTAATTCCGAGAAAAGTACAACGTTGTCGCATTGGAAGCCAATCGTGTTCCGCTATACTGTAGGCTAGTGTAGGTTATACACACACCTGCAGACAAGCCAGATTGACCTTGAGGACCAACAGCTCCAGTGGCGCCTGTTCTTCCCACTCGTCCGCTACTTCCTTGTGGTCCAGTGGCTCCAGGCCCTCCAGCCGGACCAGTGGCTCTAGTGAGACCGACACCTACAGACATCAGAAGAATTCATCTTACAGTTGTAAAGATTGTAATTTGCATATTTGAAAAATTACGAATCTTTAGACCATTTTAATTCGCCTAATTGTGTTTTCGCTTTATTATTGTATTTAACTGAGATAAAGAGAATAACGATAACAATAATATTTATTTAACTCTTTATTATGTATGACCGTGAGGCTTGAGCCTACCAGTTGCTCCAGTTGATCCAATTGGTCCAGTGGAACCAGTTCTTCCCATTGGGCCTTGAATTCCCGTCGCTCCAGTGCTTCCTGGCAGACCAGAAAGTCCAGTTGCACCAATTGCTCCCGTTACGCCCGTTGAACCTGCATAATCAGTCAACAAATAGTTGTAAGACGCGTGGAATCCACTTAATTCATTCAATATTCAATTAATAGGAAATAATACAAGAATTAAATGCATGCCTATGAAAAAGAAGCGTCGACGTCGTATATCACGTTATGAACCAACGTTGTGCATCTAATAAGCTGAAAACAAAGCTTGACTAAACATTTTTATTAAAAATAGATATTAATCTAATATTTTGGACCTGGTTTAACGCCACGTAAAGTGAATCAGAGAAGCTAAAAAATCCATAGCATATCATTGAAACTTAATTAAATTACCTGTTCTTCCGATTCCAGTGGCTCCGGTGAATCCTGTCGCCCCGTTAGCACCTGGCATTCCATTGTAACCAGTAGACCCAGTTCTCCCCATTATTCCCGATGCGCCAACAGCTTCAGTCGCTCCGACTGGACCTGAGCTTCCGGTAGCACCGACGGCACCCGTGTGACCCTGCACACCGCTGGAACCGGTCAGTCCAGCTGGACCCTGAATACCGGTACCTGCAAACGCAAATATAAAAGTAAAGTATTTCTGTCAAACTACTGAAGTTCCGACTTCCGATTGGCGTATGATAGATTATGTAGTCTAATTAGGCCTATATGGAGGGGAAAGATTTTCGTCATAATGCAAGCTAAGAGACAACTGTTGGCCAAATGTACAAAAGAATATAAATAATTGGCCAGAAATATCGACTGGTTTTGTATTAATTTTATTTTCGAAAACAGTCAAACCATTAAGTCCGTAAGTTCACTTACGTAAAATTGTAAGTATCCAGATTTTCAACCCATTACCGATTGCACGTGATAATAACGTCTAATAGCAACATAGCATGCTGCCATAATCAAATTAAGATGCAAATCCAAAGATGCAGGATGTAGGTATTGAGTAGACGATACATCAACAGTGAAGCACATGAGAGCTGAGAAATGAAGCACCAACCTGTGGCACCCGTTCCTCCTGTTCTACCATCTTGTCCTGTAGCACCGATGTGACCCATTAGACCAGTGGCACCTTTGCTCCCTTGAAGACCAGTAGCTCCAATTGCTCCAGTTTTTCCCATCGCTCCAGTCTTTCCTTGGGACCCAGTCTGTCCAGTCGCTCCGATGCCACCAGTGGTTCCTGTCAAATAGCACACGGTTAGTTGATAGAATCAGCAATATATGGTAAGTACGGTGTGTAACAGAAGTCGAAATCAGAATTAGCTCATTCACATTGAAATTATGAATTATTAAAGGACATGTGTCGCTCATTCACATTGAAATTATGAATTATAAAAGGACATGTGTCGCTCATTCACATTGAAATTATGAATTATAAAAGGACATGTGTCGCTCATTCACATTGAAATTATGAATTATAAAAGGACATGTGTCGCTCATTCACATTGAAATTATGAATTATAAAAGGACATGTGTCGCTCATTCACATTGAAATTATGAATTATAAAAGGACATGTGTCGCTCATTCACATTGAAATTATGAATTATAAAAGGACATGTGTCGCTCATTCACATTGAAATTATGAATTATAAAAGGACATGTGTCGCTCATTCACATTGAAATTATGAATTATAAAAGGACATGTGTCGCTCATTCACATTGAAATTATGAATTATAAAAGGACGTGTGTCGCTCATTCACATTGAAATTATGAATTATAAAAGGACGTGTGTCGCTCATTCACATTGAAATTATGAATTATTAAAGGACATGTGTCGCTCATTCACATTGAAATTATGAATTATAAAAGGACATGTGTCGCTCATTCACATTGAAATTATGAATTATTAAAAAACATGTGTCGCTCATTCACATTGAAATTATGAATTATTAAAGGACATGTGTCGCTCATTCACATTGAAATTATGAATTATTAAAGGACATGTGTCGCTCATTCACATTGAAATTATGAATTATTAAAGGACATGTGTCGCTCATTCACATTGAAATTATGAATTATTAAAGGACATAATATTATATCGCAGTAACACATGATGTATAAAAAATAAAAATTATTATTTGAAATGGAGTTCTTGACTGCAGACAAATAATTACTAGTCACAGTTTAATCACTTTCATGGGATATTGCAGTTTACCGCAACAATTTATTCTATATATTCTATTCAAAGATAGAAATGATTTATTTATCACAGTATAGGCCTACACGAAGTTTCAGATAACGCATAAATTGTTATGTAGCCTAAGCGAAATGAAGCCTGAAAATGAGAGAACAAACTTTAGATTTACCTGTGTCCCCCTTAAGTCCTGTTGGTCCAGTCGACCCGCTGCCACCTACTGGCCCAGTTGATCCGACTGGACCTGTTGATCCTGTGCGTCCCTGTGGACCAGTTGATCCTGTCAATCCAACGGGACCAGTGGAACCGGTATTTCCGGTGGCCCCGACGGATCCAGTGCTTCCAGTTGCTCCTTTAATTAAAAGAAGTCAAACAAAGATGTCAGGCAACTCTAAGCGACATTTCCGAGATTATTTTAAAGGAGCTTCTTCCTTCAGATTCACCCATAAATTTATTCATCCATCTTCTTCATCCATCCATCCGTCCATCCATCCATCCGTCCGTCCATCCATCCATTCATCCATCCATCGATTCATAAATTCATTTATTCATTAGTCTGGACTTTTACATAGGCCTGCCATCTCTTCAAGATTAAATCCAGCAACTAATTAAGGTTTCTTTGAATATAATTCACTACTCAATATACTTATTTGGTGAGTTGTGAATTGTTTATCCACTTCCGTCCATTGCTGGAAACGTTCTGCTTCCACAGAAACGTTCCTCTATCTTGAGGCGCTGTATAAGAATAGGATGCAAATGTGCTATTTGCTAAATAATTACCTCCAGTGAAAGGTTTCGGTTGATATGAATTACATGATTGTCCTTTAATTCCTTGAATTCCCTGGAGTCCGGTTGACCCTGTCTTTCCAACTGAACCAGTGAATCCTGTCGCTCCTTGGTTACCCTGTGGTCCCGTCGACCCAGTTGACCCAACTGGCCCGGTAGAACCCGCTAGACCAGTTGCACCCAAAGCACCCATCGGACCAGTCGAACCTGGGAAATAAAACACTTTGTAAAGACAACATCGTCTAAAATGTCACCAGAAAGATCTTTTATATTCAATGATCAATATCTCGATCTCGGAATGAAATACTAATCTAATTATTGCGTTTCTGCAATGTTAATATCTGCTGCAGAAATAACATCAAACACTTCATTATAAAGATAGAAGAGATGTCAGATTCCATGCTACTTTCAAAATGTGGACTTCCGCTTTTATCTGTTTCTCCAGATGACCCTTTTAGACCAGTGGATCCGGTAGCACCAGCAGGCCCTGTATGTCCGGTATTTCTAGTAGCTCCAGTCTTTCCAGCAACTCCACTGGCTCCAGTTGCTCCTTGTGGACCAGTGGATCCATTCAGACCTAAGCATTAAACAAACGGTTTTCTATACTTATTTCTTTGTTTGTATGTGCACTTGTTATAGCGCCCCTTCAAGCTCTCTCTACTCAGAGGCGCTCCCGAATGCAGAGCGGACACTGCATCGGAGTTTCACGCCGAAGCGCTGAGCAATTGCGAGTGAAGGACTTGCCCAAGGTCCCTACGCGGCGAGGTGGATTCGAACCTCGAACCTTCCGGCTTCAAGGCAACGACGCCACCACTACACCACCGCGCCCCACAATCTTCAAATCTAATTACAATCAGAAGTGGGATTCACGAGAACAAATTTGGATTGAGAAAAGTTGTCTCTTAAAAATCCAGTTCCTAACTTCTTTCTAAAATTACCCAGATCTCAAAGATACGTTTCTCTTAAAGACACTTAAAACAAGATTAGTAACAAACCTGTAACTCCAGTTGCTCCGATTGGACCAGTCTTTCCTGTTTCTCCAGTTGCTCCCTTTTCTCCAATGGAACCAGTGGCTCCTGTGCTTCAGTTCAAACCCATAGGTCCTGTCTGACCAGTGGCTCCACTGTTACCTTTGGGTGCAGTGGAACCAGTGTTTCCTTGAGGACCAGTCATTCCAGTTGCTCCAGCGCCTCCGACAGGTCCAGTTGCTCCAGATGCACCTGTTTTTCCAGAAGGTCCAGTTGATCCAGTCTGACCAACAGCACCTTGAGGACCCGTCTGACCTGTGGATCCAGTTTTTCCAGCGACACCATTGCTACCTGTAAACGCGAAAGGCATCTTGTAATCTTGTAAAAAAAAAACTACACACATTTGAAATGCTACTTAAGTAAATGCGAAATTTCCTAAACTTGTATAAACTGGAAAGCTAATTAATATGGAATATGTGTAACTAAAAGCCTACTTGCCACCCATTCATTGTTTCAAGAAGACAGGCAATGGATTCGATGCCTCACCTGTAGCACCCTGCAGACCCGTAGATCCTGTTGATCCAGTTGCACCAACGGGTCCCATTGAACCAGTCTGTCCTGTAGATCCGGTTCTGCCAGTGAGTCCAGTAGCACCACTACTTCCGGTAGCTCCATCGAGTCCATTCAATCCTCGCTGACCTGACGCACCAGTGTCGCCTGTCAAAACTTTACTAAATGATGATGATGGTGATGATGATGACGACGACGACGATGATGATGATGACGATGACGATGACGATGGCGATGGCGATGACGATGACGATGCCGATGACGATGATGATGATGATGATGATGATGATGATGATGATGATGATGATGATGATGATGATGATGATGATGATGATAAAAATTATGATTACGGAAAGACTTAGAAAATCTAAATGGCAATTTTTAATGAATATTTTTTGTGAATATTGAACAAAGTGAAACTAATCAAAACTTATGACATTAGTAGACGAAGAAAAAACGGAAGTAAGGTAAGGAAGAAAAACAGGAACCGAAACCATAATCAACCAAACCTAATTAGCAGCTGACTTTTTTGGACATTTACCTCTTGGATCTGTGGATCCAGTTAGCCCAGTTGCTCCGACGTTTCCTTGAGGTCCTGTGAGTTCAGTGGCACCAACGCCTCACGAATTGTACATACCCGTTGGTCCTGTCGCTCCAGCCGAACCAGTCTGCCCAGTTGCACCGACGCTTCCCGTGGCACCCACGGGTCCAGTAGATCCACTAGCTCCTTGGGCTCCTTGAATACCAGTGGATCCTGTACGACCAGCAGGTCCAGATGAACCAGTCATTCCAGTAGATCCAGCTTGACCAGTGGCTCCTGTTACATACGCGCACAATCATAATCATATGCTAATCATATGCTAGAGGATGCATGCAATAAAACATTATTGACGAAGCAAGTAAATAGCTTAATAAATATCCTCGACAACATATCAATACTAATAATCAATGCAAACAATTGCCAGGATGAATCTATTATAGGAAAGTGGAATTAATAAGTACTTTACTAAACTCCAATAATACCTATACACTTTGGTCATCATCTATCGAAAGATCTGTTGGCTCGTATTGATATGAGGAACATTTCTCTCTATCTGTGTTTGCATTCCCATCACTTTCATTCATTAATCACGAAAAGTTATTAACTACTAAGAAGATAATAAATAATTATGTTATAAGCGGCACTTTGACGTACCTGTAATCCTGTATGTACGGTTGATCCTGCGAGTCCACTAGCTCCTATTGGACCAGAGCTACCAGTGCTGCCATTTGCTCCTTGTATGCCCTGTTGACCAGTGGCTTCTGTGTCACCTGCTTTGCCCGTCAGACCTTGTGAACCGGTGGCTCCTGGCAATCCCTGAGGTCCCGTCATTCCAGTGGAACCTGTGCAAAACGATTGAATTAAAGTTAAAATGAATCATTTGACAACTTGAAAAGTTTAATGAAAATTATCATGTTTAAGTATCACACAAATCTATTAATTTAACAATTAAAACACGCCTTGACATTAAATACAGTTTATTCACTGTTTTTGTCAATCCCGTTGCTACAGTATTTCCATCAAGACCTCTGATTCCAGTGGCTCCGGTTTTTCCAGGCAATCCAGAGGCTCCTGCGTTGCCTTCGGCACCGGTTCCCCGTTGAACCACTGCTTCCTGTTGCTCCACTTAGTCCGGTAGAACCTGTAACTCCAGTCTGGCCAACAGTTCCAGTTGCTCCTGTTGCTCCAACTCCTCCGGTTTGACCCGAGGCTCCAGTTGCTCCAACAGGTCCAGCTGGACCAGAGGCACCGGTTGCTCCAGTTCTACCAACACCTCCAGTCACACCCGTCGCTCCAGCACCACCAGTAAGACCTGCAGCTCCAGTAGCTCCAGCATCACCAGCTAATCCAGTTGATCCAGTTGATCCTGGATTTCCGGTTGACCCTGTTGCACCAGTGGCACCAACTCCTCCTGTTAAGCCAGTTGCTCCAGTTGCTCAAGAACCACCTGTCAGACCAGTGGCTCCTGTAGATCCGAATATTCCAGTGGCGCCCATCCCTCCTGTCGCTCCGGTGGCTCCATTTGTTCCGGTTGCTCCTGCAGCTCCCGTTGCTCCAGTCATTCAACTGGAACCCCCCCGCTCCGGTTGATCCTGTTGCTCCACCAACTCCAGTTGATCCTGTCACTCCAGTTGCTCCAGTATAACCTGATAAGCCACTTGCTCCAGTTGCACCACTTGATCCAGCAGTTCCGCTCACTCCAGCTGGTCCAGTTGCCCCGGTTGATCCAGGTCTTCCGGATTCTCCTATAATAACAGAAGTCATGAACCAATTGAGTTTTTCACTAATGCACACAAGTCATGCAGCTGAACATAATTTTATCAGCTGTCAATCAGCACTTCTCTAAAACACTCAATTCATTGCTGATTCAGAGAAGTAAACCCTAACCCTAAAGTACCCTTAAGTAAACACGGTCGTCTTAACAAAATTTAATGTCGAGAACAACCGTTGATCCGATTTTATCTGGAATACTTATAATTTTAAGAGGATCAATGTTCCAAAAAAGTGAATGTGCGCATTCGAAAATTATCTCACACTTTTGGCAACTGAAATTTTTCCACTATCTATACCACGGTCAGCAATATAACGGGGAAGACAGTAATTAAATGGACATTGTTTCGGTTACATTCAATTTTCTGATTTTAATAAATAAGCGAAATCATTTACCTGTAGCACCAGTTGCACCATTAACACCTCTGGCTCCTCTTGCTCCGTTTGCTCCAGTTGCACCAGTAGCTCCAGTTGCTCCAGTCGCACCCGTATCTCCTGGAAGACTAGTCGCACCTATCGCTCCGGTTGCTCCATGACTACCACTTGCACCAGTAGCTCCAGCTTCTCCAGAGGAACCTGTTGCTCCATTAAGACCAGTGGCTCCAGTGGCTCCAGTGGCACCGTGGATTCCAGTAGCTCCAGTCGCTCCACTTACACCCGTTGCTCCAGTAGCTCCTGTGACTTCTGTTGCTCCGGTGGCTCCAGTCGCTCCAGTTGCTCCTGGAAATCCGCTCCAATTCCTCCCGCTGCACCCTGAGAACCAGTTGCACCGGAGGCTCCAGTTATCCCGTTGGTTCCCATTACACCAGTAGCACCGGTTGCACCAAGCGTTCCTGTTGCACCAGTAGATCCCGTTTGTACTGTTGCTCCCGTTGCACCGGTCCATCCAGTTTCTCCGGTGGCTCCTGATGACCCAGTGGAGCCAGTTGCACCATTGGCTCCAGTTTGTCCTGTTGCACCACTGGCTCCCATTGAACCCGTTGCTCCTGTATTGCCATTAACTCCTGTTGCGCCCGTCGCTCCATTGGAACCCGTTGCTCCCGTGGCTCCGGTCGCTCCTCCTTCTCCATTCTCGATATTTGAAATAGTTGTTGCTCTCGTCATTGCTGCAAAAACAAAGTTTGTCGATTGCTTACATTTATTTTTGCTTTGCCTTCGTAATCCGAGTGGTTTGAATGTTGAGCTCTTGTTAAGCCTGCTGTCTGCATCTTTCAACACATTCAGAAATAAAACAGCAGCACCTGCTTTAAACTATTCAAGTTCGTTACATTGCATATGCGAATTATTGAGCGTGCAAGTCTTGTTTAAAAATAAAATTCATTGTCTAAAATATAAATTTTACAGTCTTAAAGACAATTCATATTTACACACGATGGCCAGATCGCATCAAAATATTTCGAACAGAACAAAAGTTATACGACTTTTAGAGAGGCCGCCGGTGATATTTTCATGTTTTCCAAAAACTATTCTTCTTTTATATCACTATGGCATCTTGCATCGGTTGTTATCATACTTCCCAAATAGCAGAAGCTCTTGACCTGTTCCACTTCCTCTCCTTTTATTGCTATTTTCACTGCTATCTTCTCCGCTCCACTTATCCTCATAATCTTTGTCTTTCCGATATTTATCTTCAGGTTGTATTTTATTGAGGTCCCATTTAGTTGATCCATCAATTTCTGCAGCTCCCTCCTCTGTAGTCGCCAGCATTGCTTGGTCGCTGGCAAATCTTAGAGCTCCCGCGTTCTTACAGTGTACGAGTAGACCCACTTCTACACTCTCTCCTGCCTGTTGAATTTGTTCTTCTATGTATATGTTAAATAGGAGTGGTGATAGCGGGTACCCTCGCCACAACCCCCTACCAATTACTCCTTCCTCTGAGCACTCCCCTCCTGTTCTTATCCTTACTGTTTGTTTCATATTATTGGTTTCCTAAAAACCTATAGTTAGACCTCTATATTTACCTACTACATAAGATCAGACGTAAAAGTCGGTTGGATCTAATAATTGCACCACAACACTAGTGATCTTTTGGGCTAGGAAAAATGCTGGTTTTTCATTTAAAACTCTTAAATAAAATAATGTAAAAGATATTTAAAAAATCCAATTTTTTAGGCAGGTCATTAGGCAGATCGTGAGCAAAATAGGCAGGTCAAATGACCTGCCGTAGCGCCGCCACTGACTCAACCACAGAAGTATTTAGTCTAAATTGGATCACGTTTAAAGTTTCATTGACTGGAATTGAGAAAATGACTAACACAATAATTTTCTAGACCAGCGGCGATAAGAAAACGTTTCGTACTTTTTTAGATCCCATCCAAGAGTAGCTGTGGTGGCGAAAGTGACAAGACCAACTCTTGTGGAGGCCAGACCAATATCCATGTCCTTGACGAAATCTCCCATGAACTTGAGAATGAAGTTCCAGTTGTCGCAAGTTGTGTCTTTTCCATAGGCCTACTGGAATTTGGGATCGTTGTCGCATATACTTCCAGATCCATCAACCACAAAAACAAGATCCATTGCGCTTCCGATGCAGTCTGAAATAATTATTCAAAAGGTGTAATTAATAGTAATAGAATTTTCTAAAATAATTTAGGAGCAAAGAATTTCAGAACACAACCTACGTCGTGGACTCGCCCACAGTTGTAATCTATCTTCTCAACGTAATAACAACGATGATATTATTATCGCAATCGTAGGCCTATAATAATTCTCCAAAGTCCTATAATTATAATTATAAAGCCACTCGAAAGCTGAGCGCAAAGCAGCATGTTCATTTCGAGCGTTGTGTCGAGTTACAAAGGTTAGCAAAAGGATAGAGAAGACGAAGGTCAGATATTGTTATTATTCGTTGTAAGTGGTAAATTAATGGTAGAGGAGAACCGCAGCTGCTGTTTCCAGCAATAGAAAACTAAAATACGAAAAGCGAACATCGGACATCGGAGCATGATTGACTATTGTGCAAACTGTGAATGATTCATATAAAATGTGCCATCAGTTATTATTTATTTTACGTGGTCTGTCGTTTATTCATTCATTCATTCATTCATTCATTCATTCATTCATTCAAGAATTTATATAGCACTTCTTAAAGGGGACTAGCCTAATCAGAAGCGCTCCCGACTCTAACACGCTGTTATAAATTCTTGGGTAGGCCTACTAGTGGAGCAACAAAGCTCTTGCAAGTAGTGTGGGGGCAATTCCAAGCTGGCATTGCCTAACTAGGGCAGCGATCCTAAATTCTATGCGCTGCCGAGTAGGAAGCCAGTGTAATGTCTCCAGCATATAGCTGGATACATGATCAAATTTAGGGATATGTCCTATTAAACGTGCTGCAGAGTTTAGTACAAGTCGTGTCACACATTCTAAGACGCCATTGACGTTTCATTCATTCAAGCATTTATATAGCACCTCATCACGAAACTACTCAGAGGTGCTCCCGATTCCAGCACGGCCATACGTGACTGTTGTCGTTGTACTTGCTGGGATTGCGCTAACGACTGTTGCAGATGCAGCTGTTGGAAGACGGGTAGAGGATGAGCTGGTGCTGGGGCTTGTGCTTGTGGTCGGGGGTGGGGTGGTGGTCGTTATCGTTAAGGGCAGAGTAGATGGAATAATAGCGGTCGTCTTTGGTGTCGTGATGCATGTGGCTGCACTTTGCAGGGAGTTTCTTATTGTTCCGATCGAACTGAAGTCGGATGCCATGAAGTAGTTTAGGTTTAGCTGCAAATTCATCAAGAAAACACAAATAATTATCCGGAAAAGCTCACCAATTGAAGAGTCGCTAAATTGCTTGCTACGTCTGACCACGGATCTCTGGCCTGTAGTTCAACTCTAGCAAAACTACGCAAATTATGATTATAGAAAAAATTATTGGCACCACGATAAGACTAAAATAAGACACTTATATCGCTGTATGGATTGATGTTCAAAGCGTCGCGTCACAGTTAGGCCTATTGCAGTTTGAAACTGTCCTTGAAAGAGAAGGCCTATAATATACATAGCAAACTTATTTAGTTCTTCCGTAGTTATCCATTTGAAGCACATTACATTCGTTTCTTACCTGTTGTGGAGCGGATGAGAGGAGTTTAAGTGTTTGTTCGTTAACAAGACTCGTGACACCGACTGCGTAGGTGGTGATTCCCTGCGAATGAACTGCGTTTATCTCCGATGTAACAGCGCTTGGATCAGTTGGCTGTCCGTCGGTGATGATGATGGCCGTGTTGTTGACGAAAGATCTGTCACCATCAACACCGAAGACCTGTGTACGCATCATGCGAATAGGCCTACCTTCTGCCGTGTCGGTCGTTCCTCCTGGATAGGGAAGGTTGTGAATGGCATTCATCAGCTCTGTCTTGTCGGTATATCTGAATTCAAAAATGAAGATTAGCATTTTGAGTTTATATTGAGGCAACACGTACTATCATAATAATAATGTATTTATTTTCATGTAGATATAAGCCATTCTTATAGCCTACATGGACTTCTATATTATATTAAGTGGTTCTAATAAATGTAACAGGCATCAATCTAAGTGAACAAAAAAGTTATATTTCACGTTAAACGTCGACTTTGTTTCAACGCTACTATTTGTCGACAACGTTTAACGCTTTCCGAACCTATCGTCAAAGACAGTTTTCTGAGTTATTGCTCGATCGTCAAATCGACTTTTGTTGCAGAATCGATAAGCCACCTGCAAGTTTTTCCACACAACTTGGTCGATTGATAGTTGATTTTCATTGTAAGCATAAATTAAACTAACATGAAATCGTTTGGTCATTTCATCCAGACTTACTTTGTGAGGTCCCATCCAAGAGTGGCGGTTGTGGCGAAAGTGACGAGACCAACTCTTGTGGAGGTCTGTCCAATGTCCATGTCGTTGACGAAGTCTTCCATGAACTTGAGAATGAATTTCCAGTTGTCGCAAGTTGTGTCTATTCCGTACTGGAATTTGGGATCGTTGTCACAGATGCTTCCAGATCCATCAACCACAAAAACGAGGTCGAGACCCTGACCGATACAATCTAAACAGATAGACACATAGATACTAGATAGCATGTTATAAGAAGTACATTTTCAGATAGTAGCAGTACATTCATTCATCCATTCACTCATTCTATGGATTTATGTTGCAACCATTCAAGAAAACTACTCAGAGGCGCTCCCAGCCCAGCAAGTTCAACAATGTAATAATTTAACTGGTACTTGGACTTTGTTAAATTTTTCAATAGGGTTCACATGATACGTAGCCTATAATAGCGCTACATCACGACGCTATTCCGTGTATTTCTCTGAATTCCTATAGATGGAAGCAAAGCAGACCTGCGTAGTGTCTACTAGTGAAAATTGGAAAGTGAAGATTAAACTGTAGGAGTTGTATGACTCACAAACTAGTCCAGCAGGTGAAGGTGTTGCTTGTGAGAGGCTGTTGACGGTTGAAGGATGCGATGATGGCACAGCTGCTGTTGAGAACGGCAAAGAGTTGACGGAAGCCGTACACGTCGTGTTCTTCAGTGAGACAAGAACTGCTCCCATCACGTTGAAGTCAGGAGCCGTGAAATACTCGGAATTTTTCTATTTAAAACAAAATTAGAATATCGTTGCAAATGTTTGTATATTCAACTGATGGCCATGGGCGGAGACCTAGGGAGGGACAGGGGGGACGGTCCCCCCCAATGAAAGTGTTGGGGTGAACGGCCCATGCATTTGTCCCCCCCAATAGTTGAGCGTCAAGACTTATTTCGTCGAGATAAAAAAATTTGGCGGCGAAAATAGAAAATTCCGTCGAGACTTGGCCGGATGACAAAAAAAAGGTCATCAGCTTTTTTGGCGGCGAAAATAGAAATATTTCGTCAAGATTTGGCCGGATGACTAAAAAAAAAGGTCATCAACTTTTTTGGACGGCGAAAATAATTTTTTTTCCAGATTTCGCCACTCGTCAGAAATTTTCCGGAAAATCTCGCGTCTTTCCGTCCCCCCCAATTCTCGGCCCAGGTCTCCGTCTATGCTGATGGCAAGGAATTCTACAGCAGTTACATTGCCCATTTGATTTCAATGGATTATCGTAGTAGCCAATGACAGTTAGCTTAAATTTTCGTAAAAATATACCATAATTATAGGATGTAAATGTGTTTTAGCATGATTTTAATCTTAGCATCAAAAGACAGCTCAATAAGATATTGCCTACAATTATATGTAAGTGAGTAAGAACCTGTTGCGGCTGGGATGAGAGATCTCTCAGCGTTGCTTCGTCCACTTGGTCAGTCACTCCGACGGCGTATACGTGACGATACCTGAGTCGTGGGCGGCTGTATCTCTGGAGGAACTGCGCTTGAGTCTGTTGGGATTCCATCTGTAATGATGATGGCTTTATTGCTGACATTGGTTCTGTCTCCTTCGACATTGAAGCACTGCGTTCTCATCAGATGAATACCACCTGCTGTATTCCTCTTCCCTCCGGAAGATGGACAATGGCATCCATAACAGATTCCTTCTGCGTGTATCTAATCAAAGTAAATAACGAAAATGAGGTCGAGTTAATGTCGCATATATAATATGAATTGCAGTCTTGGTTGAGAACCTGATTGCCATAATTATTTCCTATCTTGTCTTATATTATATGGCTTGAAACATTATATGGTGATTTATAATTCAAATCATTTCTTACACATTAAAAAACGAGACATTTCATAATCCACTAAAAGAGCAAACGGACGATTTAGGAGTGGACCGCCATACAATAATATTTATTGTGTAATAATGTTGAGTATAGGTTTCAACTCTCCTCACCATACGACCAAACTAAGTTTCTGCAGCGTTCAGATCAGTTAGAAAGTATTTTCAAATTATTTAAAGTTCAGTGAACCTTTCATTGAAGAAAGCGTCCGTCACCCAGTTCTCAATGCGACACAAAAATCACATTGGCTAGCAGGGTTTACTATCATTTGGTCGAAAGTCATTTGGTCGAAATCATTTGGTCGAAATCATTTGGCCGACGATGAAAAAATCGAACGATCAAAAAGTCGAATGATCGTTTGGCCGACAATCAAAAAGTCGAAAGATCAAAAGATCGTCAATCAAATGGTCGAAAATCAAAAGATCGACATTGTTCGCTATTCGGCTTTGGAATGTGCACGCGCAAGTAACAGAGGACATCACAAAAACGAACAACTCAGTCGAAGGTATACGTCCCATTATCTTTTTCTATTATAGATTACACTTCGTATACGGTTTTACTCTATGATTAATGGGCACCAGTAGCCTGCTACAGACTTCCAGAGATTTGGATGCTAGGCCTACATGTACATCGAGACCAGCCGATTATACTTACTAGACTTATTATGCTCCTGGGGTATTACCTCCTTGGATAACAAGTATTTCCATAATAATTGGTGTCGCTCTGTTCACCAAATGTGTTATGTTTTGCTTTTGTTAAGGTTGGCACCGCGGGTTCTGTCAGCTGCTTGGTGCCTATCATCCTTCAATAGGGAAGTTTATTGAGGCCCTGAAGAAGGAGCAAAGCTCGAACGAACTGAAGCTGGAACAATTCTTAGCTGGACAACTTCCGCCTGCGGGAAAGAAGAAATTCAAGGACTGTGCTGAACGGCTGAAGAGAGTCGTTGCTGAGTATGGAAAGCGCCCGAATATGGGCTATTTGAGGGGCATTGCTCACAACCTTGAGTTGCAAGCATAGGCTAATACTGACATTTTTATATGGACAATCTTTATATAACGACGCTATATAGATGTATAAAACTAGCCTTAGCATTGAATTAGCATACAAATGATAAAACTTGTAGTAAAATCGTCCGAATTCTATTAAGCATGCTTCATTTTGAATGTCGATCTTTTGATTTTCGACTTTTTGATTGTCGATCTTTTGATCGTTCGACTTTTTGATTGTCGACCAAACGATCATTCGACTTTTTGATCGTTCAATTTTTTCATTGTCGACCAAATGATTTCGACCAAATGATTTCGACCAAATGACTTTCGACCAAATGATAGGATACCGGCTAGCAGAGAGTGCTGATTACTTTGCTCATAATGATTGGCATTCATAACAGATTCCTTCTATAAAACAACAAGATCTAGTGATATATTAGAATAGGCCTAATTATTATTATTATTTCGATCTCTACCTGGTGAGGTTCCAAGCGACCTGAGCCTCGATTGTTGATAGCTGTCGCACCAATGCTGAGATCGTTGACGAAATCCCGCATGAACTTCAGAATGAAGTTCCAGTTGTCGCAGGTCGTGTCTATTCCCTTTCGAAACTCAGGGTCGTTGTCGCAAATTCTTTCAGAACCGTCGACCACGAAGACCAGGTCCATCGTTGCATTTCGACAATCTATACAGTTCACGTAATTTCAATGTGATTGTTTTCTAACAGAGTCTTGATTGTGTTTTGTAGGGCTGCTTCGAGAAGTTAACTTCGTGAGAAACAACTTTCGTAAACGACATCTCATAAGCTATCATTTAGGGGACGAGAGATTCAGTAATTTGTTAGTAAAAGATGTTCGTAATGCAACCATCGCATTTTCTCTGTTACTTCTGTTGTTTTCACCCTGATAATAATGATTAGCCTATATGATTATAGTACCTTAAATCTTGTTATTGTTAAATACATAAACATCTGGGCCCGTATACACATAAGGGCATAACTCTTATATATGGCTTAAATCTGGCCTAATCGGGAATACTGGGTTATTTCCGTATGCACGGCTTGAGATTAGCGAACTAAACTAGGTATAACGTTATCCCAATTCCGAGGTAGGTGTAAACCGGCTATTCCCATTGTGAACAATAGACGGCCGACGTTAGCTGGACAGCGTGAACAATAGGCAGCCGTCGATATTTCCCTGGGGCCCGTCTTTAGGTCTGAATCTGAAGGCTATTCCACTGAGACTGCCCTTACATCCACGCTGGACAACATCTTTTCGTCTATTGACAATGGAAAGGCCTGCCTTTCTGTATGTCTTGACCTCAGCGCAGCTTTCGATACCGTAGACCATCAATTACTTCTTTCTAGACTCACGAAAAGCTTCGGTGTCTCTGGTACTGCTTTAAACTGGCTAGCATCTTATCTGGGTAACAGGAATCAGCAGGTGGGCATCGGTACCGCTCGGTCTGAACCCACTGTTTGCACTGCTGGTGTTCCACAGGGATCTGTCCTTGGTCCTCTATTATTCACCGTCTTTACCTCCCCAATTAATCGCATAGCGATTAGGTCTGCATCATTTTGGTGTCCAATTACAGCAGTACGCGGACGACACTCAGCTCTATATTGCTCTGTCACACACTGATCAGTCCGGTAAACTTAATCTTGAGGAGTGTCTGTCATCTTTATATGCCTGGTTCTGTTTTAATGGTTTGGCTATAAACCCAAACAAGTCTGAGGCAATTTTGTTCGGGTCACGACAACGCTTGCGTTCTTTTCCTTCACTTTCCAGCATCGACCTCGCAGGCTCCGCAGTACCGTTATCAGATTCTGTTAAAACTCTTGGGGTTACCTTGGACAGTATGCTTACTTTTCGGATGCATGTAACTAACATTTGTAGATCTTGCTTTTATCACATCAGGGCAATACGCCACATTAGGTCGGCTCTGACTAAGGATATGTCGAAGACTTTAGCTTGCGCCCTTGTCTCCTCTCGCCTTGATTATGCTAATGCGATTTTTGTTGGTATTTCAGACTATGAGCTACATAGGCTGCAACGCATCCAAAATTCTTTAGCTCGGGTTGTGCTGCGTGTCCCACTACGATCAAGTTCCTCAGTTTTACTTCATCAGCTGCATTGGCTTCCTGTCGAGTTTAGGATTAAATTTAAATTGGCCTGTTTAACCTACAAATCCCTCTCTACCGGAACACCTCCCTACCTTAAGTCACTGCTTACTCCTTATATTCCTCCTCGTTGCCTGCGATCATCAAACATGGGTCTTTTAGTTGAACCTCGATGCAGAACTGTTATGGGCTCGCGTGCATTCCATGCCTCTGCTCCTAAAGAATGGAATCTACTTCCACTCTCTCTTCGTTGCTCAAATTCACTCCCTACCTTCAAAAAACGGCTCAAAACTCACTATTTCTCTTTGGCTTTCAACCACATGGACCTTTAACTGCATCTTCCTCTGGCGGCTAACTATCCGCGCCTCAGATTCACACTTTGGTGTGACCTTGCGCGCGTAATAAATTTATGTAATAATAATAATAATAATCTGCTTACCCCACGCTGGCAACGACGGCATATAAATATCTTTCACGCATGCGCGCTCATCTATAACCTATTGAATTGGGGGAAGAGCAAGCGTCATGCATCGTCGGGTGCAAGGAATGTGTAGATTAGTTATTCTCTGTGCTATTTTATCTCGTGCATACGGATACATTCCAATGGCTAAGTCGGGAATTACTAAGTCGCGTTTAGGCACTATACATTGATTACCTTATGCCTTGTCCTGTGCATACCAGCCCTGATGATTTATACTTGTAACCATAGGCGCAACTACCCTATGGGACCCACGGGACGCGTCCCCCAACTTTTGAGTGGTCCCCTAACTTTATTATTATGGTCCCCCCCAACTTTTAGGACGTGATTGCACCTATATGCTTGTAACGAAGTGAAAATAAAGCGACTCGCTTTCTTACCTTCAGAAAGTGAGGCTTCCGATTCGACAAGAAAAGATGACTGAATGACGACCACCAACAGTAAGAGTGATCCGACAAACTGCCAGCGCGTCATCTTCTTTCGTCTATCAACAAAGAGAAATAGGAACAACACATGCAGGATATACTGATGCACACATCACACCAACGAACTATCTGATTAATTAATCGTAACATTTACTGCGCTTCATTTGCGAAGATCTACTTTTCCGATATTTTCAAGATGCACATTAATTGCTGCGGTAATTGTGGTATGTATTATTATTAAGCATATGTTTCCTTAACAAGAGTTGTAGCTTTTGTACTAACGCATTTTTGAGGCAGCCAACATGTAGGTTCAGATCGTAAGTTTTAATAAAAAATATAATCACGATTTCTTACACTGCAAAAGGTGTTTGTATCGCAGTATACACGTCAAACGTATTCTTACCAGAAGTCAGACAAGATTTTGCGTCTGAAATTCCGTCCTTCGATTGCAGCTGCTTATGTCCTTTTTATAATGATTTAAAGTCCAACTTGATGCTTATTATAGTTAACTGACTTCTTTGACTCGTCTGTGCTTCTGTTACTGTATTCGTGCAATTTTTGTCTGTCGCTCCTTCTTCGATCGTTATAGCTGCACCAACGCTGACTCGAATTCGTTTGCATAGTCAACCGAACGCCGCCTTTTATACTCTCTATGAGCCAGCCTACCTAAACGTCCATTCTGCTAATGGTTAGCCTACGCTTGGCAGAGAACCTGAGCAACGACGTATAGGCCTACCTCGATCTGGCTTAATGGAGGCGGTTACGTGGTAGCCTATACAAATCTTCGTATAGCCTAAAGAGTCTTTGACGTCATTTGCATAGCAAAGGCTTTCATATATACAGTGACAATGACCGATGCGCATTTCCGTACAAATAAATGCATGGGATGATGGACGTGGACGTTTCTTTTAATCCCTCGTATGTCACAAACCCAGATGCTTCAAGGTGTCATGATGTGGAGCTGACATGCACAGGCCGGTCAGTACAGACCAGTGGAGAGAGTCGGAGAAGAGAGCATGGACGCATACGAGCATTGACCCAGGTTGTCCTTCATGCCTCTCTTCCAATATTCTCTTCAATCAGACAAGGTGGTCCAGCTGCTTCAAGATGTTAATGGTATGGAGCAGACCTGCTGACCGGACCGGTTGAAGCTGGGAAACATGACGCGAGACAGACTCAGACAGAGAGTGGCGTCGGACTCCTACGGGCACTGTGCCTAGGGATATTGATATTGATATATGTCACAAAGCCTTTCCGATGAACCTACGAAAATTTTTTACGAGTGAATGACCGAGTCTTTGCTGGGTTTCCGGTCAGTCGAACAATGATGGGCAAGAGTCTTGCGTCATGTCAAACAATTATTGTCTGCATTGAATACTTCGATAACGACACTCGTAAATACATATATGCATATACATATATACATAATACATATACATAAATATATACATATACATACATGCATAAATATATAATAAAGCATGCATACGCTAGATATACCGGTATTTATGAATGCATGCATACACAAATACATGAGTGAATTTACAATTTTATTGGACGGACCTGATGGCTGAATGAATAGGCTAGATGATGAATGAATGGATGAATGAATGGATGGATGGATAGATGAATGAATGGATGAATGAATGGATGAATGGATGGATGAATGAATGAATGAATGGATGAATAAGTAATTGGATGAATGAATGGATGAATGAATGGATGAATGAATGGATGAATGAATGGATGAATGGATGAATGAATGGATGAATGGATGAATGGATGAATGGATGAATGGATGAATGGATGAATGGATGAATGGATGAATGGATGAATGAATGAATGAATAAGTGAATGAATGAATGAATGAATGAATGGATGAATGAATGGATGAATGAATAAATGCATGAATGGATGAATGAATGTATGAATGGATGGATGAATGGATGAATGAATGGATGAATAAGTGAATGGATGAATGAATGAATGAATGGATGAATGAATGGATGAATGGATGAATGGATGAATGGATGAATGGATGAATGGATGAATGGATGAATGGATGAATGGATGAATGGATGAATGGATGGATGAATGAATGGATGAATAAGTGAATGGATGAATGAATGAATGGATGAATGGATTAAAGCATGAATGAATGAATGAATGAATGAATGAATGAATGAATGAATGAATGAATGAATGAATGAATGAATGAATGAATGAATGGATGAATGAATGAATGAATGAATGAACAGGGCTGTTTTTAAGGAATTTCTAGAACTGCACAACTCCTTCTTTTCCTTCCCATCCTCCGTGGTAAATTACTTCAAATCGGAAGACGATAACCATTTTTTTGATAGTTTTAACTGTAAAGAAATGCTTTTACAATTGCGCAAAGCCATTTAGAACTGCACATTTTGTGTACAACTGCACGTTAAAAAAAGCCCTGTGAATGAATGGATGAATGAATGAGCGCCTGAATCGAGACTTGCAAAGGCTGAGACAGGAACCACGGAGCTATGAATAAAATTGCATAGGCCTATATAAATAAATGCACACAATAGAAAAAACTATTTAATTTAATTATAATAATTTTGTGGTAATAACTTAGACCTATCTATTAGGCTATCTATAGGCCCTACAAAGAAAATATGAAGAACGCAAATTTACAAATACACTGCATATAGAAATTAGAGATAGGCCTATAGCTAGGCTACATAATTATTGACCCTAAAGGTTTATCTAAGCATATGGGTTTATTATTAGACCTGCGTTCGACATCGAACGCCCAAATTCTTCTCCTGATCTGGTGAATCCTCTTTTATGGAATAATATAGGCCCTACCGGAAAATATACGTGCATCCAGGAGTCTCGCTCGATTTAAATCCCAAATCCGTGCACACACATTAAGAAATGTAAAATGAACAACCCATTTAATCTGGGTTTTTTCTTTCTTTTTAAGATGTTCAAAGGGAAGGTTTCCCACTGCTACTAATTAATTGATTAAAAAAATACTGTAATTTCCATCTGTTTCCTAATCTGTTATCATTTATCATATTATAGTGAAGAATTTTTCCTTTGGTATAATAGGCCCCAATAGCGGGATCACTCCCTTCGAGTAGCCTATTGCTCCCTACATTTCACAGTAATGATTGTGCACTAAGCTATACCATCGCAATCATTAACTGCAGTTAATCACTTTGTGTACTATTATGAATGCATAATTGTTAACAGCAATCAATCGCTTTGTGTACTATCATGAATGCATAATTGTTTGTTTTATATTTTTGGGATCAATAAACAAGTTGAAGTTGAAGTTGAAGGGCTTCAATCACTTCGTTCCTTCTTATCAGAACGCACCAATAATTCTGTTTTCTTTGGTGGATCTACTTCCACACCTGTCTGGGTTTCTGACCCGTTGTCTTTGGTGCTTAAAAATCTGTCTGGATTTCTGACCCGTTGTCTTTTTTGCTTCCAAATCTGTCTGGGTTTCTGACCCGTTGTCTTTGGTGCTTAAAAATCTGTCTGCGTTTCTGACCCCTTTGTCTTTTGTGCTTCCAAACCTTTCTGGGTTTCTGACCCGTTGTCTTTGGTGCTTCCAAATCTGTCTGTGGGTCTGCCCATTTGTGATTTGGGCTCTTTTGGGCTCTTTTTGGACCATTGCTTTATATTATTTGTACGTTTGCAGGGCATAGGATCACTGCTGACATCTTATGGCTTTTTCACAAGCTTTACACTGCTGCTTGTTGAAGCGTATACCCACTGCCACCCGGTCAATGTTGTGGCGGTGGTTCAGCAAATGTGTCATGCTGTGGATAAGCTGGATAGCTGGCTAGCCTCTAACAGCTTTTTACGTAACCCTACCAAGACTCAATAATAATAATATTCACCTTTTTGAGTTAACGTAGGCGACTTGCGAGTGTTGATTGTTGTACAATGGCTGAGACATTTCAACATGTCAGATGATGTCACCTTTTTCTTTCTGTCCGCAATTTGGATGTCACGTTGGATGAAGAACTTAGTTTCTCAATCCACGTTGCTCGTGGCTGTTGCTATCAAATTCATATATTTTATGCTCTGGGTGATCTCTCGCCCCCTAACCCCGGATGTTACTGCTACCCTTAACCACGTTTTGTCACCAGTCTATCCATGGTAGTTGTGATCTATACTCTATAGTATCTAACTCGATTCGGGCAAATCGGAATAGGGAGATAATGTGGCGTGATAATTAATGAGCGTTGAACTTCAAGTATAGTTTGCTTAATATTTGTCCGGGTCTACTTTCCCGGAAAAAAGCCAAAAATTGGGAAGGGCTTTGGATTATGCCTTACGCCGCCCTTACCTTTACAAAATCATAGCATGGAGATTATGTCCTATCTGGGAAGAACAATATCCTGGAGTAATGTCCATGGGGATAATGTCCATCAACCGAGTATAGGGATCGCATCCTTGGGATTCTAACTTCTTGGGTTGCAAAATAATGACAATTGTGAAAAGACGGCCATTAAGGACGCCATCTTGGTTATCAGTCAATGCTGCTCCAGAGGAATAATATAGGTAGGACCCTAGGTTAAAACCAGTGGCGGCGCTAGCTATATGCAGTTTCAGCATGTCGGGTCAGAGTAATGGGAGTAATTCAACAGGTCAAAGAAACGAAGTACAATGAAGATATTAGGAATTACACAGAATATTTGACAGGTCATAGGGCGAGGGTAAAGTATATACGTCAAAGGCCTGCCGCGACAAAATTATGGTATACCGCCACCGCTGTGTAAAGACCACTTCAACCTATAGCTAGCGTATCCGGTATTTTAAGTTACATGTAAGCGTTGGTCTCTCTTGGAAAAGTGAAGTGTTGCACAGGTTACTATATATAATTCTCAAATAATGACTGCAATGGTAGTGGTCCAGAAGCAGCGGAACTGAGCTGCAGAACTTGATACGCAAAGAAATTATGGTAATAGTAATTATTATAGCCTACTAATGAAAATTTTCAACCACTCTTTTTATCAGCACTGAAATAATTTAGTAATTTTTGTTAAGATAGCAGCTTACAATGCTACCATATTAGGCTACATTGTGGAAACTGATAAAGAAATTATTATAGTTGTAAGAATATTTATTGAAGTCTTTGACTATTCAGGTCAGCGACTCAGCGCTGTAATAGTTGAGGAATTTTGATAAAATGGTAGCTTAAAATTATGCCACTGCAATGCAAAAATTCAAAATTTTCTGGTGGGGATGGTACATTCTCTCCCCTTGCCCCTCCCCACTCGGCGCTACGCGTCTCAGTGACCGACCGGCAAATACTCGTTAGCCTATCCGTCCTCCAGAAACCTTGATTACCCTCAGAAGAGGGGGACGTATTAGATGAGACTCATAGCCTAGTTACGCTTAGAATTAGACTTAGTCCTAGTGTTTGTGCCTATAGAGTCCCAAAATTCCTTAAAACGGCCCTGTAAGATGTTTCTGGCACTGTTTAGATCAACTGCTCTCTGCTGAGTCTGTATAAGAACATCTGCTGCTGCTGCTGCTGCTGCTGCTGAGCTGAATGGTGGCATATAATTATCGTCATTCGTCACACCCCCGCGCTGTTAGCCTGTTACAGTTTACCGCGGTTGGCAAATTAACTGGAGTCGGACGCTCCGACAATTCATTGATTTATTTAGTCGTGTAATTGTGGACTGTGTGTCTTGCGGGGCAGATGTTGACTATAATTTATAGACTGAAGTGGATGACTATACCATGTCTGCTCTGCACTGTAGTGCTTGTGTTGTTGCGCAGGGGGTCACATGGGTCACGAAGGAGAGGGAGGAGGAGGAGGAGGGTCTTCAGTCTCGGCTCCATTGATCCCAGTCTCTACCGTAGAACAACCGGCGACTACGACGACGATGACGACGATGATGAGGGAGAGGAGGGGAGCCTCGGTCGCATCCGGTTCACCGTTCAGTACAACCACGACTCAGAGAAGCTGATGGTGACCATCATCTCCGCAAGAGGTCTTCAGAGTCGCACGAGTGGAACGGCCAACGCATGCGATCCATTCGTCAGGTCGGCGCTATATAAAGCAATGACACGTATACAATGTATACCATACATAGAAACATGTATACTATACATGTATCTATGTATGGTATATTATTATTATTATATCGATCTGTTCCTTGATCAACGCCTTCATGAGACGTGCTACGTGATTTTAAATGTTCCAAACATTAACATAATAATAGTATGGTTCCAATGAAGTTTAGCACTTTAACTCGATTGGGACACCGATGTCCCATTATATTATTTCGTTAGAGTGTTAAAATAATCATCTTAGTTATCGGAGAGAGGTCCATGTCGCCGTCGTGAAACTGAACCTCAGATTCATCCTGACTTATGGGTGAGTTATATTCATAGTCATATGAGTCATTTTCATAGTCATATATGAGTTATAATCATAGTCCTATATGAGTTATATTCATAGTCATATGAGTCATGTTCATAGTCATATACGAGTTATATTCATAGTCATATGAGTCCCATTCATAGTCATATGAGTCACATTCATAGTCATATGAGTCAATGTATAGTCATATGAGTCACATTTATAGTCATGTGAGTCACATTCATAGTCAAATGAGTCACATTCATAGTCATATGAGTCAATGTATAGTCATATGAGTCACATTTATAGTCATGTGAGTCACATTTATAGTCATGTGAGTCACATTCATAGTCAAATGAGTCACATTCATAGTCATATACGAGTTATATTCATAGTCATATGAGTCACATTCATAGTCATATGAGTCACATTCATAGTCATATGAGTCAATGTATAGTCATATGAGTCACATTTATAGTCATGTGAGTCACATTCATAGTCATGTGAGTCACATTCATAGTCATATTAGTCACATGTATAGTCATATGAGTCACATTTATAGTCATGTGAGTCACATTCATAGTCATATGAGTCAATGTATAGTCATATGAGTCACATTTATAGTCATGTGAGTCACATTCATAGTCATATGAGTCACATTCATAGTCATGTGAGTCACATTCATAGTCATATGAGTCAAATTGCACTGGAGAGGATACATCACGAATGTCGTCAGAGCTCCAAGAGCTGACGGCACCAGGTGACCAGGTGATGAGTCACATTCGTAGTCATATGAGTCATATTCGTATAGGCATATGTATTCCCTCATGAAATATCCGACTGATATTGACTCATCTGGGGAGTGTACTGCTCATAAGTCAATTGGAAATTTAATAACTTACGCATAGAGTGATTTGTTCAGATATTTCAAATGAGTGTCATTTGCCTACATAGCTAAAAATCTTCAAGAATTGTGTAACTGCTACAAACTGAATTGGATGTCACCGCTTTGCCATTGTTAGCAAAGATTGGCCAATATACTTTAGTATATAGTATCGTTTGGATCATTGAAGTTCTCTATTGCTTTATGGAGAAGCATATGGAGCATCTGACTTTCAATTCCGAGCTGATAGATCACTCTAACACAGAATAAATTATCAACTGCAAATGAAATGCCATGTGTATTGCCTTGATACTAATAGCGACAGAAAGGTCAAGTTAGGCAGATTAAAGAAAATACCCCTTATTGGGCCCTGCATCAATAACAGTATTAGAAATTGTAAATGGTTGGCCATCGAAACAAGAGGTCGTCAAGACGTGGCGCATAATTATCCGTTGCGTATGAATACGACAACAGCGAACAATAGGACTATAGGACACTAGCTCTATTCATTTGAGCGGTAGACTTAAAAATGCATAATATACATCAATCGTAATATTATGTATGTAGGTAAAAAAATGAGTCGGTCATTAAAGGACGAGACAAAGACAGAGATAGAGAGAGAGAGACAGAGAGAGACAGAAAGACAAACAGACAGATGGTGCTGGAGAGTAGATATATAGTGTGACCCGGTCATCGAATGAAAGTATCGATGAAATTGACGTCGACAGCTGAGGATATAATGCCATTGTCCCATTATTATTATTATTGTTATAATTCGAAGGAAAAACGTGGTCTCATTGTTGGCTGTTTGGCTGTTAGACATATAATGCAGGTCGGCTATTCCACATTCAACTGGGGAACATGCAATTGGACGTAGGGGTAATCTGATGATCGACTTCACACAATACCAGCGAATGACAAAAGTATAAAACTATAGTCTAGCCTACTGTCACTGCCAATGCTTATATCGACATTAGTAGGCTATAATAATATAGTGAATTATAGGCCTAAAGCTAAAAAGCAGACGCTAATGATAACAATACAAAGGAACCCAACGCCATCAACTACACAAACAATGACATCATCATTAATAATTGCAATGAGGCTGACACTGCAAGTAGAAATGATACAGCAACTGGGGAGTGGAAACTATTAATGAGATAGTCCCATTGTTATTATTAGTGAAAGTCTGCCAGCCTCAGTAGCAAGTGGTTTCCGGAGCAGTTGTTTCTCTCGATTGCCATTCGACCAGGGGCTTCTATCCCCCCTAAGCAACCGGGCGCAATCCATTTTCTTTTCCCCCCTTTTCTGGACCAGCCTTCCTCTATGTATGCAATATAATGCAATCTAGCGCATGCCCTCCTCTAGTGTGGGAATGAAGGTTTGTTTGGAGTGGGACAAACGAGCATCCAGCAGACGACCACCGAAGCATGTGTAGCGCCGAGAAGGGACCTGGTATGGGAAGGGAATGTGCCCCTCCCGATAAGAAATTTTTGCGATTTCCGCATTGCAATTTCAGCATTTTAAGCTGTCCTCTTTGCAAAATTACTCTGCTGTTTCAGTGGAGGAATTGCTGCCAAAATTGGGCAGCCATATGTTTTGCGCCTCTGATCAGTGTGCAATCGAGAGGCGTTACATAAAATTTTAGAGCACAATGCAATACAATAAAATTCAATGTAGGTCCTACATTGTAAGCCCACGTAATAATGATGTTGCTTTACTAAGTGTTCAAGGACCAAATTTGACGGTCTGAAATTTGAAAGATAACATTGGAGAGAAGCCATTTAGTTGTGCAAAATAGTATTTGTATTAACATTATTTTTTTTCAATTATAATATGATTGTATTATTTATTAAAATAGTAAAAAATATAATTATAATCATGTAATAGGAAATTTTTATAGTATATAATTGCTGTTATGGCAGTTCATGTAGGCTAATTCAAAAATGCAGATAGTAGCCTAACTAAAAACTCAAAGTGTATAAAGTGAATACATTTTGCTAAAAACTAGCTATTAGGCCTACCATTTTGTCCAAATTTATATGGAGGGGAAGTATTTTCTGGGGGAATTTTCCTTTACTATCTTCCTTTAGTGATGCCTAGATTGAGCGCTGCCCTCCATGTCCGACCTTCCCCCCAACCGACGTGAATTTCGGCTGTCTTCTGATTTCCCCCCCCATTTTTCACTGGGCGCAAGCCATGTATAGGGATAGAAGCCCCTGCATTCGACCATCGGCCGTTCTAAGGAATATATCGAGTAGATTTCCTTCCTCATCCAACGTCTAGCCACAACAGTCCAACAGAATGATGAGAAACGTCAGTTGGTTGACAGATCAAATGATGAGATGATTGTTCATTCAACCATGATCATGTCTCGCTTCATTGACGTCGAATACCAACATGAGTTGTTTGCACTGACAATCCGCTTTCAGAAATTCATCCGGGTTTTGTGCATTGGTCTCCAGAGGTTGTTTCATTCCAGACTAAAAATCCCTCTATCTAATTTTTATTCTTGATGGACAATAGATCTTTGTTCTTGATAGCTAATAAGTATTATTTTTCTGTGAAAAACCTGGTCTGTGATACAGAATAGTCAATTCACCAAGAATTTCTATGCATATCATGAAGATCGTCGAGCATTTTTGAGATGTTAACATTTTGTTAGGACATTAAGCTTATTCAACAAACCTCATCATCTGGCCAATATTTTTCATGCATACATGTAGCTTTCATGCATAGCTTCGTTTGTTCAATTTGCAGCAAGCAGATAGCAACGTCTAACAACGATCGACACGTGTGTAAAATTGATTTTCATCCGAATTTAATCCGAGTCTAGCAGTTCTTTTTGGGTGCTCAATAACTAGTGATGACATTTCAAAGAATCAGTAATAAATAATTCGATTAAACCTCTTAGCTTAACTTTAGCTATGCACAGAACGGAACTATGTCTCTAGATCACGACCGATTATTAGAGGTGGGCGATTAGAAAGCGGTTCTGGGAAAGAAAATAGGCTACGCTCACACACCCTAGGCCTTCATTAGGCCTACACTAACGTCTTGATAATTACATCGGTGACCCCCAGCCCAACTTAAAACCCGGATTCTTATAAAAAATTGTCTGGAGATTCATTTCGGTGCAAAAGCAAATTGCGTCATCGACCGACGAAGAAACTAAAAAAAATAATTCATTGATGGAGTTCACCATTAACAGAGCTCCAGTGAATAGCGCTCAAACACGAAACCCCTCCTCCCTAATGAAAATTATTGATCTCTCTAACGATGTTGGGTAACGATCTCCGACGTCCTCAGTAAAAATTGGCAGATTTAACAAAACTATGGCCTATCAGCCGCCTATGTGGAATGTAATTAGGTGAACTAACTAAAAAAAAACAGATTGGCTAAAGATTAAATTTTCATATGTGAACGTAGCCTATAAAGGAGAAATTGTAGCATTCCAAGCATTATGTTAGATGGCTTTTGAAAAGAAGGCAAGTCGATGGCTTACGAATTACTAAATTAACTACTTCCTGTGAAGAGATGGTGCTGATGGTGGTCCTGGGACATGAGTGCTGTTGTGGTGGTGGTGGTGGTGGTGGTGGTGGTGGTGGTGGTGGTGGTAGTGGTAGCCAAATGATAGTAACGCAGGAAATTGAGTGTGACCTATAACTTTCTGTTGCAGAATCTGCCTGCTGCCGGACACACGGAGCATCTTCAGTCGAAGTTCAAGAAGAAAACCTGCAACCCAAAGTTCGACGAAAATTTTGTTTTCCAGGTGCATGAAATCAAACATTTCACTAGGCCTAACATGGTTTTAATGACTGCAGAAAAAGCTTGGGGAATGAACGTTCTTATAAAAATTAATTCGTACAAATATTTGTAGGCGACGCTTGTTCATTCATGCGGATGGTTAAGCTGCATTTTTATACATAGTGCAGGGTGAGAATTGCCGGGGTTGGGGGTTTCTTAGAGCTTCATAGTAAAGTCTGTTTTTCACACCCCAATTCCAAGTGGATAATGGTCCAACCCCCAGCTATTTTTCGACAATTCTTACACTGAGGTAGCCTATAGTGGTCAGATTAGTAGGCCTAACTTTATACTTTCCATGACGATCTTGTATTAATAGTTCATGAAAACACTATAAAATCTGGCGATCCGTTTTGTATCAATATTGCAGAATTCAACAGACAGAGAAATCCATTCCAAGCAGGTGAGGAATTTAACTCAATGTCGTAGACTTATATACACCGTGTCTTAAAAAAACCTGTGCAAAACTGTTTTTTCTCAGCATTTCGTCAAATTTCTACCGATTTTAATAACTTTCGGTAGGTAGATGGAAAAATGGCTGAAATTTAATGCTATGTATAAATTTTCCACCTCACCTGACTCATATCACCGCACTACCTTGTTAGACACAGATGTACCAATTTGTCATATAACGCTTAAATTTTATTACTTGCAACAAACTATATCTGACGACTGAATTAGCATGCAGTATAGTGAAATACTTAGCAGAGTGTCTTAAGTGTTATGAGAGATCTGCTTAAAAGTGTTAGAATTGGTGCTCGAAATGTGCCCCCGCATACATGGACACAAGCGCATGGACGGTTACTGGCCGATAGCAGCATCAACGATGGTCAAAGCGCGCCCACTCGTCGATCAGGCGCGTTTTGAGTTCGTCGATGTTGGCTATTCTGGACCGGCAAACCTTCTCCTGCATGACACTCATGCTATGCTATAGTCGACTGGGTTAAGATCCAGTGAATTCGGCGGTCACAGTGATATAGGGATGAAGTTGGGCGTCACTCGCTTCAGGAAAGAGACGGTGTCGTGCACTCGATGCGCCGGGGTGCCATTCTGTTGAAAGACAATAAACTCGCCCTGGGTCATCCGGCGTATGTCTGACGGTATCTTCTGGGTAAGAAGGTTGTCACGATAGTAGGCCTATGCTCCATTCACTTTGACACCTGACTCGATGCAATGGATTTCAGTGCAGCCAAGCTTCGAGACGCCGTTATATGAAAACTTGGTACATCTAGGTTTAACAAGGTAGTGCGGTGATATGAGTCAGGTGAGGTGGAAAATTTATATATAGCATAATATTTCAGCCATTTTGCCATCTACCTACCAAAAGTTGTTAAGATTGGTGGAAATTTGATGAAGTTCGGACAAAAACAATTTTGCACAGTTTTTTTAGACACGGTGTAGTTATTACTATAATGATCAAGAAGGGAATCGAGAATCTTAGGCTCTACAAAATTGATATGAAAAGAATCTATAGCGCTATGCAATAACATGCATTCGAGGTCTGTATACTAGGCCTATATAGCCACAAAAATGTTGCAGTTTGACAATCGCAGCTGACATCTCTAAGATTTTCTGGAAGATCTGAGGAAATGCTGTATTCCTTTTCCCATACTTATTGTTGATGTGTTTTGTGGGAAGGTGTCCGTGAAGAACTTGGCCGAGAGAGTTCTGAAACTGACCGTCTATGACGTCGACCGATTACGTAGACATAACGTCATTGGTCACGTGCTGTACCCGCTGAAAGGACATAATTACGAAACTAACGAGCGATCTCTCATCTCGCGAGAATTGGAACTTGAGGTCCATGAAGTAAGTATGAGCCTGTTTTGTGTTGTATTCCAACATGTTTTGCTGGGATACAGATTGTATTGGCAAGCTGGAGCCTGGAAGATGGTCGTCGAACGCCTTTTTTTTATTTCAGTCTTCAAGGACAAGTTTTAAATTAATTCCATTTATCGTCATCGGTGTTTACATTACCCTAAGGCTTAGGCAATCTGAACGCTGCAAATACTTTAATCATCTGCGGCAAAGGCAAAATAAAATCTTCTTCCTCATCTTCTCTTCCTCCTCCTCCTCCTCCTCCTCCTCCTCCTCCTCCTCATCTTCCTCCTCCTCCTCCTCCTCATCATCTTCCTCCTCCTTGTTTATTCCAGATCCTTTCATTTCGATATATAACTAATGTCGACGGCTTGCACACTAAGAAGAAGTGTCGTATTAGATAAATTGAAATGAAAGGATTTAGAATTATCCGGATGATTATCATCCATGGCAGCAGCAGCAGCAGCGGCAGCGGCCACCCATGACGTCCTAGTGATGAGCCTAAGTGTGGTCATCTAAGGCTGCTGCTTGACCATCGAATGACCACAGAGACTGATCCATCATCAGCCGGGAATGGACCAACAATCACAGCGCGCAACCGTAATTACACGCAACGACGTCGTCATCGTCGTCATCATCATCGATGTCGTCACGATCAGATGCAGACAACGACGACCACCCATTCAATATACCGCCGCCGCCGCTGTGTAAAGACCACTGAGTTTCAACCTATAGCTAGCGTATCCGGTATTTTAAGTGAAGCGTTGGCCTCTCATGGAAAAGTGAAATGTTGCACAGGTTACTATATATAATTCTCAAATAATGACCGAAGATAAATGCCGCTCATGCATAATATTACGATATTTCATAATTATAAGCATCGTTTGATGCTTTGTCGTCATAATTAACGGTTGTTTTTAATTTAGGCATATCTATGCAGAACACTTTGGAAGAGAAGGGTGAGATGCATGTGGCACTTTCGTACAACGACCACACAGAGAGAATGTCCGTTTGGATCTTCGAAGGAAAGAACTTCAAAAAATATTCCGATTCCGCTTCAAACGGTTCGTCATTGCCTTTTCCATCGTTCCTGCCATTCAATGCAATTTCAATCATCTGAATTCTCTAAGCCTTCTAATACTTCGCTGCTCTTAAAGAGGTCATCACATCAGCCAGTAAACTCTTCACTTTGTGAAAATGAAGTAAAGAACAGAGTCAGTGGTCGACTTGAACGTTTATTTTTGTAATTGACATTTTAATGGTTGCTGCGGTTTGGACGCAACGGTATACCAGGACGCATCCGACAATCCGACAACTAGGTCCTGATCTCTTCTTCCTATCTCTGGGGTAAGGTGACTATATTTATAAGGTCCTCGTAGTCTAGCAGTTGATTGACACACGACTTCTGGCTTGAACAGCTCTTATTCCTGTACTGAACTAAACCGTTCGCTTGAAGTCAGTTACTGAGATGTCTGCAGAGTTCCAGCACGTCTTCAGTGGCTGTGACCGTTCCTCTCTGGAGATAGTCCGGTTCAGTTGTAAGGGTTGGGAAGAAAAACCAAAGTTCCCAGGGCCGACAAATGGCAGTGCCTTGGGCTCTTTCTCGGCCGACGACTATGACTGCCCCTCAAAGACTCTGACGACGTTTCTTTATAATACCCTGAGCAAGATTATGGAAATCTGATCAGCCTTTAAGTAGAACTGAGCCACCAAAACTGACTATAAATTATAATTATAATATAGGCGATGAACTGAGTGCAAGGCAGGTATAGACTTAAAAGCCCACTTATACTTTTTGGCACTAAATATTACGGAGCATTGTCAAACATGGCATGTGTAGCGTATAACTGCTATTACACATTTATATTATTCATTCTGCATCAGAGTTAACTTTTATCAAAAAATCTTAACCTTTGCTTTTGAGTTTACTGTTGCGGCCCTCGGCTTCAGAATTATTGCGTCTGCGGCCCATGGTGCCAAAAAGTTTGGACAGCACTGTGCTAGTGGTTAAGATTTGTGATTTGTGATTTGTGTTCTTGTGAATTGCTTCAATTGCATAATTGTACACTGTAGGCCTAACCGGTTGCGGTCGTTCAACAAAGGAAGTTATTATTTATTGCCTGCATGTGCAGAAAATCATTGATAAAGACCATCTGCAAACGAAATCTATAAGTGTATACGAGTCGCATCTGCAATTATCAGAATGAATGAATTTGATACGTGTTTCAATTTAAACGGATTCGTTGATCATCATCATCATCACCATCATCATCATCATCATCATCATCATCATCATCATCGTCATCGTCATCGTCATCATCGTCATCGTCATCGTCGTCGTCGTCGTCGTCGTCATCATCATCATCATCATCATCGTGGAGACAGACAGATGCAGTGAAGAGATAGAGAATGTACGTGGGGGAAAAGAAATCAGCATATTAACGTTGACGCCATCTATAATTTTATTAAATCCCGATATCTTCCGCGTATTTCTATAGGCTATACATAGGCTAATTATATAGGCTTCTATACTTCGGATGCGTGGATTGTGTGACAAAAACATTTGAACACAGACACGAAAGGCGCATATATATTATCCTCAACCCCACTTTATTTTCATCTATCCATTCTCGGAAGTCGATTCAATCCACCTATATTCGGCATACTCCACTAGTAAATTCTTGCCCTGTCGTTAAGTTACACATTGTGTAGCTAATCTATGATGACTTTCAAGGGTCAATGTCCAAAGTCACCGGTCTTTAGCATAATATTATGTTTGATAACTTGTACATTGAGTTGGTCAGTTTGCAAAGATGTCTAGATGTCTATATAATATACGTAGAGAGTGATTTGCTGTGTTGTGTTGTGTTGTATCTACATGTGTTGTCTAGATTTTTACATGAATACAGCAGTGTCGTTAAGACGAAGAAGACGGATGTTGTTAAGCAGGAATCAGATCCGAAGTTCAACGAATCGTTCGTCTTTAAGTTGTTTGCTGATAGTCTCGACATGGCCAGCCTCATCATCTCAGCATGGAATAGCATCAGTGGACAAAGAGGTCAGATATCATCTCGGTATCCGGTCAAAACCGCGCACACAAAACCGCGCATCACAAAACCGCGCATGATCATTACCGCGCATGATCATTACCGCGCACAATCATAACCGTGCAATGATAGACACGCCATTAGGCTATATTACTTTGAAGTATTTCTTTTCATCCACTGCGCTGTTAGCATAATATGGTATTAGCTTAGTGTCAATATTCCCAATGTTGGGAGGTTGGTTTCCAGCTTACTTTCCTTGTATCGTACCTTCCATATGGAGCCATATGGCATTAGTGGCGACTTTTAGAGCTGCGAACTTCAATTTATAAGCCCTTCAAATCAGAAACTCGAATAAGCTGCCCACGAGCTCGCCACGTGTAGCGGTAAATCCTTTGAAGTGCATCTGATCATGCTTTCTTCTATTGTTTAACTTTCGACAATATTTAGTTTTCGTGACCATTCGAATGCTATTTTCAAAGGAATAGTACAATATTGAGCTTCAACAGATGCGCAAACAAGCGCGGTTAGGATCGTCGACCGAATAGAGATCTGCTTGTTTCAAAGGAATGTTCTGAACCCCTCGAACGTTACAATTTCGAATTTGAATAGATGCGCAAACAAGCGCGGTTATGATATATAGTGCGCGGTAATGACTAATGATGCGCGGTTATGATCGTGCGCGGTTTTGTGTGCGCGGTTTTGTGTGCGCGGTTTTGATCAGGGCTTAAAGTGTGCCTCGACTGTCATGGACGGCGTCCATGCACTTATTTTAAAATCAGAACGCCGTCCTGCCACTTATTAGCCAGCACTGACTGGAATGGTACGAGGCGTCCAGGCACTTCCTTTGGAAAGTTAAGGGGCGTCCAGGCACTTATTTTTTCACACTTTAAGTACTGGTTTTGATAGTAAACCGATCATCTCACACCAACATAATATATTAAGCTTAGTCTTGGCCCTTGCTTTCTTGCAGCTCGCACGACTTCTGCTTCCATTTAATACTTTAGCGACGATTACAGTGGACTAAAAGCGATTGAGAGACAATGCGAGTCGTCGCTAAGGTGTCAAAGAATATTGAAAACGATGTCAACTAGTTCATTCATTCATTCATTCCGAAAACTTGTATAGCGCTCCTTCAATAAGCCTACTCAGAGGCGCTCCCAGTCCAGCCACAGCTAGAAAGATGGGTCTTGAGTAACTTGTAGAAAGCAGGCAAATTATTCCGAGGTAGTAAGCGTATAGTGCAAGCGGGAGCCCATTCCATATGGACGGGTCAACAACCGAGAAGGCTCGACGCTGTCTGGTAGCAGAGCGGGTTCGAGGAACCAGCAGCTCCCCATTGGCCGAAGAGCGTAAAGTTCTAGTGATGCATTGGATTCGTCTTTGGATCATCCGGTATAAGATGCACAAATTAGTTCCAGTTTTAATCGAATTCCGGCTTATAATGTCAGCGCATCGTCATGGAATCTCTCGATGAAAAGACTTCTTTCTATTCGATCGGTTTTCTTCTCATCACTTGCTTTCCGGTTTCTATTCTGAGATCAGTTGAATGGATTTACATATGCGTCTATCCATAATGATCATTGATCATTGTTGTTCTGATGCAATTAAGCGAATCATGGGTTATCTATTATCTACGAACAGTGGCGTAGCCAAGGGGGTTTCGGGGGTTAAAACCCCCCCATTGGCCTAGGAAAAGTTTTTTAGAGGTTATTTGTCCACTTAAATAAGAAAAACAAAACAATTGCTTGTAGTAACAATTGTTTTTCTCACTTTAGTCCCTTTGTTACTTTATTCCCTATTTATTTTCTATAATACTGTTGGGCTGGTGTCAAAAAGGGAATCCGGCCAGGCCATAAAATCCCCAACCCCTCCTCCCATCATAAATTCCTGGCTACGCCACTGCCTACGAAAGACTGAACTTCGAAGTAACGACGCTGTTGCACCCTGTCCATGATCCGTGCTGAATCTGCTTAGCGCATGCTGGACAAATGTATCTGGATTTTGAGACATCGCTTTTAGGAACTTACGAAATCCTACTCGTTTAATAAGAAACATACGATCGCAGCTTTCTTGTTTTTGGTTCTGTCTCTTTGTAGGTCTATGCCTATTTCTCCATCTCTATTTGTATTTGTCTGTCTGTGTATCACTCCATCTATGTCTCCGTCTGTCTGTGTATCACTCCATCTCTGTCTCCATCTGCTTGTATCACTCGATCTGTCTCTGTTTGTCTTATTCTATCTTGTCACTGCCTCTATACGGGTCTATGTAGACGGCTCGTGATTCATATCTGCCAAAAGTGTTGCGATACCAAAATGATATTGCCTAACTATGAAAATACCAAAATTTGGCATTTGTATAGTTAAGCAATATCATTTTCGTATTTAATTTAACAATTTTATTGTCTCGTATAATTATGTACGTGCCAATGTAGGCTACTGTAGGTAGGCTATGTGCTTGCATGGCTAGTTTTGCCTCGTGTAGGCCTACTTTATCTCTGAATGCCGATCTGAATGCGCCTAACTTTTGAGATAAGAGCGTTGGTATACTAAATGTGCTTTACGAAGTATATGTTTCACATGAACTATACGAACTAACAACGATTTTGAAAAATTCGTTTACCTGCAGTTTTAGCACTTTCGACCAACTTTATCTAGGCCATATAGCTATTAAATTTTTTGTATAAAAACTGGAGGAGTGGGCTTAATAATTATTATAGGGACGATTTTTAGAAAGCATCTTAAGAATCTCTACAATCAGGTCGTTTCTGCCATTAAATAGGCCTATATCAACAACCTCATAGGCCTATATATGGTCTATATAATATATGAACGATGCGTCATTCGTCCTGGAGTCATCTGGCGTCAGATGACGTTACCGGTACTGATCAGACGTCAGCGTGCGGAGGGCTATTACCAGTTACGATGGTTTCCAATACGAATAAAACCTTGAACATACAAGAAAATTATAGCT